>JAODKE010000088.1:8385828-8397258 GCA_026779605.1 Mormyrus hasselquistii
GTCACATGTGGAGACGGAGACACCCATCCAATGTCCAGCGGGAAGTCGGCACATGTGGACAGTGGCATGGAGCCTACTGTCCTCCAGACCTAGGCGAGGACTCAGGAGGACGAGGAGCAAACTATGGACGCTGAAATCTAGAAGTTTTTAATGCATTAAAATAATTATCCTAAAGTTTGGGTAAATAAAGTGATAAAATAAAGGTAATGTAAAGAAACTACACTTTGCTAGAAACGATTTATTAGGACGTTACTCGTGGGTTCCTGAGACACTCGCCATCGCAATGTCATTTGTACATGTTTCAAGAAACTTACCTATCGGTAATTCCTGCAACTAGTACATAATTACCAAATTTATGCATATTCTCAATTTCAAACATATTTTCAAATAGAAAAATGACAAAAGACAAAACTAGGAAGAGCAACATCCAGTTTTCTAGAGTGTGCAAGACATGGTATATAATTCTAAAGCTTAAGGTTGATCATTTCAAAACTGTACAGGTTGAGGACTGAGTCTGTGTCTTTAAAAATCATAGTAGCAGGTACAAATTAAAGTCAGAAAGAAAAAGTGCGCGCACACGCACACACACACACACACACACACGCACGTCAAATGTTTGCTTAAGATTAATATTTTGAACTTTAAAGGAACTACTTTCTAAAGTATTATATATGTAAATCCTTATTATCATTATTTTTATACTGAATATACACATACATGCCTACTTACATTACTTACATACACACATATGGAATATATTATGTGTGGATCAGTGGCAGATAGTGATGTTTAAAATGGGAGGAAGCACAGTGCGGGCAGCTGGCAGTGTGACCTAAACAGGCTGCGTGTTTTTTTCCTTAGGTCTGCTGATTATATGTAAATTCTGCTCTCCGTCATCAAAGGACTTCTTTAGAAGTCAACCGCATTAGCTGCAGTGTCTGCGGTGCCTCCGAGCCTCTAGCTCAGCTTGAACACACACAGCTTACTCAGCAAGCTAACTACCAAAACAGTCTACTGAAAATCAGCAGAATTTGATGGCTTTAGTTACGATGTTTAAAAATGCCAGTGGCGAAAGGTGACATATGAAACGATAACCAGTCACTCTGGGCTTCAGCTAAACGCTTCTACGCCCCTGCATGTGACAGAATAAATGAATCTGAAACTTGTCAGTCCCGAGCATTAATGGTACTGGTAGTTTATCGTGTCTTGTGTAAGTAAGCCTGGCTTCCAGGCAGGTCTCCAGTAAACACTGCCTACGCAAGACCATTTATGATGCTCTCGTAGACTCCCAGTGAAGCACCGCTCTTCCACACATTTACAGTGAAGCGCCGCATCAGTGGGCCTCAATGGGCGTCTATGGGCTGTAATTATCCTGGGTTCAAAGGGGAAATTAATGTATATGCTGTCCAAAGCAACTCCCGTGAAATGATCAGTGATTCAATTAGTAAGTTAAATTACATTTCTAATGGGAAATAAATTTGCATGGATACACTGGCTAATTCAATTCTTCCGGCAACTTTATAGGGTAAGCATGTTACTCCTGTAATCTTACAGCGATCGCTTGTGATGTGAATATGTTCCACCAGAAGTTAATTATGACGAAAAAAAATATGCATATTTCGGAGCTTGTCCTGTATTCTCCATGAATGTAATGCAACATCTAGGACCGTTTTATATAGCCCACTGGAGAGGATGTGGCTTACGACCGATTACCCGACTGAAAGCCTCACCTTGATATTACCACCCCCCGGATTATGATTCATGTTATCCATAGAGCCCACTTTGGACTGAGCCTTGACGCTGATCTTGTGCGATTCAATCTTCACATCTCCTCCTCCTACAGGAGACAGAGATTCATAAAAAGATTACAGGTACAGCGGTCGCCCCCATAACCGGGGGGGGTGATATGTTCCGGGACCTACCGTGGATGGCCACGTCCGCGAATAACAGCGAACCATCCTTGGACCCAATATACAGTACAACGTGATTCTCACGCATATTGATATGGTCACATTTTATTATGCAGGTTAAGCTAAACTGATAAATTACACCAAGTAAGACATCACCAGCATTAAATACAGCGATAATGAAGTACGTTGTACTGTACATTATTATATCATACTATCTCTGAAATGAAAGCATTTCTGATGTTTTAGCCTAATTTTCAAGAGAGGATAGAACAATGAAAAAATATCGTGTATCAAGGGATGAGGGAACAATCATGCTTTTTATACATTTTTATAACAGAGACACTGCGATAACGTGGCAGTGAACGCGATGAGTGATGACGCTAGAGGCGGCCTGGATGAGAGTTCCGTGGGGAATTGTGGGTTTGGGGACAATAGAGGGATTAGTCATGTTCTGGGCACGACTGGGCTGGCAGATTTCTTGACGTTACAGCCTGCACTTGCTTGCCATGCAGTCTGAAGGTTAGGAACCATTTATTTCCGAAATCTTCCGAATTCTTTTTCCTGATCACGATAATCCACAGGTAAGGGGGTCTGTAGCAGTCAATGTGATTACTGTTAATGTGATAAAATAATAATTATATTTTTTTTTGTTATGAATGTAATAGAAGTCGATAATACAACTGGCCAATAATGTACTGTAGCACGTTTTCTGAACCAATAGCATAACTTTGACAATGGAAAAATTATTATGTTATCTGCAGTTATTGCATTAACAGTAGTTATTACATTATGCCGCTAGAGGGTCCCACTATACTGTACGGCACCAACAGGTGCCCCCCCCCAGGAAGACGCTCACACACACACTTTATATAGTAACCCCTTCACTTTGCACATTTGATATTGGTGGTTTTGGTTATTCACGAGTCGGCTTTGAACAATTCCACAAGAATATTTTGTTCGCTTGCTGAAGTATTTCAAAAACTTACCGACGAGGTTTAAGTCAAAAACAATACAGAAAATTATTTGGATGACATAAAATCTTGTAACATACAAATATTAGTGATACCTAATATTTGCTAGTGTGAGCACACATGATATCTTTAATATAAAAAAGTCTTGGCTTGGGTAGGTCGCACATCGTTGTCCTGGCAACCAGCCTTATTCGCGTGTTAGCTGTCTTTGTGACCGTGGGATCTTGTGTTACTCACAGTTACTTTTTAACTATTTAGTACTGTTAATTATACATTCTTAGTAATGAGTTCAAAACTGCTCACAGCTCATACAGTACTAATTCTGTCCAGATAAGGGCATAATTTAGATGGTTTGTATATTATATAAAAAGGTCTTGATAGGAAATGACAAAATAATTTAACAGTACTGTTAATGGTAATAAATAGACTTTTATCCTATCGCTCAGGCCAGCAGACTTCTATGGGTTGAAGTTAGGGTTGAACAAGTATTATTTACCAGGGATCTTCTGCCCCAAACCCTCACAAATGTGAAGGAGCGGCTATATGGGAATACATACAGTACAAGCAAAGAAATCACTGACAGCCACCAAAAAGCAGTCTAGTGGATGACGCCTCAGTCGCAAGAGCCGGTTACCTGGTCTGTGCTTCATATTAGCCTTGGAGCCACACTTTGATGTCACTTTGCTCAAGTCAACCTTCTTGTTGAGTATCTGGATCTAAAATAAACAAACAGCTTTTCAACAAACCATGACAACAAGAAGAGCCAGAAACAGCCACTCAATTCCCAATGAATACTTCGAAAGCTATTATACAGCAGCAGGAGTTATACATGTTTTCCTTAAATAACAAGCATATTTTATGGCTTCAACTACTAACTTGCATAATAAAATGTAATTTGTAATATACACACATTGTTATAATTATTATTTAATAAAATCTTTTAAATAATTGCAAAGATCAAATCCAAGCCAGAGACTCCATTATGCGACCATAGGTCCATCGACTGAGATATAGCTCAGCACTCACTAGTAGGGCTGTAATGGTACACGACTGTCTACACCATGGTGTTGGGTTCACGGTTCACTGCGATTTCGGTACAGCAGGGAAAACAGAATTAGTTTTGAAACTAATCAAATTTGAAACTTTTTATTATTAAAACCTCAAAAACAATTAGGAACGATGTTAAATCAAAGAGTAAACAATGTGTCTACCAACACGTCTAAAAAACAAAACTTAAAAGACACATAGTAAAAATAAATATGTAACATAATTATCCAAAAGCAAGGCTGTATCATAACAATAACGATGAAATAAATCTTCTCTACTGTCAAGCATGGTTGCATACCTGTAGCGATAAATACTTCATAGTCTTATTTATTTGTCTATCCCAGTGTGAATTTCCTGGCACTTTTAAAAATGTCACAGGAAGACTAAATTGTCAAGCTGTTTCTGTCTTGCTCTGGTCATATACGCACCCTGATGATGTCACCTTAAGGAAGTTGGAAGTGTTTTCAGCAACATATCCGACTTTGATATAACAGAGCCAACAGACAGTCTCGGTCTTATCAACTACCCTCTCTCTGTCATTGGTGTACTTTTCTATAAAACTGAAATGTTCCCAGACTACCGATTCAAGTTATGTGGGAGGATCTTCGAGCTAAGAACTGACTGTGACTAACATTAGTCATAGACAAACCAACAGCCGCAAGGGGATGATGTTTTCCATGCTGAACATCGACTTCGGTTTAGGTGCCGAGAAATGTATTCATCAGCTTCATCGTGTGCTCAGAACAGAAAATGATGCGACCGAACGACACACGGTGAACATGTATACCGTTACAGCCCCATGACTCAGTGAGAATCCTGACACGAGGGTTTTGAAAAGTGGGTAACGGCCCATGTTATTACAAATAGGTTCATTATTCAAAATTCCCGAATGTGCCACAAGTCGGTCAATAGCGATGCCGTGCCACCCTGAGCAAATATTCAAAGGATAGAGAGTGTTAGGAGCTACAAGCTAAGAAGGTTAAATGGCACCCAGAAGTGAGGAGTGAGATAACACGCTATGTCATACAGACTCAAACTGACTCACACTGGATGCTGGCAAAACCAGGACAGACAGCGGTTACCCTGGATGGTCCTATGGGACTTCATCACTCAGAAAATGTAGCTCCCGTTATGACATTGCAACAGGAAACATCAGTCTAGAAGAATCTCCATGTATCATGTGAATTTGGTCTGTGCTGTTTAAGGGACACTGAATGAGATTCTAATTGCTTGAGTTGTTGGGGTTAGGTACTTGTCTTTTTTTTTGCGGGGGGGGGGCAAATGGCATCTCTGTCATGGCAGCCATGTACTTACGTTCCCTCCACCTGGCACATGCTTGATATTGTCCTTGGAGCCACAGCGTGACGTGATGTGGCTGAAGTCCAGTTTTTTGGTTACTATCTGAACCTATAACACAGCACACCAGCAGAAAGGACAGGGTCACCAGGTTCCCGGGTTAGAAGCAGCAGGATGGGGGGGGGGAGGGGGGGCAGAAGCTTCTACGTGATGTTAGACCAAAACTACAGTCACCCACGGTGCTCAGGCCCAGGATTAGTCATTAGTTCATGTTTTCAGGCGTTCCTCCATGATCCCAAGTTCACAATTCACTGTATACAAACTAAATTAGATGGTTTCCATAAGGTTTTCAAAGTAACTCTGCTTTTGATTTACTTAAAAGTTAAAACGCCATATCGTCCCTCCCAGGTTTTAGAAGAAAATCCGCCAGTGGCTGGTCTTATAGGTGTTACTCGTGAATCACCAAACACATCAGAAGGCAGCCGCTTGCTGACCGGCCGCCGGCTCAGACTGCCTGTAGCCCACCTGCTGCTGTTCCAGCCTCGCCAAGGTGTCTGTCTGCGCAGATACCCGAGAGCCTGGCTAACCCACTGAGATTTTACAACTTAACGATTCAGTGCGGCTGCAACGATATTAATATGCGATAAATTACTATATTGTGCACGAGAATCTGCACGATTACTGTTCTGTTTATTCATAGATCCACTTTAAGTGCTATAAAGTAAAATGCAATACATTTAAACAACATAAGAGCGTCTAGACCTGCAAAGCAGGACTGGGCTGCAGCTCTGGCCCCAGGGAGCTTAAGGTGACCAAAGACATCAAAGACATCAATTGCAAGATGATAGACAAACCAACCTCAGAACACTAATTCTCCACCTTGTAATGCGTTGCTTCCAATACCCAATAAATAAACACAATATGGAATACAGAAAAGTACAACCTACTCAAAGCATATCCTGTCCCATTCACACCTCAGACTTTGATCTGGCTCCCTAAATGTATCCACAAACGTAGGGGTCGATTCTCCCATGCGTGTCAGTCAAACAAATAACTGCGTGTTTTCATATAATTATCTAAGTATCATATAACACAATAGTCTATAGAAATATATCAGTATACGCAAAGATAATCTAGATTCAAGTGACGACTGTCTTGTCAATATGCCTTGTAGGTGAATCAATTAGGCCGAGACACTTTTCGGTTAAAAAAAATAGCTATTTCAATTAAAATGAGCTTGAAATAGTTTCAAAGGAAACAGTGTGCCCTCGCAGTCTTAAGCTGAAATTCATGTACCTGTGCATCTCCGACAGCTAGAAAGATGGAGAAGGGTGCAAAGGCAGAGACGGCCAAGAATAATCCACTCTCGTCTTCAACTGACGGCCACTGAATGCGTAGCACGTCTCCAGGTACATCGTAAATGACTCATCTTATTGTGCTGACTTCATTTTGAACCAATATGGGATGTAATTTGTCCCATAGATCTGTACACTTTATATCATACATAAACTATGTCAGGGGTTACCGGTGGAACTACTTGACCAGGATACTTAAGGTCTAACTTGAAACTGTTCTTCAGCAAATGATCTAGCAAACTTGTATAGACCATGCGGTAAATTTCATTGTTATTTTATCAGCAATGCATTCAAAACTTTCAGTCCATGCGGCTAATTATGCTGACATTTACACCGTCTTTTGGCTAGGCATACTTGGTCATTTACAGAATTATTGTTATTGATGAGAGAAAAAAAAAAAGCTGAAGCCTAGAAAGTATTAAATATCAACTGCTGAAACGGAAACACTGTATTTCACTGTTACACTTAATTTTTGTCAAAGGACTCTCATGTTTATGCGAATGACCAGATACAGACATAGCAGGCCGCCAGCATGCTTTCATTTTCATAATAAAAGGGTTCGTGTGAATTTCAGTCAGGTTCACATTGTAAATTAAAAGAGTCCGTCTTCCACGTTCTGCTCGTCGCTGATATCATTGAAGGTGTAAACCCCCTTTTCTTGTTTGATGAATTAATTACACGTTTTCCACGACCACACCGCCTTTTTCATCTTGTACACAGTGGGCTGTTAGGGGGGAAATAGGTGTGACTCATAACCAGGAGACTTTTTATGTGCTTTTTTGACTTTCGCACCTGATGGGAGAATAGACCCCGTAGAGGATGAACGTTTGCGAAGCCCAGCTTTCCGAGAATAACACTGACTTTCCGCTTCACAGACTTGCGAATGGAGATGGGTCAGCTTTCTGTCTCTCGATATGACATCGCACTTGAGCCACCGGCTTGGACACTGCTGAAATTACTACACTTTACCCCCTCTGTGAGACCGTCATCCGCTAAACTGAAACATTTTAATGTTTCTCAGAACAGTCCTGCAGACCTTCCTGCAAACCCCCCCCCAACATGCAGCCGTGAAGCGGAAAGTAAGAAATGGAAGGAGACCTGATTAGAAAAGGACATACAAAGGGATGATTCTCACAAAGACGCCACACTTCCTACAGATTTCAGTGAAGGAAGGGAGTCGACGTCAAAAATGAAATCAAATTATGGTGATAAGTGGAAGAACAAAATTTAAAAAAATGAAAGTCCAGTCAATTGGAAGAGACTGTCTAGGATGAAAAACTGTGAACTGGAGGTGATGGTCAGATGCCCCTGGATTACATGAGGCACATTAACATGTTCAGAGGCCCCTGGGCTACATGAAGCACATTAACATGTTCAGAGGCCCCTGAGCTACATGAGACATATTAACATGTTCAGAGGCCCCTGGGCTACATGAAGCACCTTAACATGTTCAGAGGCCCCTGGGTTACATGTGACATATTAACATGGTCAGAGCCCCCTGGGCTACATGAGGCACATTAAAATGTTCAGAGGCCCCTGGGCTACATGAGGCACATTAAAATGTTCAGAGGCCCCTGGGCTACATGAGGCACATTAACATGGTCAGAGGCCCCTGGGCTACATGAGGCACATTAACATGGTCAGAGCCCCCTGGGCTACATGAGGCACATTAGCATGTTCAGAGGCCCCTGGGCTACATGAGGCACATTAAAATGTTCAGAGGCCCCTGGGCTACATGAGGCACATTAACATGTTCAGAGGCCCCTGGGCTACATGAGACATATTAACATGTTCAGAGGCCCCTGGGCTACATGAGACATATTAACATGGTCAGAGGCCCCTGGGCTACATGAGTAGAGGCTGCACTACTTTATTCTATGACGGTGTGGTCGTCAACCTGGACGGTGACGGTCAAATTCAATTTTATTAAACAAGGTCATTCAAAGCCCTTTCCCTATGTTTGCGGACGTGTCTGGTCAGCATGCAAGACCCTCCCCATCAGGGTTTTAAGAAAATAAACGAAGCGACTAAAGGATAAACACATCCAGAAAAGACAAAGGACCAAGTAGCTGCTTTTCATGCCTGCAGACACTCACCTGGGTCAGCGAGACAACAGAGTGTGGGGAGGGAAGACGTGAGATTTAAGGAAAAAGAAAGAGAATGAGTGAATGTGAAAGGAGGATGGAAACGGACAGGACAGGACGTCATGTCTAGAAATAGATGAGGTGAGAGATGACTGTGCGATGGACTCACTTTGCCCTGGCTGGTCTCTTTGGAGAAGGGGCCCTTAGCCAGGGTGTCAGTTGTACCCTGTGATGTAGAGACCTGGGGAGACAACCACCCCCGAGGTCAACATACCACTCAGACCGGCCCAGAGAAGGAAGCGGAAGTGGCAGTTGGAAAAGGGCACAGGGTGAGATACAGCGACTGCTGCTTATAATGAAAACGTGACCCACTGTCGTTAAGGAAAGGTGCTGTGAGTGACGACATTATATCCTCCATTTTACGGGGATAGAAAAAATGTGGGGGGAAAGAAACAAAAAAATATGAGGAGGATGTTGCGACAGGGTGTGACGTAAGTCGAGGTAACTGAACAGGGGCTTTATGGAGTGAGAGAGGGGAAGAGGTTAGACGTCGAGGGAGACGGGTTCTCAGTTCTCTATGCGTTTAGCGTAATTCTCTTTAGCCGCGCACTGACTATTCATGAGGAGGTACCAGTTCCGGGAAGTTCCCCTTGAATGGGTAAAGCGGCTTAGTCACGGATCCGAGGTACAGGTATAGAACATGCTGCTCAAGGAGAACATGCCCTAAATTAGGTTTGCAAAGCAGAATAATTTAACACTACTGGGGGTGATTTGTCTAGTTCTGATTGTACCGAACCTAGTCGGACCATGAGAGACATGACCGGACAGTGTGAGAAGCGAACAGATGACACAGAATCAAGAGGCCTGCAGGGCACAGACAGAAATCAGGAAACACGGTGAAATGAGGTGGACTTTCACAGGCCATCGATGTGAAGCATCACACTGCTAAATGCCAAACACCCCCCCCAACACGACGCCTAACCTTGCCCCCCCCAGGCTGGTGCTTCATGTTGTCCGTGGAGCCGATCTTGGAGCGGGCGTTCTTGATGTCTGGCGCGGGGGCCGTGCTCGGGCGTGGGGCGGTGCTGGATCGGGGGGCACGTGGAACTGGGGGCTTTCTCTCTGGCACTGTGGCAGTAGGTGTGGAGGGCTTTGTGCTGTGGGCGCTGGCCGTGGGGGTGCTGGGGGTGGTGGGCAACTTTCGGGTGGAGCCAGGTCCATTCCGACTGGAGTCTGTAGGGGGAGCACAGGTGGCACGCGGGGTGACGCTCAGAAAAAGGGCTTCACTGAGTAAGCCTGATTTGAAAATGAAATCAATAACCTCTCCCTTCAGAGAGATACTACTGAGGCATCCTTTGAAAGTTTGACCTCTTAATCCTGAACAAAAAGATTAAAACTCTAGACCAGCTAATATCAAAAATCAGCTTAAAAAAGGAAGATTAAAGTCAGTCGAGATCTCAGAGTTCGAATGCTGAGGATGATCTGTCGATCTTGTCGCTCAATTTTCAGAGACAATCCTTAAGCTTCAGCATATGTCCTGTAGTTCAGATTAATTACTCATTTCAGAAAATGCAATACTTGGGCATTTTCCCAGTATTTCCACCTATATTTACATGCTTCGATGCCGAGGTTTATTGTTAAAAACCTACATATAGTAATCGCTTACTCTGGGTCACCAAATACGGACCTTTAACTAATCAAAATACGAGTTGCTTGGCCAAATCATTTGTATATGGTCAGCAAGCAGAGCAGAATGGTCAAAAAATGTGCGTTTCTTGCTATAATTTACAGCTGCCTATTAATGATTTTGCATTCAATATACCACTTCCATTGATGCTACTTTCACCAAAAAAAGCTCCATTCATTCTGAAGTTGTGTAAGATGGAACAGAAAGATCTCCAAACAGCTTTCTGAAGTCTACAGAAGGGCAGCTGCTAAAGAGCCTAAATCAAACCAATGAAGCTTCAAACAAGGATTACAGCAACTTTAGACAGCATGGAGTATCTTGCGGGTATAAACTAGCCTTATTAAACATGTCCAAATATTGATATGGATACATTTTTTTGCAGAAAAATATCTCCAAATTATAAACTTAAAACTTATATTTAATTAAAAAAAAAAAAAAAAAAAAAATCACACAATTACTCTTTACTTCTATGCTATATATATTTCGTGTACTTCATGCATATAAAGAGCAAAATTTGCAGGCAAATGGGCTTTAAAGGTAAAGATTCCCCTACTTCCTGGTTGTTGGCAGATGGATTTCTGACGTGCGCGACGACTGGGGAAGGCGGAGTGATATTCATAAAGGAAGCGCTACTTGGCGATCTCTCGGTGATCAAGCTGCAGTATAGCGCAGAACGTGTTAGCAGCACCAAAGCAGAAAAAAAAAAAAACACAGCTACGAAAATAACAGAGGTGAGTGCATTGGACGATCAGGCATTTTCCACAGGGAAGGATGAGGTGTTTTATCAGCTTATTCACCACTTACAGAAGTTCCGGCCCACGACATGATGAAAATCCATCGTGAAATCTGGCTAGCAGATCGATCTTTGATTTTCCACAGAATAATGAATGATGTAACATTCATATGTAACATGATGTAATCTACACTGGCAAGTCTGCAAGTTTCACCACTGGCAACTAACTATACTGTGTGTGTGTGTCTATATATATATATATATATATATATATATATATATATATATATATATATATATAAATAAAAATGCATATATAAATATATATCATATATTTTATATTTAGA
>JAODKE010000088.1:8400039-8415209 GCA_026779605.1 Mormyrus hasselquistii
GAGTGCACTTCACCCTGCTCTCCTGCAGAGGGCAGAGGGGAGCGGAGAGCACTGGAGTGCACTTCACCCTGCTCTCCAGCAGAGGGCAGAGGCGAGCGGAGAGCACTGAAGTGCACTTCACCCTGCTCTCCAGCAGAGGCGAGCGGAGAGCACTGAAGTGCACTTCACCCTGCTCTCCAGCAGAGGGCAGAGGCGAGCGGAGAGCACTGAAGTGCACTTCACCCTGCTCTCCAGCAGAGGGCAGAGCTCGGAAACATGCCCCTACGCTGCTGAGGCCTTCGCCCTGTGCCACCTTGCTATAAGGCTGAGCCTGCAGCTGCCTATAGCACGAGCGGGAAGCAATTTCTGCTGTAGCTGTAACATTTTATATCACACACAGGGTGCCCCCCGACTAAAACTGGTGGTTGTGCTGAAAGGAGAGGAAGGAAAATCAAGAGACAAGATGACGTGAAAGAAAAAAATGATCTCCAAGCGACTCTCCTATACTGAAGTTCTAGACAGAAAAAAATGACTAAGTCCGTGACTCAAAATTGGTAAATTAGTAAATTTGGGACAATTGGTAAGGGAGACGTGTAAATGGGACCTTTGGCATCAGTAACCCCCCCTGCCCCGGGGCCAAGACCAAGTGGGCCAGGAGGGCATCTTTGATCCTGGACTAAGTGATAATCAAAGTTGAGTGTGCAAGTGAGTGTGTGAGTGAGGAAAAGGAGAAAGAAGACTAGAGCTGGGGGGGGGGGGGCATGGGCACTGAGGTAGGGATGGAGCAAGACTCACCTTGGGCTTGAGCTCTCGGGACTGTGTGATGGATGGGGTACGGCTGGCAGTAGGTGGGGGGCGCTTGGTGCTAGCCGTGGGCTCAGACACCTTGTGAACAGGGCTTTTTTTGCTAACGGTGCCAGATGATGCGGGGGCAGGGGTGGGGCCATCAGGGGTAGCGTCCCCCGCCGGTAACGAGTTTGGTCGTGTTTTTACGGAACTCGGTTTGGTTGGCCCAGCAGCTGGCTACCAGATGGACAGCACACAGGATGCATGGCAGGTGGGCGGAGGAGAAAACCAAACAGAAATGACAATGGTAACAAAACACGAGGAGCATAAATGATAAACACAAGCGAGGGCGTGGCCGCTCCAGCCAATCAAAGGCAAGACGCTATGCTACGGATACACAGATGCTCCATACAGCACATTAACGCACATGCGATACCGTGACAATGGTCACGCACTACTTTGTTTACTCCTCAGCCGCTAACCATCTTGATTCGCTTGCACGTCTTCGGAGAAGAGAAAGCCAACTGTATATGTCAATCTGTAGGCTTGCTCTGTAATGGTCAACCTAGTGGATTCACACACTGAGCACTGGCAAAAGCAGAAGCTCACACAGCTATGGGTGATGGCAGCATGCCTCACATGTGCTAGCCTACCTTGGTCTTCTTGTCTGCAGCAGTGAGACCTTTGCTTGGAGGTGCACTGCTCCGGTTAGCCATCGTCTTCTTAGGTGCTTTGTCAGTTTTCTCAGATTTCTCCACTCTACCAACCTTCTCGCCATTTTCTTGACCTCTCGGCTTGACCTTCCCAACTTTATTTGTCTTTTCTTGCTTGTCTTTTTTATCGATAGAGTCGATCTTTTCCACCTTTTTTGTATTCTTGTCTTTGTCTACCTTTTGCACCTTATCTATCTTCTTGTCTTTTGCGGTCTTTTCCACCTTGTGCGTCTTATCCTTGTCTTTTTCTACCTTTTCAGTCTCTTGTGTCTTCTCCTGGTCTGTATCTATCTTGTCAGTCTTATCCATTTTCTTGTTCTCATTGCTCATCTTGTCAGCCTTCACTGTCTGGTCTATTGTTTCCCGGTTTTCCGCATTATCGCTCTTCCCGTCAATGTCTTTTTCCGATGTCTCCATCTTCTCGACTTTCTCTGGTTTGTCTGTCACCTCACCTAAGTCAACATTCTTGACGTTCTGGGAGTTGTCTGTCTTCTCGGTCTTCCCCAAATCATCCATCTTCTGGGACTTCACTGTGAATTAAGGAAGATACCATGAGCGATACGTTGGCCAGTGTTCAAAATCCAAAGGCTTACATCATTTCAGCACCTGCCCGATAACCCGAAGCTGAAAATGTTACGCATTTACATAACCACAACACTTAACTGACTTAATTTCTCAGGAAATGCTGTTGCTCAAGACAGATAATGACCTTTAGGATGGATGTTCATGGTCGGCTTAAAACAGCCTTATGGTCCCTGGATGTCATACAGGCACACGAAGTCTTAGCAGCAGTCTTAGCTAACAGCATGGCTCACACCTGCTTCTGCAGCCAGAATGCTTTAAGCTCATCTCCCATTATTCTAAGGCGAGGTGACACATCAGTAAAATATCGTATTGTGATTATGAACCTTATCGTTATTGATTTGCGTATCATGAATATTGCAATTTAAGTAAATTTACCAAATACTTTTGTTTTGCTTAAGTTATAATGTCCTACTTTTACACAAGAGATGAGTATGTTGTTGGCATAATCAATCATTATGTCTGTCATATGCTCCATAACTATTAGTGTTTGAAAGGGTGAGAGTTTTTGTTGCAGCAAGCACTAAGGGAGAAGCTGAGTGGCTTGCAGAAAGTTTGAGTTTAAGCTTTATGGAGAGATCGTCAGTGTCACGCTGTAGTGCACATTGTAGAAGTTGCAGTTCTATGAGTCACACATGTATCTAAAGTTGTTTTGTCAGCCAAAATGCCTTTAGACACACTGATAAACCAGTAATACCAAATAGTAGGTACTGCCTTGGATTTCTTCCTCTCTCTCTCTTTCGTGCCTTTGTCTCAACATGCAAAGCACAACGTGGAACACATTCCGTATCTGGCAATATAGCAGCATGGACAGCGTGGAGGAGTTGTTCCCTAAAAAGGATTCAATATCGGTAATATGGAACTTGTCTGTATTGTGGATCGTGATCCTGCCTGACAAAAATGTGATGTGATATTTTTGCTAAATCGCAAACCCCTCATCTAGAATACTTAGCTATGTCTTGAAGTTTGACGCCCTGTCTAGGGTTTAGACATGTGTAAGGGCCACGGTACGGTCGTCCCTCGCCACTTCGCGCTTCGACTTTCGCGGTTTCGCTCGATCGCGTTTTTTTTTGTATTGTAGCACCGGTGGGGCTCATGTCCCGGAATGCCCCACCGTGCAGTTGTAAATAGCCCTTCTTGTGCTGCTGCTGTTGTCGTTATTGGTTAATTCCTTATTGTTGCGTCTTACAGTTCGGCGTCTGACAACCTTGTTTCTTATGTGCAATTAGTTTTGGTGCTTGTTGCAGTCCTTATAAGGACTACTAACAAAGAGTGTGTTTCCCCGGCAAGTGAATCTCTGTGTCTTTCTGCTCCCGCGATGCCTCGGTCCGCCCGTCGCCACGCTATATTCATTAAAAAGTTGATCGAAAGTAAAAATGATGCATCTTTATTGCTTTTGTAAGTGTTTGCAATTTCTGAGAACTTTTATCTCAGCCCACAATGACTTTTCATGGACTTTCATAGGTTAGTGGTTATAAGAACTGTGTGTGTGCGTAATTAAATGTACAATAATAGTCATATGGTACTTGTAACATCTATGTCTTATTTTCTCTGATTTTGTCTAATATATTGGGTAATACGAGTGAAATGGTGACTAAAGGGTGTTATTTCATGTATAGAGAGCTCTAATAATGTTAAAAACCGTAAACAGGTTCAAGATGAAAATATTCGATTCATAAATAAAGAATCCTACTTCGCGAAAACTGAACACATAATGCCTGTTCTTAGTTCCCAATTTTGGCTTCCTGTTAGATTCGGGACTGACTTCAAAGTTCTCCTACTTACATATAAGGCACTTAAAGGTTTAGCACCTGCCTACCTGACAGAATTACTAGCCACATCGTCCGCTCAGATCGCAGAATGCAGGTTATCTTGCCGTTCCACATGTAAATAAAGTGACGGTGGGTGGTAAAACCATACTGCTACAGGGTTATTGTGGAATGGTTTGCCAGCCAATGTTCAGGATGCCGAATTGGTCTCAGTCTTTAAATCCTGACTGAAGACTTATTACGTCAGTTTAGACTTATTATGTCAGTTTAGCTTGCCCACAACCTAACACATAACATACTGTAACTATGGCTTCTGGTGCTGCTGTACATGCTATTTTTATCTACTGAGCTTGTCCATTAATGTGTCTACGCATGTTCTGACCACCCACACTCTCTGCCTTCCTTCCCACACGTCTGGATGATACCGGGGCTGGGCACCATCTGAGCTGGAGTGCTGGATCAGTCTTACGAAGAGGGTGACATCGTGGATGCCCTGAACTGCAATATCATGGGTACAGCCTTCAATCCACCCTACACAGAGCGGCATGGAGAATCAACTCATTGATGGACTTTGGCTTTGAACTTGTTCACATTTTACACCTTGCTTTTAGCAAGCAAGCCCATTATTAATTTTATAATAATGTTAGCAATGCCCAAGGGGGTTGACCTTGGACCCCCAGAGGTTTTCTTTTCCGCAATCTGGGAGCTTTTGGGTCCTATCCTCAATTACCCTCTGACTTTCTGTCTTTCATTCCTTTGTCTTCCCTTTTCCCTGTTTTTGTATTATTCTGTCTTAATGACGTCATAATGTACCACAACACATCCATATAAAGCGTCTTGGGGAGACTCTGTTGTGAAAGGCGCTATTTAAAAAGAAACCGAATTGAACCGAATTACCTATTATCACTAGTAGAAACATCTATTTAAAAAGAAGCCTTAATACATAAGTTAAATATATGAGGCTGATCTGGGGCCGATCTGTGCTACTTCCACATAACGACATCTTCTCTGCCCCAGAAAGGACAGAGGAATGTTGTGTCTCAGAGGCTAATGCATGCTGACATAGATGCAGTTCATGAGAGTACAGATCACAAGCTAGTGTGGTCGTGGAGGAAGTCCGCACCATCTGCATCACACTCAGCCCCTCCATCTACTTCCAATTCTGCAAAACCCCTGACTCTGCATAAATCATCACAGTTGTTTATGAGCAGGAAAAGAGGGGATTAGTGTGGGGGGGACTAGATATTGATGGGGGAGGAGATGAAATCTAATGAGACAGAAAATGACAGAGGCTACTGCTGACTTCTGCTGAGGCTTCTGGCCGGGAGTGTTTACATAACCTGGATCTGTGCTCTATTCAAAGTAGATTAAAAAAAGATGAGCAAGAGAACAGAAGGGATGGGGATACAGAGTGTCACGGCATGAAGGACGAAGGATTCAGGGGCAGGCGCTGCGGCCAAACAAAAGGGGTTTTTATCAAGATTGACGGACATAATAAACCAAATGAGTGGAACAAGAAAGCACATGGAACAGGAGGGAACAACATCAATGACTAGATTGGGGAACACAGGACTGGGAAGCACATATATACAAGACTAACGAGGGAGCTGACAAGAGGCAGCTGGGAGTGATTAACATGAGGGTTAGCAATGAGAAGACAAATGACTAACAGGCGTCGCTTGTTAGGGGCACACTAGGGAGGGTCGGGTGGATGTGGCGGGCAGGACGTGTCACAGAGAGAGTCATGGGGGAGGTTAAAGGGGTGGTCTGGAAGAGACCAAATGATGGTGAAATTGTTAACGCTGATGCCAGAGAATGGGACTGGCAAAAGCAGGAGACTTAAATTGGCACATAGAAGGACCCGGTGGTGCATGATGGGAATGTATCACGGAAACAAGAAGCGTTGCTGTAAACTAAAGTCATCAAGAGCATCACATATTTTGAGCACATATTTGGAAAACGAGTAAAGAAGCAGAACATATAAATACACATACCAACTACAACCTGCGACTTCTCAGAGCTTTTATAATTCAAGCCACAATGCATCAGCCATTCCACTAACCTGCCAAAACAAATTACCACTGATGTACCTGCTGCCAAAGTCTCTAGATACACACAAAAATTTGGAGGAGGTCAGGCGGTGTGGTATCCATGTGTTTGCACGAATTAGCAGCTAAGTGAAGATGCAGCAAACAAACAAGAGCAAAACACCTATTGTTGCTTTTTCCATCCTCTGCTGCCACATACTGTATCGCTGCTCTTTCAATTTTGGGGCAAATTATCTAAAGGTGTAACAGGTGTAAATTTTCATCCATACAACATTTTTGTGAAGTGGCAATAATGGAGCTGTGGTACTTGAGACTGGTCTCGACTCCACAAATCGCAATTTATTATATTAGCTTAAATGTTTTTCATACGGTACTGTAAGTGGTGCACGCACTCACACACTCATGTCCCTCATTATGTCTGGCAAGTCAGCAATCATCCAGTTTGTGCTAAAGACATTCGGTAAAAAGAAGCAAAATGCAAATTTCCAATAATGGAAAGCATCAATAACTGAGGTAGCAGGCATCACCATATTTTGAAATCTTTGCAGTAGCATTTGCTGACTAGGGGGATCCTCTATGATAAATTCCCAAAAATAGATATACCTCAAATACCACTGTATATCATATTACCTTAATACCACCCAAGCCGAGATCAGCTTTTGATCAGACTTGTAGACTTAAATGCCAAGAAAACAGCACCTTGTGACAGGGAGTTATTGCTTATGTGCAAAATTCACGTCTTTTTGATCAGATTTATTATTTTTTAAAAGTGTCTTAAAAATCTGTTGAACAACGGCCCATGTTCAACAATTTTCCCTGCTCTACACCATTAGGAGTCTAATGATGGTGTGATTAATTTATGAAATGTTATTTCTTTCTTGTAATTCTTAATTACTTTCTAAATATTTATAAAATATTTTAAACTAACTTTAAAAATCTGAAGTATTTTCTTAATGTACAATTTATGGTATTTGAATTCAGATTCACAGTTTCTGCACTCTTTGAGTTGGACTCTGCTGTCTAGCTCAAGTAATGGACTCAGTCCCATGTCATGTGCTGGACTCATTCTTGACTTGGATTCGATTAAGGTGGTCTTGACTCGGACTTGATTAAGGTGGACTGGAACACAACACGGAGTAATTACAGTAGATACATCAGATATCAAAAAGAGGAAACAGTTATAATATAAGTATACTTAGCCTGTTCACAAGGTCATGTGTCTTATCTATCTTCCATTTGCTACCATTAAGCGCCATTGCTTTAGTTTAGGAGTGATATTTATTAAAATTTGAACAGGACCAGATCTTTGCTCATAGAGTGTGAAAGCTCAAAAAGTTCAGTCAAATACTTTTTGAGTTATTGTGTTAATGAGATCAAGTGTCTGAAACTGCCCTTTTATTGATATTACGATGTGAGGCTGCTTTAATTTTTTTGGCAATCTGTCTCAAAATTTCAGCAGTTCCAATGTGTCACCCATACGATATGCCTGCAAAGTTTGAAAAAGAGCCATAAAATATGTTTAGAGTTACTGTATTACATGACCATGTCATCTGCAATTTCCATCCAACCAGACATACTGCTGCTTTATTTTGGGGCAATTTGTCTCTAAATAAAATCAGATGCATATCTTCATTCATACAATGTTTTTCTGAAGCAGGCACAAGAGCCATCAAATACTTCTTGATTTATCACATTCACAAGGTCAAATGTAGTCTGCTTTCACCCTTCCCTTTTCTGCCAATAGTGCTTCAATTTTGGGGCGAGTTGTCTCCAGATCATCTCACTTATAATGTGTCTGAAAATACTGAAAAAGGTATGTCAAATACTTTTTGAGTTACCATCTTTAGGGGATCAAGTGTCTGACACTGTCTTTTCTGTGAAATCATTAGGTGGAACGACATCAATTTTGTGGAGATCTGACACAAAATTTGGTCAGTTCCACTTTGTCACTGATAAAATGCAAAATTTGAAAAAAAAGGTATCCAAATAATTCTTGAGACAGCAGATCAGTCCTAAAATCATACGCATTCCCCATCTCAGAATACAAGACAAAAAAAATAATAAAAAATCATGTCTTATTGTCCCCTGCATGGGGAGTCCATGTAAAACACAAGAGACACATCTTCCAAAGAACATACTGCAACTAAAAAAACAGAGAATCTCAGCCAAGCTTCAGCAGAAACATACCACTTTGGTGATAATGTGCTGCTGATGAGCTGGGTGTCATTGGGGGGGGGGGGGGGCTTGCAGCAATGAAATCATAAAAGCCAATAATCAGAAGTTAGCATATAGCATATGTTTATACATCTCATTGAATGTCTAACTGAAGGACGCCACTGCATGAGAGCAACAGTAAATCCGTTTGCTGCATGTGTATCAAATTTTCTTTGTCTCCAGCATTCTTCTCTCACCTTTACCCATATATCACTGTGTCTGAGCCGCATATAAAGTGAGAGAATCTTAATCCCCGCTGGATAATCCTTCTGCTCGCACGTATCTGCACGGAAAACAAGTGCGCAATCTCAAGTCCGCAGACGCAGAAGCAAAGATGAAGATGGCCACGCACACAGGTTTGTAATTATGTCATTGTGGAGACTCTCCATTCATTTCTATGGGGAAAACTGTGATCCCAACATGACGACCTCAACCCCCACCCAGCCCTAACCTTAACCACAAGTAACCAAACAGAATACAAGACTTTTAGCATTTGTTGTTTTTTGATTGTATGCACAGATCCTTGTGGGGACCTGAAGCAGGGTACACACGACATCAGAATAACTGGTTTTTATTACATCGTGTGGAACATTTGGTCCCCGCAATTTAATACAAACATAATCCACACACACACACACACACACACACACACACACACACACAGAGAAACATGCTCAGATAGACATGACATGCAGGCATTTCCATACAGACATGCATGCACACACGCACGTACACACACAGACACACACACAGATACAAACACAGACACACACAGACAGACAGACAGACACACACACACACACACTGCAGTCTATGATGTCAACAGAAGGTTCCTACTGGTCAATCAAAACATACTCATCCCTGGATAAAGTCAAGGGCATACGTGTCTAGGGTAATTATCACTGTGCTCAGCTCCTCCATAAAGACATGACCATGGTACTTAGAGCAACCTCGCCACAGAAATCCACAAATACGCATCGTCCTTTTTCCACTTCAAGGACGATCACAGCCGGGGGGGTTCCCAGTCTCAACACGGGGGCCACTGCCTGTATAATCCTGCAAAAACATGACGGACGGCTCTGGTCGTTCGTACTGAGTGGGAGTGGAGGACCTTCCACAGGCTGTAAGCGCTCATTCATTAAAAAAACAAGCACGACCGTCTCAGGATCTCTGCCAGTGAGGGTGCGAGCTTGACGCTGCCAGCGTGCCCTGAGTTTCTGTCTAACAAAAAGCATGGTTTACAACTAGCAAAACCACTGATAAGGGTGGTCAGTGAATTTGTGGCGTCAGTCTGTTAGTTTGTGACCTGATCTCTCCATCATGTCAGTCACACACACACACACACACACACACAAACACACACACACACCTATGGCTTGTCATCCCACCAAGGAAGCATGCATGATTAGTTTGACCAGCTCATTTATGAAGCCCCCCCTCCCCCCCCCCACACACACGCACAATCGATATGATCCACCATTTCCAGACAGAACGGGGGGGGTGGGGGGGTGGGTTGGTTTGCGGTGGGTGCACTGGAAAGCGGTAGCAGATGACATCACCTACCCTCCATGGCACCGTTTGCGTGGCTGGTGCCGAAGGCCAGGCCTCCGACTGGCACGGGCAACACGACACCCTGCCCATTCTCTAGCGGTGTCACTTCAACAATTCCCTCTAGCGCGAAACTCGCGCAGTCCCTCTGTGGTGGCAAAAATGGCACCCTCTTGGGGCTGAACCCCACCTCCTGCCTCAGGTCGTCCATGGTGACGCCGGCCGTAGACAGAGTCGGCGGTGGTGTGGGCGGCTGGTCATTGGCCACGGTCAGGGAGCGCTTTATGGTGGAGGCAGGGCGCCGGGCCGCGCCGCCCAGGGAGGACAGCTCATCCAGAGTGCCATGCTTGTCAGGGTACTTGTCGGGCAGCTCTAGGCTGGCGGGCACCGACAGGTGAGAGCACTCCGACATGGCACGCCGCATGGCCTTGCGCTGCTGCCCGGCACGGCCCATGAGGTTGGGGGCGACGTCGTCTTCGCTCTCGTCCGTCGACCCCTCCAAGTCTTCGTCGGCACCCTCCATGTAGCTGTCATTGACAACTCCTGTGATGCAGTAGTCGGGCACCGGTGGCCCTGCGGGTTTCAAGCTGCCCTCCGGGGTCCCACCAAAGGAGGGGTTCCAGACGCTGGTGTTGGCTGGCAGGTGCAGGTCCGGGGGGTGCGCTGTACCCGAGAGGCGGGCGGGTGATCCGTTGGCCGCAGCTTTGCTCCCGTACTCAGGTGAGGCGGGAGGGTTCCCTGGGGAGAAGCGGGATGGGGAGGAGGAGAGGGGGCTCTCGGGACTTTCCCCGGCGCTGCCCAAGGAAGCACCGCTTCCTGTCCGTCCTGGAACTTTAAGGTCGGGCTCCACGCTGATTCCTGCCGGTCCGTCAAAAAAGCACAGTTTGTCCTCATCAGTCAGCCCGGCGACCCCCAGGCTCTTTGGAGGCCCCCGCTCTCCGTGCTGCCAGTCCCATTTTTGGGGGGCTTGTGTAGTCGGCATAGAGGAGACTTTGCACAGCTCGCTATACTCTGCAAACGGAGCTGCCGGCTGCTGGTTAGAGAGAGAAGACATCCTTTCCTCTCTCTCTCACTACTGAAGAGTCTATCTCCTTCTCTTAAAGTATCTTGTTCCTCCCCCCTGGCCGGGAATGGTTGTGTTCTTCAGCTGTTAAATCCGTAGATGTGCGTGATGGTTTGCTCACTGCCGAGGTCTCTCTCTCCACACTGAGCAGACCAGGAGCAGCACTGAGGCAGAGCTGGATGTGCTGCTCATTCTCCCATCCTGACATCACAGCCTAGCTGTGGCTCTGGTCACATGACTCCCTCACAGGTCCCCATTCGCTACTGCAGACACAGATCTCCCTCCAATGGCATAAAGCACAAATCCCCCCTCCTCCCCTTTGTTTCTTCTCTTCGCCTGTCTCTTGCTCGATCTACATACCCCTGCTCCCTTACCATTTCAGGAGACCCCACGCTGCCCAATCCAAAGCCTCTATTCAAGACCAGAGGTACGAAACCACTTCTGCATATAATAAACTTTCCACTGCCGTGGACATATACACAAGCATACACACTGATTACAGCTCTTCAAAGTCCACATTCTCAGAGACCTTTGTCTCCTCCCACAAAAGAAATTCCATTACCTTCTGCTCTTAATTCCCCCCTCAGCCCCAAAGCCTCCCCATCTCCTTAGATACCCCCTGCTGCTCCCATGCCCGCCGCTGGCAGACATTCCAAACGTGTGCTACTCACCTCTCGGTGCCTGATGCTTAGTTAATGGATTCAGTGTTTTTGTTGTGGGGACAGACCAAAGCTATATAATGAGGGTCTGTCCAGTGAGCTGGAATCACTGTACTGAAGAGAAATCAGTGAGCAGTTTGATTATCATCATTATTATTAATTGTGCTATTCACTAGGGGTCCTTCTTTTGATTTACAGTGAACACAGCGGGATATGTTACGCTTTCCAGGTATGTAAAAATGCACACAAACCACAATTCAATTCGATTGACGATACTGGGTTCATGGTTTGATTCTCCCATGAAATTTTTGGGAAAAAAAGATTTTTTTTTTGTTATTACCAAAATATGTAAGATTTATTTTCCCAATCTTAATCAACTCCCATATTCCTTTTTGTAAAATTTTCTAAAAATACTTGCTTCATTTTCCTAATAACCGACAATCAAACAAACACTGGTAAATGTTGGAATACAATATAGTAGCTTTTTAACTAAAACATTCCTTTTATTAATAGAAATTTCGCCATCCCATGGTGTTACTTCTGCAGGATGCATTAGTTAGGCGGCACACCGAGTTGTTTCTGCCTTCTGCTGCCTAAATAACGCAACTGCACCTATGAATAACAAAGACATTCAGCAGCTTTATGATAATTCGAGATATTTCATGGTTCATTTTCTTATTTCCATGACTGTACCACGATTTATCGTTCCATGATACATCACTGCGTGTCCCTCACTTTCTCATGTCAAATAAAATGCTCTACTCAGGGCACAGCTGCATGTTCTAGGTCTGAGTCTGCAGCCAGGAGGGTGAGCAGGTCTTCTGTCCTCATGGTTGTGACCTTAATCACTATGCAGTGGCACCAGAGATAAACACCAACAAGCTTATATGCCACGCAAAGCACACATATACATACCGATTCACATCTACACGCTTTTTAAAAAAATAACTATACTGTAATCCATATCTGTCAATTCCAACAAAGGAGATCAGCCTCGAGGGTGACAGGCAGCTGTACGGACCCACAGCCGGTGTGTAACTGTCACAAAGTGTCGCACGGCAGCAGCACCGCTGCTGAGTACTGATGCATGTCCCGCATAGCACCAGATGCTACACTATTGTCATTCTCCCAGTTCCTCTCCGAGAGCCACCCAGATGGTGGAAGTGCACAAAAGTGGGTTTTCATCAGGGACACAACAGGCTGGGATTTCACTGACCTGAATAAGGAGGTGGCTGGTCAGCAGAGGTGTAGCTTTGTGCCACAAAGTGGGACAGTGCATGCTGCAGTCAATAATGCCCCTCAAAGATGCCACTGTGACACCACGGCAGTGCTCACCCTCTTACGGGGGCTGTGATCCAGTTAGGGCCCATTGTTACAAGTGTGTACACAAGCGCTATAGCAGCTGGGAGGGTCTGACGGGTCACTTGTGTGCCTGAGTTTGCTCAAAGACAACCATAAAACTCTATTTCAATGGGAACACATTGCATAAACACCCCCCCCCAACAGGCTACAGTACACAGCCTGACCAGTAACGACCTGTGGGATGACCGGTGATGCATGCGGGATTAATCACAGATTATGCAGCAGTGCCAGGATCACACAAGAACAATCTGCAAGTGCCTTGTTAAGATGCATTAACTGAATATTATTACAAGTCACACTATGACAGCTGACAGACTTTCTCTCTCTCTCACACACACACACACACACACAGACTGAGCCCTTGTCTTTCAAGCCATCAGGACCATCATGAATGAAAGTCATTCTGCGAGACACCCATAGTAGGCTACACACTGAGAGCATAATTAATTGTATAACGCAAAATCTCAACCGGTCTCTTTTGGTCAGAGTCTTTTCAGCGATGGATCACGTTAGATGTGGTAAAGCTGTCAAAACGCCGAAATTTCTCTGCGTCTGCACGTCGGTCACTCGAGGAAGATGTAAGGAAGTCCCACAGGCAAAAAGCAGAGTGAAAAAGGACATACCCTCAAACTGGAGGCAGTAAAGAGCTTACAATTCATAAGCTGACTCTAACTTCCACCAGAGAGAAACTAGAAAGTGGGGCAGGTGATGCATGTGGTGCTGCTATGAAAAAACTACATCTTCAGTCATATCCAGACATCAACTCGCGATCTTCTGTTTAATGAAAATCTCCAGCATATTCATATCTATCTATATATGTCTATCTCTCTCTCTCTAGCTATCTGTATATATATATACATATAGTGAGAGAGAGAGAGAGACAGATATAGAGATAGATATATATAGATATTTATATATATATATATATATATATATATATATATATATATATATAGATACATACAGATAGAGAGAGAGAGGGAGAGAGAGAGAGAGAGAGAGAGAGATAGAGAGGAGAGATTAGACACGAAAATGGCATAGACGAGGTATCTAATAATACAAATTATCTGACAGGACGATAGGACAGATTAACGCTTCAGGAGGCAATGCCAACAACCTGGTGGACAGTTTCATTACTGCAAGACAGTGCACTGATTGTAGGTTATAGCAGAAATGCAGGTGCTTAAAGTGTGAAGGAGATGAGGAGGCTGCAGCCTAGGAAGCGGGGGCAGTGGCGGAGGGGGTATATGGTCGGGTTTCTATTTCTGCTCCTGTGTCACACCCCAACGTTTCCTTGGTTGCTCTGATTCCTTATATCTCCAGGGCAACAGCCTTCTGTTTCCGTGGAAACAGGCTCCCTTTGACAGTAGCTGCTATGATTGGGGGCTGTACCGCAATGCACAGTGCCAGAGGTAAAGGGCGGAGGAAAGCGGAGAGGAGTGGGGAGAGAGAGCAAGAGGATGAATGGATATGAGTCACAGGAGAGAAAAGACAACAATAAAGTCTTTAGATTTTGAAACAAACATGACATTCCTCTACTCCATTGTCACCACAATGTATTTACTTTATGGTCTCAAGTGTGTAATGATCAGATACAAGAAACCATCATACACTAAAGACCAGCATGAAGAGCTGCTTAACACAGCTACTGCCCTATGTGTAAAGAACATCCTTGCTTTCACCACGACACCCGTAATTTCTGAGCACAGAACATTCTTCGGAGTCCACGGTTAAATGAAATGCACCACAGGGAAGATTAATATCACACTGTATTTTTAAATGCTGCTAGTGGCATAAGTAGCAGACTTTGTATCAGACAAATATATATAGTCTTTCAAGCTGGCCTCTATACCTTGGCAAGATCAACCTCCTGCATTCTGAGGGGGAGTTATTGCAGAATGCACAATTCCTAATCCTAGGGAATCCCCTGGTTTGGGGGGGGGGGGGGGGGGTGATTGGTCATTACAAATAGGTCTTTAACTTACCAAATCTCAAACTAATCTTCAATCCATCCAATCTGCAATGATTTTCAATTAAATTGATTTTAATTCATTTGAAAGACTAACCTCTTTTATAATCCAGTAGAAATTACTGTGTCCCAAAAAATGACTGATTTTGAGTTTACATTTATGGCAGCTGGATTTTCTCCAGCATTCCAGGCGGCTATGACCACCAAAATTAGGTTAGATAAAGGTAAATATAGAATACCCTTTAAAGTCGGCACTGACTGATTTAATACTAGGGGTGGGAATCTTTAGGTACTTCGCGATCTGATCCAATTACGATTCTGGGATCCGCGATCCGATTCCAAAACGATTCTTCATATACATTTTTTTGCAAATGTGCTTAATTTAAATTTAAAATTATATGTTTTTTGTTCATAGTTAGAATCTCTGTTTGACAGTATTTCAATTTTAAAAATGACAAAGTGAAATAAAGACTTTTAT
>JAODKE010000088.1:8424065-8434082 GCA_026779605.1 Mormyrus hasselquistii
CCTGGAGTGACTGGGGATGCAGGGGCGGGTACTGGGGCGGGTGGACCTGGGGATTTCAGGGAGGTGGAAGTAACACCTGGAGTGACTGGGGATGCAGGGGCGGGTACTGGGGCGGGTGGACCTGGGGATTTCGGGGAGGTGGAAGTAACACCTGGAGGGACTGGGGATGCAGGGGTAAGGACTGGGGCGGGTGGACCTGGGGATTTCGGGGAGGTGGAACTCTTCTTTCTAGATGACTTCTTAGAAGAGGGAGTGGATTGGAAATGCTCTTTGGTCAGGGCTGGGCTAATAGGGCTTGGGACATTAGTGAGAAGAGGTTCCTGGTGAACCCAGGGATCATATTCAGGAGCTAAAGGCACCTCACCAGATAAGGGCAGTGCATTGTTAGGATCTACAGTTACACTTGTAGTGAGCACTTCTGAGGACATGGGGCCTGTTTCCTCCATGACAGGCAGAGCCTGGGGGGCCACAGGACTAGACAGTGGGGACTCAGCAGGGTGAGATGGCACTGAGATCAAAGCGGGGCCATCTGTGGGAGGGGGTTTCACAGTGCTGACACTGAAGGTGTTCTTTGTGGTGGCTGTAATGGCGTACGCTTCATTCTCAGGCTGAGGACTTGTAGGGATGGGATAGCAACTCTGCTTAAGTGGGTGATCTATAGTGTCAGCGCTAACACCAGGGAGTAGAAGGAACGTGTCGCCATCTTGGCGCCTCAACTGACCAGGCTCACCTGCATTTATGAGAGGGGATTCAGGGAAGACACTGCCCTGATTGGTGGTCTGTTTTGGTGATGAAGCTGCCTTATTTGCTGAGTGGGAACCAAGTAAATCCTTGGTAGGAGAAGGGGGAGTATCAGACGACAGCTCCTCCTCTGCGTTCAGCAGAACAGTGTCCAGGGTTTCCATGGCGACATGACTGGGGCTCTCCATGGTCTGAAGACTGGAGTTCAAGGTGAGCCCTGCAGGATCTGTCTTGGGAACAGTGGCTGCAGAGGGTAAAGAAGACTCCGGAAAAATATCCCACACATCTGGAATCTTCTTTCTGATTTTGCCCTTCTTAACCCTGACCCCACCTCTACCCCCCTCCTCACACTGCCATCCTGCTCCCCTCAGTGGGGACTGGTCTGGACTATCAAATGGAAAGGTGTCTTCTCCCTGATTCCACTGTTCTGGACCCCAGTCCTCCCCAACATCACATATCTCCTCCTTGGGTCTCTTCTTCTTCTTCTTCCTCTGCTGCTTCCTGTCACCCTCCCTGTCCTCTCTGGTCGGGATGTTCTCTTGATAGGATCCTGGGGAACTCTCTGTCGAGGGGCTGAGGGACAGGTCGGCCGCCGGCTGACCCACACCATCCAGCGATGTTCCTATGAGTCCTCATGTGCAAAGATGGAGAGATGGTTACATTGTATTCACCATACATGCACGTTACATCAACATTTCTCACCCCTGGTTCTGATGGGCCAGTACCACATGGAGGGTTTTCAGTCTAACAAAGAGTCTAAGCTGATTTACTTGGAGCAATTATTTCTTGACCCTACCGACTCTGCATTCCTTTGTCAATACTGATGCTTAAAGCAAACCAAAAAGAGCCTGTCAACCTGCACATGTGGCAGGGGGCTAAGAACTACTGACTGAGATTTAAAGCAAAGACCTTTATGCTCACATGAGAGATATATGCACACTTTTCGCTATTGTCCTCAGAGAGATCAAACCACAAAAAATACAGCTCATCGGGAACGCAAAAACACAAAAGCATGATACGACCTCCTTTTTTTTAAGACACTTTAAGAGATACAGACATTGATTGGTCACAGAGACGAGGCTGCAAAGCTTCTAAATTGTGTTTGGTGTGAGAGTGAATGACAAGTGAAAATGGTATTAAAGAGTCAGAGAGTTTCTCTGGCTGATAACACAGAAGAGGCACGAGGCGAGTTTGCAGGAATGCTGAGGGCAAGTTGGCATGGGGACGGCACAGGAATGCTGAGGGCTAGCAGCCATGGATACGGCACAGAAATGCTGAGGGCAAGCTGGCATGGGGATGCCACAAGAATACTGAGGGCGAGCTGGCATGGGGACGGCACAGGAATACTGAGGGCGAGCTGGCATGGGGACGGCACAGGAATGCTGAGGGCAAACTGGCATGGGGACAGTACAGGAATGCTGAGGGCAAGCTGGCATGGGGACAGCACAGGAATACTGAGGGCGAGCTGGCATGGGGACGGCACAGGAATGCTGAGGGCTAGCAGCCATGGGTACGGCACAGGAATGCTGAGGGCAAGCTGGCATGGAGACGGCACAGGAATGCTGAGGGCAAGCTGGCATGGGGACGGTACAGGAATGCTGAGGGCAAGCTGGCATGGGGACAGTACAGGAATGCTGAGGGCTAGCAGCCATGGGGACGACACAGGAATGCTGAGGGCAAGCTGGCATGGGGACGGCACAGGAATGCTGAGGGCAAGCTGACATGGGGACGGTATAGGAATGCTGAAGGCTAGCAGCCAGGAGACGGCACAGGAATACTGAAGGCGAGCTGGGATGTGGACGGCACAGGAATGCTGAGGGCTAGCAGCCAGGGGACGGCACAGAAACAGGGGTGTAGGCTCACTGAAGGTCAAAGATAAATAAAACAACGTAACATTTCGGTTAACTGAAATCATCAGCAGAGATATCCTCCCTGTTTTGCTACTCTGGTGGAAAGATCAGCATAATTACACCTGAGGGATCAGAGAATGAGAAGTCCCTGTACCTCGGTTGCTTACAGCCGCAATGAATGCAGAAAAACTGGGGCAAAGATGGCCTATTTAGCCAGACCGTTCCCTGTTCATGCAGTGGCCTACTGAGGCGGCCCAGCAGTTCTTGTTCTAGGAGCCCGCAATGCGGAGCGTAAGTGGCTGACTTAAATCCAAGAGCCCATTACGCTACCTGCTGGCCTCCGACTGGCCTCTAATTACCAAGCCACTTATAGCGCTATCAAAAACAACCGACACAGATTCATCTTTTTCCTCAAAGGAATCAGGCAGCAGCACAATGGCCACTGGTCCCTATTAATGAGCAGTAATATGGCTCTGTGGGCAAAGAGGCAGTGAGAAAAAAGGATGTAATCTGGCTCTGTGGAGAACAAGGGGCTCAGGACAAGGAACCTAATCTGGATCTTTGAAGAAGAAGGCACTCAGGAGAAGGAATTTAATCTGGCTCTGTGGAGAACAAGGGGCTCAGGACAAGGAATGTGATCTGGCTCTGTGGAAAATGGGACACTCAGGACAAGGAACTTAATCTGGCTATGTGGAGAACAAGGGGCTCAGGACAAGGAACCTAATCTGGCTATTTGAAGAAGAAGGCACTCAGGAGAAGGAATTTAATCTGGCTCTGTGGAGAACAAGGGGCTCAGGACAAGGAATGTGATCTGGCTCTGTGGAGAACAAGGGGCTCAGGATAAGGAATGTGATCTGGTTCTGTGGAGAACAAGGGGCTCAGGACAAGGAATGTGATCTGGCTCTATGGAGAACGGGAAACACAGGACCCTTACATGTCACAGTTTGGATAAGACTGTACAGAGATGGGCTATCCTGCTCAGAGGCTAAGGGTATAAACTCGTAGAGAATCAACATTTAGCAAAAGCATACTCGCTACCTTTAACACCCAAACATCACTTTTCCTTGGTAGTCCAAAGCAAAGTTGGTTTTAAATAGATTCCAATAAATGATTTACTATACTGAGGTTTTTTGATTCAGGGCTATAAATACTAGAATGTCCTGTCACATCATCATGGATGCGGTTTAATAACATGCAGTATTTTCTATGTAGCCTCTGGCAACACTGACCAGTGGCCATTTGCCTGATTCATGTTCATACATCCAGCCACTCACAGGCAAAAACAGATTGTTTGAGATATTTTCAAAATATTACATTAGATTGAGCCCTGTTATACTTGGAGCAGGAGCCAAAACAGCCAATCTACCTTCTTGGCCAAACATGAATCCTCCTTTATAAAGTGAGCAGAATCACTGCCTCCATCTAAACAGACTCACTGAATCTCCCCGTGGTCCAAATTACTCTGATGCGAATTCAGTGAGCGAGCAAATCTAACACAGTCCAGCCATTACAAAACAACAGCTTTATAAAGGGACACCAATGCGTATTCTGTGGAGGTCAGCAAGCTGCAGTTCCCTAAAAATACTGAGATGCTTAAATGGAGTTTAACTGCTCACATTCTCAAAAACGGCGGCCGAGCCACCCAGAATAAACATTCTTCGTAATGTGGGTCAACCACAAAATGGAACCAACACATGTGTCCAACAAGCAACAAGGATCAAGAGAAATAAAATGTCTTGCTTTAACTTTCTGTTAAAATCTGTGGTGAGTGTGGGCATGGAAGAATGCTGCAGAGATGCATTTTCCATCTGAAGGCTTGGTCACACGCTACTTCCTGTCCGTGGACCAATGAGAGTGAAACTCTAAGGCTGCCCTGCTTATGGAAGACCTGCTTAAAAATATACAGATCAGTCACAAAGCTGGAAATGCTGAGAAAGTAGTGTGACCTACATTAACTGTCCAGGGTTTAATTACTAAGAATGTCTCAATGAGCTACAAGTTAGCAGCAATGAACGGCCCCATCCCCCCCCCCCCCCCCCCCCCCCCCCACCCCCCAAACACACACCCACCGACCGGCAACCACGCAACTCCCCCCCCCCCCCCCCCCCCCCCCCCCAAATGGACGAAACAGTAAAGCCATGATTGGTGAAATCCCTTAATCTTCTCGACCTCACAGCTTCTGGAAGATTTGGGGATTTTCCTAAACGTAAAACTATCAGGAGTCAACAGCCAGTTCCCGTTGATTCCTCATGACACACAAAGGTGACTCATCATGTGAGGACACGGCGGGCTGCTCGGATCTGCGCACAGACTAGCTGGAATTCTTAATGTCATGTCATACAAGTCAAAGGATGTGGGGCTGTATTAAAATTACAAGCGTCCTGAACACTCTCAGGACTCTTGAGGAGACTTAATCCAAGTTAACCTACTTTAAATAACAGCAACTCTGGCCCATGAAATGAAATCATATAACACAAGAGAGTAGACTGTTGGGCATAGAGGTCTGAGTAGGAAAGCATGCTGGATGCTGAGGTCCCTTCTGTGCGTCCTCTCTGCTTACCTCCAGGGGTGTCCTGCATCAGGGGGTCGGGGGACAGTGGCAGCATGGTCGTCTGAGGCTGGGGCACGCTGGGGGGCTTTGCCACTTGATGTGGAGCTACTCCTAGATCCATATTCACCAGCATCCCAGTCTGAGGGGACTCTGCAATCCCAAAGACACACTGTTATGCATAGATATCGCCAACAGTCCTGACTATTTAGGATGCCACAAAAAAAAGTGTGAAATTAAATAAGGCGCAAAGGACCGACTTTTCAGAGACAAGGAGTGCGGCGAATAAGTCACTTTGCACCTCGATCACAAAGGATACAGAAATGAAACGCTGATTACGTAATAAAATTGACAAAATGATCAACATAAATGCTTCCCTCAATGATTCTTTCCATAAAAAGTGCAAAAGAAAAAAAAAATTCCAGATGAGTGCGGTAATGACTAGAGAAAATGCATTTTGAGATGTGGACTTGGGCTGGAAAACTACATGGTTACATGTATGATATAACAGATTTATCATTCAATGAAATTCAAATATTAATTATACTACAGGCAGTCAGCCTGTTATGTGCAACCAACTGTGAAAGGTGAAACCGCTATCTCTAGCCTACTGCTGTCTTGGCAGAAAAATGATGAGGAGACAATAATGTACAACAACACATTTTTATTTACTTAGTTACCCACGGGACAGAAACGCCAGGAGCAACAACAAAAACTTTAAACTGTAACATAACTTAAAATTTAAATGACATCATGCAATAAAATACTGACTTGTCCCCACAATAATAATTACCAGTGAAATCCAAACAGTTTCCAGACTGTGCTTTTCAGGTTTTGGAAGTTACTGTATCACTTGATTCGCACGTTATTTCACAGGAGATGCGGGCAGCTGATGGGCTGCTGGTCACTTCTGCTTGATGTTCTGCTCTTGTCCAGGGGTACCTTGAATCTGGGGCTTCATACCCCTTGGGCAGGAATTCCGTGCTCTTCAAATTTCTGATCCATTTTCTGGCTCTCGCCGTTTTCTGGCCGAACGCTGGCTTCACTGCCTTATCCAGCCTCTCATTAGTGAGGATGACCTTCAACCTCAAGCCCGATGTTGTCACTGCTGACACTGTCAGAAGTTCTCTCTCTTGCTCCATCCAGCTGGCATACTGTCCCTCAAAGATTTCAACGTGGAAGGCTTAATAAAAGACACTGCAGTCTAAGGAGGCCATGCCTAACCATCGTACTTAAACTAAAACAAGAGCAATGTTTCCAAATCCGGTCTTCGGGGACCCACAGTCGGTCCCTGCTTTCTCTCTCTCCCAGCTCCCTGAACTGAACTGGAGTATATACTTCCTCCATAATACAGACGCGCCACCATTCAGAATCAGAAGTAGTGCCCGGTAACACGAGGCCACAATCACATCCCCAGTCCTGGAGGTGCGTGACAATGCTACCTCCCTACAGCAAGCCATAATTAGCTTAATTCGATCTCACGTTGGCAATTCACCCCAACGTGCCTGAAAATCTGTGTGCAGTAGAGCATTAAAAATGACTCACCACTAAAATAATTACTGCTGTATTTCTGATTTGTAATTCATCTCTGCCATTTTTAGCATCAAATAATAATGATAATAGCCTACATTGTTTATTTTGTTAGTTGCCATAGAAACGAGATCAACTAGATTTGGTGCTGTCATAAACGACAGCATTGCATTGCCCACATAGCTCTATTATTTGGTCTGGCTATCTAAGCTATATTCATCCATCACTCCCCAACTTGTACTATTTATAGAAGTAATGGATGGACCCGTGTCCTTTTTGTCATCATTGTGTAGCACTACTTCAGTTTTAAGACGATCTGTCTCAAAACTTGTTCTCCATACAATGCCTGTGCAAAGCTTGAACAAGACCTGTCAGATGTTCTTTGAGTTATTGACTCGCATGCCAAAGCATACAGCATGCGGCAGAAGCAGGGACGGTGGCAGTGGACCATTCATATTCCCCAAAGGCCACGGAGTACAATTAGCCTTGTTAGCTTTGTATAGCAGCAGTGCAGACTAAATTTCCACTCCTGTGGTGCATGACAGTGATGAAGAATTAGACCTAGAACAGGACTTAGCCAAGAGCTTAATGAAGGCAAATCAAATCAAACTGCATTACCTAATCCCCTCGCCTTTCAGGGAATATACGGTTTTAGCCCCAATCCACCTGAATGAAAATAATAATGATCACTTGATCGGAACGAAAATTGCAACTGTACCAACAGAGGGCAGCCAAGAGTGAAAACGGAAACTGCAGCCACCATCTTGTAAACACAGATCAGCTATCTGATCTTATTCCGTAGATATTTGTACAGGTGAGTAATTTTAAAACTGTGGGGTGCAAGATGATTTTTAGAATATTCTATGACAAAGTTTATATTGATTTTTGGTTGCTAGCCTAATTTTATGTGCAGCACTTTGGTAGCCAGTCAGCACACATAACTGGCTCTGCTCAAACCCCAAGCTTCACTCTCAGCTGTATATACAGTAGCTATATATTTGTCTCAATATGTCTGAAAAGGAGAGTGATTACTCACTTTTAACCATTCAAAATGTTCAATCATCGTGTAAAATAAAATCACTTTTTTGCTAATATTCCTTTTTGTTTTGTTGGCAATGAATTGGTATACATTAAGCGAAACAGCCAAAAGTTGAAAATATTTGATCTGTAAATATCGTTTATCGTAGGTAATCCCTTCTATATACTGTCAATAAGAACATTTCCGACAGCAACAAATCTAATTGTATGAATGTTTAAGTAAATCGTGCAAATAACAGAAGCTGTTTAGGCTTAAACAGCTTATATAATTGCTCCAGGTAACTAAGTCGTATTTAAAGCCATCTCTGTGTCAGACCTTAATGGAGAGTACAAGTGTGGAGCATCGGGAAACTTCAGTCCGATGAACCGAGTTCCATGATCTGCCAGCGGCGCTCCCTGGTCTCCATGTGGGTTGTGCAAACAAGAAGCTAGAGTGACCAATCCCTGCAGGCCTCAATATCATTTAATACAGCGAGGACCCGGGGTGGGGGGGGGGGCAGGCAATCTATTTGAAAAGCATAGGAGAAACAAAACACACTGCTAAAACTAATGCTTAGCAGTAGCCTGTATCAGATTTTTATAGTACATCGATAATTTTTCAGAACGAGATGTAGGCTGGCAGAACATTTTCTATATTGATATATTTCAATTACGTGTTAAAATTAGGGCTTCCTAAAAGACTTTTATTAGAAACTGATACTATTCCATCCTGGCCATAAACAGTGCAGGACCTTCATGTGTGACATTACACAGAATCCCAGAATTCACAGCTAAAAAATCTAACCATTCAGCCTCACTGGGAAGCTGGGGGCAGGCAAGGAATCATTGTTGCTTGGCTCATTTCATTTTAAAACATTGTTAAAGATATAATGATTTGCAATGTTTATTTTCTTGAAGACAAATCCCTGAAAATGAGGGTCTTTTCAGTTATTAAGTGCACATTAATCGGTTGTCAAGCTTCTGATTTTCAAGCCATTTGGCAAACAGAATTTAGATTTATATCATGAAATAATATGAATGCGTGACGTGTGACTAAGTGACTGACCCACGCCATGGAAAAGACGGAAAGACAAACACACAGATGCGATCATACACGGACAGAAACAACTGCTGACTGAGACATGGCAGCCAATGGCTGTGGGGGTGATCTCCTCACTGCCTCCTAGCCAATCAGAGCTGTGCATATCTGTTCGTGTGTGTGGCTGGCTGGCTCCATCTAGGGAGTTTTTGGTAGAAAAAGAAAAAAAAAAATCAGTCTAGCATCAAGGGAGAATAAAAGCATAAAAGTCAGTTTAAAAACAGGCAGAGCGAAAAACCATTATAAATTTTGTATTCATTGCCTCTGACTAGGACCAAACATGCATGAATATTTATGGAGTCGAGCGTCTCTGGGGAAAACAGAGCCCTTTGTGCACAACTGTTTACCAAGCCGAGGTGAAGCTTTTCTCCTTCGACATCCTGATCGCACGCATTTTTAATACAGGCTGCACAGACCATCACACATCATGACTTAGTTTTTGTCGCTGGTTAAAGGAAAATGTATTATTCTTCAGTGAATAACCTTCAACAGCTGCATGGGGAGATTAAAGAAAGAACTGGCTGGTTATAGTTAAAGACTTATTTACATAAAATATGCACAGCGAAAGTACTCTGGACATTCGCTTCCATGCTGAAAAGCACCAGGTCCTGGTGATATTCCTCTATATTACTTCACATTATTTGCATTTGCTTTGAGTGTGATGGTGTGGCAGTGACTGGTCCCCCCAGAGAAATATGCCAGACCAGTTCTGTCTTTACCCAGCATATCGTCAATCCTGCTACGACAGGAGGATCTGGAAGTCAAATCTGCCGATTGAAAACCAGCTCCCAGCCTGTCACTGTGCCACACTTTTGAGGACATCGGGTCACAGCCAAGTCTGGCCATCAGGCTCCACGACGAGTTTCCTTGCTGCTCAACAAATGACAAACCAGGAAGACTGGTGAAAAAGCCAGTTTAGCACTTAGCACAACATCTCAGCACGAGTCTGTTTGCTGCTACACAGGGCGGAACTGTGCACATATTCACTATTCCAAGTACTCAGATGTATATTAACATGCACTCCAATCTATTATTGCCAAAGTTTATTTATAGAAGTGCAATAAAGTGAGGTGAATGAAACTGGCAAAGCATCGGGATCTCCTAATGATTAAGCCCATTAACTGCTTTGGCAAAGGCTGGAAGGTCCTGAGCTTAAAACCAGCACAGAAAAGGAGGGGGAATCAGTAAGCTTTAAAAAAGGAGCATGTGACACGGTACCCAGGCAAGGAGCC
>JAODKE010000088.1:8448537-8468221 GCA_026779605.1 Mormyrus hasselquistii
CGCAGAGGAAGGTCTGATGCAGATATAGGTTGATGTGTTATGCGTGGCGATGCCGAGGGCGAGGGAGGTGGGGACGGAAAGGAAGGTACGGTGCATAGCAAAAATAGGGAAAAAAAATTATAGTCAGGAACAAATACATGCTATTTTTGCATGGATGGGAAAAACAGAATAGAAAAGCTGATAGTATGAGTGATGGGGACTGACACACTTCCCTTGGGGCCTCCTGGGGCGACGGGAGGAATGCACACTTGTGTATAAAACTAAGACAAACAAGGATCAATTGGGGAAAAAACAAGTTAGCGGAACTTGCAGAGTCACCTAAGTCACCTTCCCTGGGTGATACGGTGCCCTCTCTCACACACCCCCAGCGCCAAACAGAGTGCCGCCTTAAAGCTCTGTATGCAAACTTACATGGCTCTGTCCGCTGCATTTCAACAGGAGCCACACTTCATGAGGAGGCTGACCAAGGTCAAGAACTTCAAAATCAATTGCTAATTAGCGATTAATCGACCCCAAAACAGATTCCAAATACAAAATCTCTCTCTCCCCAATGGCTTATTTGGCCTCACTCATTCAGTACATTTACATGCATAGCTAAGTCGAGCTGCGGTTATAGTTGGACTATGCCATTTAATCGGACTACTGTCCTTGTCCCAGTATACATGCACAGGAGAGGAAACAATCTATTGACTCTGGTACAATAGGTGGCGAAATGTCTCCTTTCAGTCTGTTAGTATTTGGCTTTTTCCGGTTGACCTATTACATTACAGACATAAAAAGTAATAAAATTAGTAATAATGGATGCGTGGTCAAATGAAGTGACACATGCTTTAATTGAGATCTTGTCAGAAGAACGGATACAAAAAGATCAGGATAGCATAACAAATAATTAAATCAATATACTATGACACTAATTCAACTAAAAAATAAAAATATACTAATTAAATCAATATACGCAGCCTTGCATCCCATTCCTGCCTGCATTCCTTTCCCCCACAGTTTGGCATAATCGCCACCCACACCTCGCTACCCCCGCCCTACTGGGGCGGGCAAACTGGTGCACCTCCCTCTCTGACTGGGGAGGGCAGACAGGCAGAGGAATTCTAGAACTGAATCTATGGAGAACCAATGAGAACTGCACTGTCTTATCTGCATTATAGAATAGAATAGAATAGAATGGAATACAATAGAAATACTTTATTTCTGCATAATCCTTTACTTTATAGCTACGCCATCTTGCTCTAAATAAACAGTCAGAAATATAATTTGCTCAGTCTCCTGGCCTTTTGTATTATTTGCTCCATGCACATCTGAGTGCACACAGGCAAATGCACACACACACACACACACACACACACACACACACACACACACACACACACACACACACAAGTTGGTCTTCCTATCCAAATGGGGACAGCCAATTCATTTCTATGAGAAAAACCCTAATCCCAATCACGACACCCTTAACCTCTACCCATCCCTAACCTTAACCATAAGTAACCAACCCAAATGCAAGACTTTTGGCATTTTTACTTTTTGATTGCATTCGCAGATTTTTTTAAAACTGGGGTTATCCAAATGGGGACCTCAAGATGTCCCCAAAAGTAGGTTGTCCCCAAAATTTCAGGTTTTACTACACTTTGGGGACAATTTGGTCCTCAAATGTGATCTATGCAAACCCACAGACACACACACACACACACACACACTTACACAAGGGGTGTAAAGATGCATCGATGCATCATAATAAATCAGTTATGAAAGTGGCAATTCAATGTATCGCTCTGTGATGTCAGGGTTGATTTACAGGGGTATAATGCAGATATAGGGGGTCACGTGCTGCAGGGAGACGGACCTGCTGCAAGAAGCAATGGCAGCATGCACTTTTCTCCAAAATGCAGGACGGCAGGAAAAGGTTTACTGATATTCATACAGGAAACCCTTCCTGACTATCTCTGCACTGTGATGCTTTTGGGAAAACTGTGACGGAAAACTCACTCTAATGGTAAGATAACCTCTGCGAATGATGTTACAAAGTTCTTTTTTGCATACTACCAAAGAAAGACTCTGAGGAAGCTAACTAGAGAGGCACTGAAAAAGTAATTTTAGCCTTCTAGATGCACAACATATTGGTCTATTTGTTAAAGACCAAGATATGGGCATCGGCCTAGTGTGTCAATCTCGGCTGACATTTAACGGCAATGATCTACATCACTAAAACACAAATACACACACACACACACACACACACACACAACTGCATTTCTGTGACTTTCCACTTCAGTTTTAGTAGGTCGAGTTGCACCACAACTCCAGCAAACCCAAAAAGAGTACTAATGAAACGGCAGATTAACTTGTAAAAACCAAAGATGAGTTTGTTCTGCGAGGACATTCCCTCGACGCCCGTTTGTCCCCGCGTCTTCTTTCTCTGTGAGGACATCTGAAGACCTTGTCCCCAAAATAACAGCAGCAGAACCTGCACCCACACATTCGGAGACTCCCGCACCGACCGCGTGAACCTTCAGCGGGGATGACCGTCACGGCTTCGGGATCGGCCTCAACGAGCCCGGGAGAAGATAAACGGGAATGCTGCTGAAGCGAGGGAATGCCCAGGAAGAGCAGAAACAACCAAACACACAGGAGGAGAAAGATTACTGCACTGCGGAACGGGGGGAAAAAAAAAAAAAGACACACTGAGACCTTTACTGCGCGACAACGATGCGTGGTTATGCAACAGCTACAATTTTTATAACGGAGAAATAAAACTCCAGCACCAAGTCCGTGTTCTGCCCGCAAAGTGTGTCTCTCACCTCCCGCTTCCTTAGAACTGTCTGCTCCCTGAAAGCTCCATCTTCCTGTCAGTGCTACTCTGACGGGAAGAGATGAAGTCTCTCCACAGCCTCCATCAGATCAGCTTTCCAGCACGAAAAGGAGGCGGAGCTCAGCGGAGCGCTTTCCCACCACCCTTCCCTACACTGTGCCGTCACCCGTCTCTCGCTTATCTTCTTGTCTTCCATTTTCCCTATAACCATGTGTTCTCCCCGCTCGAAAGTCACTTCAGAAAATCCTAAGCCTGCTTTTTATTGTACCAGGTAAACAGTTACCTAAATAGGAGTTGGCAACCTATGAGCTGTGTGCAAAGTCCGATAAGTGCCGCCTGAGGAGAGGACAAATCACAGACGGACCTCGATAAATATTGAAACTGCGCATCTGGAGCCAAACAGATGCGCGGCTGAGCAGCTCACACAGAGTGGCGGCCTAATGCTTACGGAGGGGCACTTGTGATCCAAAGGCTGCTGGTTCAAATCCCCGACCAGCAATGTACCACTGAGGTACCCAAAGGCCCAGAGGCCAAAGCCCCTAACCCTCTCTCCCACTGTGGAGACTGCCCTCCCCCCCCTCCCCACTGCAAAACTCTGAACTCTTTTTTGCGAGGGGGGGAAAAAAAAAAATCAAACCCCTAAGTGTGATCCACTTCTCTCATCCACTCTCTCTTTATGAGCTGCACATGCTTTTAGCCGCGATATTCACTGTGAACCGTGGGTGTACACATGCTTACCGAAACACCTACACGGCCGGAGACGCGCTTGCGTCTGCACAGACCCTCAAAGGAAGGAGGAGGAATGTGTATATTGAAGAGCTGTCGGCATAAGCAATCCCAGGCCAGCTTATAAAATCGACGCAGCATGAACGTCTGCTGCGGTCCAGCATTCCCACATAAGCTTTTATGCACTTTCACACTACATCGCCATGTATTTTAAGGTAACTTTCATCAGATAAGATCTAATTTTAATACATTCATTTTACTGGATTGCTAGATAGGTCCTTCCAACCAGTCCAACGAATTTCATTTTAGATCAACCGCTCTGAGAAAAGGCAAGGATTTAAATATCAAGTGATACGTGAGATTGGTCTGGAAAAATTCACCATATGGTACCTTCAAAACGCTAACGCCAGAAGTATCTTTTTTATTATCCAACGCTATCTGATATCAAACCGGATCCCTCACCGCAAACGCTAATTACAGATCACAGGGCAGGGATGAGATACAGAACCAGGCTCATGTAACCTGCCATGACAAGAGTTAACCAATCACGAAGATGTCACTAGAGCGATGTGCCCAGACACTGGCGCTGGCATGGCTGGGCAGGTCGGGGTGAGCTCACGGTGACTCAGCAGTCTGTCCTCACGCTGCCACTAGACATCTCCTTCGTGTCAACAACTTCCTATGTCCAGTCCCCATCCCACAGAAAGACCTTTGGAATAGGCAAGAGCGGAACGGTGACCATATCAAAGGTCTCCTGTTGACAGATAGAAGAAGGACCCTCTTGCACATACATGTATAAATACATATGTGCATCTGTGCATGCACAGGTCTGCCGTCTATCCTAACCAGCTTTACCAGTTTAGCACGCCGGCCTGGCCCAGTTCGACAAGCAGCCCGGCATATGCAGACAGCTCTGCTCAGGCCCCAGATGGATTTTGCGATGTCCCGAGCCAAGATACAAGAGTAAAAAGAGGGATACAGGAGCAGGAGGGTGATGGGAAACCCCCCCCCGAATCACAAACGCGGAAACGCTGGCCCATCGTTCCACGCCGACAGATTTATGGCAGAAAAAAACTGAAGAAACTACAGCCTCCGCAACGAGACGGAGCATCGACTTCCTCCATTGCTGACACAAGCGCAGGCGTGTGCGCGCACACACACACACACACACAGCACCAGTTTTCATGACCAACAGTTTAATGGCTTAACTATTTTACTTAGGAACTACCAGTATGCAGAACCCATTTACAAAAGGACACTGCCTCCAATACAAATCACGTCGCTCTGTGACTCCTATGATTAAGTCAACAATTTTAGCGCAAACAAAACAGTTCAGGCAGCAAAAAAAAAAAAAAAAGGAAAAAAGAGAAATAACAGGGACAATGCTGCCATAAAAATCATGGTACATAATTTATATATATGTTTGCCCAAAGTTTTTCTTCTTCTCTTGCTCCGGTGTACAGTACTTTTACAGCATGCAAAAGCCCCAACACTGAGCTTGGAACAACCAAAGGAACAGCAGGACGTCCAAGATGTAGAAGTGGCGTCAACGAGGGGGGAGGTGTGGGGTGATGTCTACCGTGATAAGTCTGGCCTGGCGTATCCGCCAGAGTGCTGCACAGTACGTGTGACAGTTGGGCTAAACACCACAGTGAACCGACCGGCCTTGTCCTGACACCCGAACAGCACGCTACGTCACCCATTTCCTCCGGAAAGGAAGTCGGAAACTCATCTTTTAGTTTATTTGTGGAGACTGTTTGCATGCAGGTAGATTCTTTATAAAGGGTATAAATGTCTGCTCCTTGAATTTCTTTCCCGCTGTTGGTAGTCCACTGGCATTCTACCACCACAACAGAGGCAAACCCCAGTTGAGCAATCACGTCTCAAAAGGTGTGCAGATCCACCAACCCCCCCAGATTTCTAGCGGAGTACCACTTAACAACCCACTCTTTGCACTGATTGCTGGGAGGATCCTACGGCCTGGCCGATGATTCAGGCCACTCCACAAAGCCATCCTTAAACACTAGCTGACCCAGAACAGACTAAGCAGAATCGATAAACCCTCTACATCTTGTTTGGATTTAGTGCTATGGAGATGGAGAATCAAGCTTAATGCAAAAAGGTATGCCAGATACTCTTTTTTTATGACAAGTATAATCTGTCTTGCTACTCCAGTTTTTATTCTTCATCATCCACATAAATACAAATATCATTACGTTTTTTTTTTTTCCTTTCCCACTGCACAGTGCGCAGATCGGGCTTAGAGAACCGCTACGCCCCTAGAGCAGTACAATTTGACGGAGAGGGAAGTTTTGACTGAGAAATCAGGCTAAACAGATCCAAAGTAAACAGAGAGTGTGGTGCGAAGCAAAAGTGTGTCGCAATCCTGTCAGATACAGAGCAGATCGCCGTGCCAGCGTTTACTGCAGCAGAGGGAAGTTTGATACTGACATAAAAACAGAAGCTACGTTAAATTGAGTATGCGACTGTCCATTTCGAGTCAATTACATTGTATAAAGCTAAAACTGACGCCATTTCGACACAAAAAAATAGCGGAACTGTTCTCGGTGGTTACTGTTTTGAAAGAATTTTCTAATAATAAAATGAAAAAAAATAAAAATAAAAATAAAAATAGAAACACAGGTTAGCGCCGCAGCAAGTCTGAACTCGAACTGAATTGCAGGCAGTTGCGAACTAAAACTGCCACTGGGTGCATTAACTGGACTTGGGACAAATGCGCGCATAAACAAAAAGGCCACGCGAGATGACAGACGTGAAATAAATGCTCGTAATGAGCGACAGAATAGCAATGAGGCCAGAGGAACAACTTTTATGCTCAAAGCGCGACTCGTAACTCCATTTGACTTCATCCGACACGTACATTATCCTGCTTTTCTGCGCACAGACCGACCCGCAAACCCCTACCGCTCACTCAGGTATTCCTGCGGGATTAGCGAAGCCACGTAAAAGCCCCACGCCGCGTCCCTCCCCCCTGCCCGGGCCGCCCGCAAAGACGCAGATCGACTCACCGTCCTCCGTCTATCCGTGACAGTTCGCGAAGAAGCCGTGCTACGCCCGCTCAGGCCAGCAGGTCCGCCCTCCCCGCCGCTGAAGTGCGCCGCCCGCAGACCGCAGCGCAGCTCCGCGCAGCGCCCCCGCCCCGCTCACCTCCCAGCCAATGGGCTCGTATCTGCCCCGCCCCTCTCACGCCGCAGCCAAAGGGCTCACCGCAGCGCCCCCGCCCCGCTCACACTGTAGCCAATGGGCTCGTCGCAGCGCCCCGCCCCGCTCACCCCGTAGCCAATGGGCTCGCCGACAGCTGCCCGACTGCCGCCCGCACCGCTAGTCTGGGAGAGGAGACCGCTGGAGGACGCGACTTAATTCTAGCAGCGCTCCGGCGCCTACTCCCGTGCAGCGCCTTTCCGTCTTCGGGAGACGCCCGACGCTTCCCCTGCTGTTTGACGGACAGGTGAATCGCGCAATCGGTCAATTCGGCTCCTTTTACGGAACGAGGCGGCTGCCCAATGGCGACGTCGTCAGGCGGAATGGAAAGCAGTCCGGGCGGCCAAAGATGACGGACGCGTCACCCACTTGGACCCGCACCATGTCGGCAGTGGGAAAGCGGGGACTTCTTGCCGAGAACTCATGCGGAGTTGTGGCTTTATGGGTTGCATTGACTAAAAAATACGAAAGCATCCTTTTTCCCATGGGTAAAGTAGCTCAGTAATTGCACCGTTAACACAGAATGCCCTAAAGGTCCCGTTCATTAAAAACAAACAAACATATGTCATCAGCATAGGCGAATCTAAAATCTAACTATATCCCCAGCCAAGGGTCTAAATCCTAGAATAACCACATATGGTATATTAACGACGAAAAACTGTACATCAAATCAAAATCTACTGGCAGCTCAAGCTTCAAGAAGAAAACCTAACATTACGTTTGTTTGATTTTTGCTTCGTAAAATAGTTTTCTGAATACAAAGTAATCATGATAAAACACTGACGTGCACCTGGTCGTTCAATATGATTTGAAACTTGACCGGTAACATTATCAGACTCGAGCGGCTTGGTGGGTAGCAACGTTGACGTCCAGTACCGGGTGAGTCTACGAGCGTGTGGGTTTGTGGGTTAACGACTCTCTGTGCATGATCGAAGGTTGCGGGTTCCAATCCCGTGGGGTAGTTTCACCGTTGCATGTAAATACAACGTAATATTGGCTTGTTTTCCCTCTGTTGTGTGGGTTTTTTCTGTGTATTCCAGATTCTTCCCATGCAGTTAGGTTAACTGTTGTCTGGAAATTTTCCATAGAGTTTGAGCGTGTGCATGCTTGTGTTTGCCCTGTGATGATCTGGTGTCCTGTCTAGGTTACAGCACAACCATATGCCCGATAATGCCTAGAATAGACTCCCGGCAACAATGTGACCATGACTGGAATAAAACAGTAAGATGTTAAACGCAGGATATCATGCTGGGTAATGCTACTTTTCACTCCTCATATTTCCCACAGAATAACAAATTATCATTTTTGTAGGTCTGTATCATTTTTTTCTGACAGTGCATTCACCTGTCTGTTTTATATACTCTACATGGCTATTTTTGATAATTTCCATTTGCACTGTATTACATCACACCTCTAGTCCAATGCAAAACAGAATTTACCAGTTGAGTACCTATTTACAACATAACATATACGCAGTTCCCATGCGTTATTGCTCATCAATACTCGTAAATATACCGCCACCAAGTTACTGATTGGAGATTAAATCCGAGTAGGGTAACACAGCTGTGATGTCGTATTAAGGCATGCTTGCCGCAAATTTAGAATATAAGATGTGTATTTGTATTACTCGGTTTTGGATTTATCAAGCGGGCATTCGCGTCCTCTGAAATTTCAACAAAAACACAACGTAAATCTGAAAGTAGGCCTAACTTACCAAAGCAAACCAGGCGAGATGTTTAACCTTCTGCCAGTATCTTTAAATAAAAATAAACATGAAATCAGATGGTCTTTGCAGGGGCTATTATTAAAGAGCACGTTCATTTTTAGAACCAGTGCCTATTTCGTTCCTGCCGCTTGATTCCTTAGTCTGCCAGTTATTACAATAGATAGATAAAATGATAAATTAATTATCTCCCCTCCAGGAAGTTTGTGGTCGCTATTCTGTATACATGCATAGTGCACGGATGAGCAAGCATGCATCCGGATGTTATTATTACACAAGAAAAGAATTACGAGAGTAGTTTTTCGAAGTGGTTTATTGAAAAAAAAAAAATCTAAGGATGGCATTGCACCACTGAAACCAAACCATGTAGTGTCTAGGTAATTTTTTGATATGAATAGGGTTAGAGAAACAATGCAATTCCAATAAGTGATTTTAGCGCTGACCCTTACAGGAAAAATATACACCTTTTTAGTGTCAAATCTCCAGTCACTGACATTCATTCACCACGCACAGACCTGTGAAGCTTAAGTGATTGCAGCATTCATATTTCGAAATTCATATTTTCGAAATTCTCTCTTGGTTCTATTACGCTTTTCTCTTCCCTATCGCTGTAATTACTGTCGCTTTTATTATAAACTTTATTAAACTGAGCAGGCATTTTTATGACTTTATTTTCTGAAGCATGCCGAAGGATTGACAGTTTCTGCATAGTAATGGCTATACAAGTGCCGGTATAGATTATTTTAGAAAATACAGACATATATACATACGTACATAGGATTATTTACACAAAGGCAGAGTGAAAAATACTACTGTTCAGAACGCAATTGCTTATGACCCGGCGAAAAGGGGAAGCGTTAGCAAAGCATTGTGCCGTTCGCTGAGTGGACTTCACTCATCCACAAGATGGCGCCACAGTCGATGTCATTAAAGACTTCAGGGCGAACTCAAGCTTGTGGAATTCATTCTCAAACCAAGAGGTGTACTTTGGCGCCGTTTTCTATCAGGGCGAAGAAAGGTGTAGCATCACACAAAGAATTTACAATTATATATAATGAGTGAAAAAGCTAAAATTCCACATGGTGATTTTTTTTCTTCAAACAGTGCTTGTATCAATGCAGAGGTAGGTGGTCATGTGGCAGTGGTTAAAAAACAAGGCCTTGGACCTGAGGGTATGGGGTCTAAAGCAGGGTCAGTACTCTGTACATTACTCTTGAAAAAAAGTAATTTATCCCAGTTGCTCCAGTGAAAACATGACCAATTCAGTTGTAACTGTTATAAATATTGCCATCAATACGAGTTAGAAGTGAACGTTATGCTAATTCAGTAATTCACTGAATACAAATGAACATCATACTTGGAGAAAAATACTCTCATTGGCCAAATATCCATTAAAGACTTTTTTGAGCACTGGGGAAGACTTCAGTTCCCAAGGTTTTTGAAAAGAGGCCTACAAATATTCCAGCAGCGCCATCCATTCTGGTGCTTGGGTCCTTAATGACCATGGCTCAAAGTCCTAACGTGCAGGTTTATACAAGAGCAGAGGACCTGTAAATTATGGGATAGGAAGTTTTTGCTCTCCTTACAGCATCTACCTGACTGTTCCCCTTGGATAAACACCTTGGGTTCTGATGCATAAATTCATCCAAATTCAAATTGTGATTTACATGAAAAACTGTATGAAGTCACAGACTATTGTATTCTGCACTGAATCATTTGCACAGTTCCAGTGGAGACCAAGACTGATGCATTCACTGTTTAAGTCCTTTGGACAGAGTGCAACACACTTACCTGTGTTCATAAGGGTGATCTGGTGACCCAAATCCAGTGAACACAAATGAAAAAAACTTGCCTCCTCCAAATTGCTTAATCATTACATTTATCTAGTTATGGTCTAATGAAGCTTGATGAACCATTTGCTGTATTTTCGGACCCCACTAGATGGTGCTGTCTGTGCAAAAGAAGGCTCAAAGTATGACCCAAGCTTTATTTGGCCATCATTAGCCATCACTATTCTATATCATGAAATTGTAAGATTTTTCTTGGTTTCTTTCTTTTTTAATTAGTCTTTTTTTTGTAGTTCACAGGGATTGAATTATGTGGAAGAATATACTTCAATCACAAAATACTTCCGGTGGACACAAAATACCACTTTGAATCCATGTTTTTTCAGTAATAGTTCAAACACAGATTGTAATTTAATGAGTAAATATTAAAATAATAATAAGATTTTTGTATTGACCACATCTTTTCATAATAGTGACAAATATTTTATATTGACTAATCCTGAGTTTATTTGCCACTTACCTGTGTCGTCCTTCAAGCAAGCTTCTCTTTAGCAGAAAGGGAATGAGACAAATTGTGACATTGGAAACTCATATTTCAGGTCTGGTACTTTCTTTTTTCCCATTTTGACTTTTTTTCATTTGCAGAATGTCTGCCACATTTCCATGTTTTTGTTTTTTGTTTTTTTTTTTTTTTTTAAATAAAGCCATTTTCAAAAAACAATCTAATAAATGCCAATAAACACTTACATTAACTCAATCCAGCTCCCAAAACTGTTGATGATAATATTTTAGGTACTAACTCATCTGCATTAAAGTGGTTACCAGATAGTTGCTCAATCTTTTCCTGCCGTGTGACTTTTTGACCAGTTCGATAACAAGTCAGTGGCTATACATTTTCTCAAAGCGCCAAAGCATAAAGCGAAAGCGTTCACAAAAACCGGCCAGAAATTTAAGGACGGTGTTTCTTTATGGCAGGGTTCAGGCTTTCGGTTTTCGCTGATGAAGCAGAACCAGAGATACATGTAGCATGTAGCTTAAGGGCTAAATAAATTATTTGTGCCCTTTATTTGTGCAGATTTTTATGGCGCCGGCAGGCTTTTGCTGTGGGTTCAGACTGACTAGGCCGCTATGTTTACATGACTACACATATTAGTACATACATTGCTCCCCAGAACAGGGCAGCCAGGCGCTGCTGCCCAGGGATGTGTCTACTGAAAGAAGATTATTCTTTGCTCTGACTGAAAGAATAACATACTTAAAGGTTCCTATTATGCTCATATTCATAATACTATTTCGGAGTCTTCTAGAATAGATTGACATGCTTCAATGTTCCAAAAACACATTATTTTTCTCATACTGTACACCTCTGTTCACTCTGTCTGTAGCCGTGTCCGAAACGCTCTGTTAGATCTTTAAGCCCCATGCCCAACGAGCCCAATGTTCTGATCGGTCAGCTCGCCTGATTGGTCAGCTTGGCATACACGTTCTGCCTGTCTTGCAGTCTATAAATAGGACCTTGCAGGGTAGGTGGCCAATAAGGGTTGTGTTTTGAGGTGACCTCACCATGTAAAGGAAGTAAAGGGCTTTAATTACAATAAGGTGTTTCAGGCAGATTAGACAGAAGTGGATTTTGTAGTGAGAGTTACTCCCTTTGGCGTGTACTTTGGGCCTTAAGAATTTGCAGAGTGTTTACATGCACATAAAACTACATAACACACTAAAGAAAAGAGAAAAGCAAACAAAAAAAAACATAATAGGACCTCTATAAAGCCAGAGATATAGTCCAAACAAGCCAAACCTTTGGACTGACTAACGTGTGAAAACACCTTGCTATTGTTCTCTGGTAGTGCAGGAAGAATCAGGTCTCTAAGGTTTTACACAAGATTTACACAAGGAACTTGATATGTTCACCGGGACTCGTGCCTTCTGTCCATCAGGCAGAGAAGAAGCATGCTATGAATGGGGATTGGATCAAGACACAGCCTGACCACCCCTTACTGCACACGTTACGTTGCGCATAGGCCATAGCAGGAGGCCCCGCAGGCCGACTCAACACCACCCAGTGTTAGGCCAGCTAACACCCAACACGGGGTTCGGAAGCGCCATAGACACAAAGATATAGTGTTAGAAATTTTCAGTGCAAGACGTAATGGCTACTAATATATATATATATATATTTTTTTTTTCTCTGAACCCAGCAGTAAAGGGAAATTCTATAGACCACCTCACTGGTTAAGGATGGCACCAGTGAAAGGACTGACCAGTATTCAGAATCATCTAAATATGTTGCAAGCTTAACGCTTACAATCAGGTGCTGCTTCTTTACACGGTAACTGAAGCTGGAACGAGGGGAGTCTCAGCAGTTCAGTCACGTGAGGCACGTCTCCTCTCGGCAGTGCGAAGCGCATGCCAGCGGGTAAGAGTATGTCCCTCCCCACGTTCCTCAATGGCTTTTCCTAGGGGGTAGGTCGGGCGCGGCGCCCTTTAGCTCCCCGGGTCTGAGCCATGTCTCTGCGGAGTCCGTGAGTCCAGGGCCGCAGGTTGCTCGGGCAGCGATAGCCTACGTTGGTGCTCATGGTCCATGGACACCATCGCCATCCCGGCCCCCGGGGGATCTGCGGGGGTGGGCAGGTACCATACGGGGCTGACTGCCGGGGAATCTGCGAACGACTCCTGAGTCTCGGGTGTGATGTCGAACGACTGGGGATCCAAGATCTGCGAGAAGAGCCAGTGAAGGAAAACAGGATTATTAGGAATTGATAGGGGAAGGTCGAGCACTGAGTAACGAGCCACTAAACACCAATTAATGAGGACCTGTCTTTCATCATGAAGTGCAGGACATTTTTGCTAATAAAATGAGTTAATGTGACTTACTTATGCTTAAGAAAAAAATCATTATTATCCTTGAGTTTTATCACATATTGAGTGTAGAGGGGAGTGTCGTGGCTCATTATTTCATTATGTATGTAAGCCCTTCTGTCGTTGCTGCATGTACCACATGAGACAGCCTTCGCTCACATCTCACATAGGCCAGTCCTGGCCCTTCCCTACTCTCTCGGTGGGTACTCGCTGACTGTAGGCACCCACAAGCCCTGCGGTATCAGAGATGCTCTGACCCTGTCGTCTGGCCGTATCAATTTGGCCCTTATCCAGACCGATCGGGCCTGTACACCTACTGATAACCGCAATATTTTGTCGTATTGTGTGTATTATCAGCATGAAAAGTTATGCTTATTATATGTTAACCTATTGTCAACCCACTTAAACATAATTCATTAGGGGTTTTCTGCAACAAAAAGTAACATTCACAAGAGATTTGGGTCCTGATCAGCTTATTTTAATTATGGACCAATTGAAATATGGTATATTACACAGTTAAATATTTGTAAATTTCACCGTGTGACAAGGCTACTCGAATACACTAGTATGTCTGAAAAAGCTTTGATTGGTTTGTTTAATAGGGCAAAACACCTATAATTGTGAACCTTCACATACCTGTGGAAGTGAAGTCAAGGTATCAGGCTCCAACGGAGAGACGGGCTGCATGAGCCTCTCCCCAGGCCGAGGGTAGGGACAGGACTGGGGGGGTGAGGATACTGTGCTGTAGGCTGGGGGCACCAAGACCATCTGCTTCTGCAGCAGCTGCATGATGGTGCCAATGTCAACCGACATCCGTGTCTCCAACCTGCAAGTACATGAGCAGAGCTTGGTGCACTGGGATGGTCAGTTATTAAATCCCAGCTGAAGAGGAGGTTGTGGATTGGGACACTTATTGTGATTAACTGGATGTTTTTTTAATCGATTGATGCCACTAGTTTGAACGTTTTGCATTAAAAGTTTGCCATGTGTGTCAAACCCATGTTGTCAGTTTGCACATTGTGTTTATTGATCCTAGTTGACGTCACTTCAAAATGTTTTTTTGTACAAAGGCAAACACAGAAGACCAAATTTCTTCTATCTTCTCCAAACATGTACACGCTGAAACTAAGCTAATTCTGATATATGCAGTCTGGCATTTTCTTATTGTAATGTGCTTGTATTTTTACATATAGATCCTAGACCCCCGCGACCCTGAACGGGATAAGCACTTACAGAAAATGGAGGGATGTGTCGATGTATTTTTATTCTGGTGTGGAAGAAAAACTCCTAATGGGTGTCCTGTAACCCTAAGATGCCTCCCTGCCCTGTGCTTAATCCCACAGCATGGGTGTCCTGTAACCCTAACATGCCTCCCTGCCCTGTGTTTAATCCCACAGCATAGTCATGTAGCTCAGATGGTGAAAATATCCCAGCATCACTAGTACAAGAAGATCGAGGGGCCCTGGGGGATAAACGGCAGTGCCGTCCTGATGTTTCCATTCTCACTTCTGTCATACATTGTGGCTCATATTCCCTGAAAGAGTCCTATGACTTCATCTGAACGAGACCCAAGTGATGACAACCCACTGAGAAGATCCTTCTGAAGTAGCCACACACCATATGGTCTCACGAAAATCGCTTTAGTCCACGGGCAGTGATTTTATACTGACGAGGTGACAGGACAGAAACCTCACACGACAGTTTTCCTTTCACCTGTGGAGCTGTTGCTGCAGCAGGTCCAGCCGGTTCTCCAGCTCGCTGCGCTGCTGCCGACTGATGCTGTGCATCGGGATGTTGTGCGAAGGCGGGGGGGCCACGCTGCGGTGGGGAAGCTCCTGATATTGGTGCGTACGGCTCTCACCCCAGAAGTTGAAGATGCTGGTGACTCCAGAGAGAGCACCTGTTCAGGAAGAACACTCAGCAGAGTCACATCATAAGCTTTTTCACCGAAGTTCGAGAACCTGATTTCTAGTTCCAAGTTCTTGGGCCCCTCTGGGGTCCCACTATCGCGTGTGGCTTTCCTATCGCACAACAAAAACTGTGACCTTCATGCTGAGTAATAGGGAGGGGCATTTCAGGCAGAAATACTCATTTTACTTTGCCAGTGATTATTTAAATAAGAAACTGTGGCATACAGTAACATTTACTGTATCAGCCTGTGCCTTAAGCAGTTACAGCGAATGGAGATTTATTTCTTTTTAACAACACAAGTATAGCAAACTTCTCTGGCTTCTTCTTTAATAATTCACATAAATATAACAATATAACAATCACACAAATATATAAGGAAACATTAACAGCTGACTTGACAGGTGGCAGCATGAAGACATAATCTGCTGGCCAGACTCAATAATGATTTATAAGATGTCAGGGGCTGTATAAAACCGTATACATTGGGTCTGTACTTTAAAACCCATTCTAATTATAGTTGGCACCCCACCCATATTTTACGGGATCATGCTGTATCGTAAAATAAAATGCCGCGTTCCTTTTTGATCATGCCGCCGTTTGTTTTATATGTACTCGCAAGTTCTCATGGTCGTCGTTAAAAACGTTCTTGAAATTCAAGTTCCGTGAAACTCATTCTGACGCTTTGGAAATTGCAAGTTTTTTTTTTTTCCCCCTGAGAACAAGGTTTAGTGTTTGAGCAATACTGTAATCGCACCTGCCTCTCGTCTGCTCGCTTTAGTCTGTGCATTTCAGTGCCTACTTGTCTTGTTCTCCCCAATCTGCTCCATTGATGTCATACATGTGCCAATACCTGTGTGAGCTCTTATCTGTTTTTAAGGGTCATTCTGATCCCATTTAGTTGCTCCTCGTTACTCCCTTGTTTCATCCCTCATGGTCCTTTGTTTTTGTTCAGCTTTGTTTGCTTTGTTTTTGTTCAGCTTTGTTTGCTTTGTTTTTGTTCCGCTTTTCTTTGCTTTGCTTTTGTTAAATAAACCCCGCTCACTGGCCACTTTATTAGGTACACCTGTTCAGCTGCTTGTTGATCATATGTCAGCTGCACAATATATAAAGTCATGCAGATACAGGTTAGGGGCTTCAGTTAATGTTCACCTCAAACCCTAGAATAGGAAAAAAAGGTGATTTAAATGACTTGGAACACTGGCATAGTTGTTAGTGCCAGACAACCTAGCATGAGCATTTCAGAGACACCTACTGAGATTTTCACACAATGAGTTGAAAAAGAAAGAAACATCCATTGAGCAGCTAATTCATTGGGTGAAAATGCCTTGTTGATTCCAGAGGTCATAGAAGAATGACCAGACTGCTTCAAGCAAGTTGGTTCAAGTTGGTAGAAATGCTTCAGGAACTCATATAAAAACTCCTTACAACCAAGGTATGCAGTAGAGTGTCTCTGAATAGACAACACGCTGAGCCTTGAAGCAGATGGGCTACAGCAGCAGAAGACCACACCGGGTGCCTTTCCTGTCAGCTAAGGACACGATACTCTGTCTACACTGGGTCTCCAGAGTTGGCCAATGGAAGACTGGATGCAACCTTGCCATCCGATAAGAGAAAGTTTTCTTTTGTGTCTTGGGTGATGTTAGATGTGAACAGCTGGCATCATAACGCAGGCAGAACGTCGACGTAACTGTGAATGAAAAACAGCACATCTGCCAACATTAAAAGGACCTTCTGTTTTGGGGCTAGCTGGACTGAGCAAGGCCCGTGGGTGTGTGTCCTGCAAGGTAAGGCGAGGCTCACCTGAGAGTGCGTTACAGCTGTTGCCACTGCGGGGATCCCCATCCCCTTCCAGGGGGTCATTGAGGGTAGGGTGCATGGTCTGACCCTGAGGGAGCTCCAAGAGAGGCAGGGGAGCAGCGGGACCAGAGAGGATAGAGTCATCTCCCTCATCTCCACTGGAGTGAGAGGGGGAGGAGACCAAATTTGGGGGCCCCTCCCACTCCATGCTGCGGCCCTCCAGCCGACCGCTGGTCGTGCGCCGCCCAGCCTGCCGGACGAGCCGCTGCGACGGCTTGTTCCTCCCCGTTTCCGCAGCATCTGTTAGGAAAGAATGCGGCAGGCCTGGAATGACAAAGCACTGCAGTCCTTGTCAGGGAAACGGTCCCAAATGACACACTACCTCGGTCGGTCCTGCGGCGGAAAGACAGCTTGCGCCGGCGTTGGCGGTTAAAACTGCCTCCATCCGAGTCGTCACTGCTCGCAGATCCAGGAATCATATTCGTCTACATGGGGAACCCGAGAAAAATGATCCAGTAGGTTATGTAACTATGGTATGGAGGATGGCGTTTTTGGTATAATGGATTGATATTCTATTTCCATCCAAGGTGTCACCTGCCTTGTGCCCTTTGGGACAAACTCTATGCTTTCTGTAACCCTGTACCGGATAAGATGTTACAGAACATGGATATGTTGATATTTAGTAACATAGTTTTCTATAAAGCAATTTATAATTCCAATGCATCCACCCATTCATCCATCCACCTTCGAACTGCTTATCAAGTAGAGTGTCAAGGGGAAATTTATCACAGTATCTACAGGATATTTTTCCAGACAAATTCCACTGAAATGCCCTGTTGTTCTGTCCCACAGCAGTGCCTCTCCTGAACTTTTCTTTTCTCCTTACTCGAAACCTGCTCATGCACTCACACCAACGGCTGGCCAACACCCAAACCAACCCTGTCGTTATACGCTAAAAAAAAGCCGGGCTCACATCGCGTAAGTTGAATGTGATCTCCAGGTTGCTCCAGAAGTGGTCAGAGAATTCAGGGTACATGTCCAGGACCTCCAGAACGTCCTCTCGGTGGATCTTGTGCAGGTCACAGTAGGTTAGCGCTCTGACGTCTGCGTTGGACTTCCCTGGGCGTGCGTACAGATTAATGGGCTCACCAAATATATCGTTCTTCCCTACGGGAAAGAAGGGACGGAGGGTTAGTAACGTTGGGCTTTCGTAGAAGATATATACACATTAAACTCCTGTAAAAAACTCCGGAAAAGGTTACTTGTTTTTAATGTCAATATTTATTACATTTGTAATCACCAGAAAAATCGCCACATTTAATAGATTAATATTGTATATTTGTTAGGGCTGGGAAATCATAGCATAGCGTTCATTGTAAAGTTATAATGCGTTATTATGTCTTTGACTGCATGCAGTATTTTGATAACCAAATGAAAGAATAGTACGAGCAAAAATTTTTAATAGAGACCTATAACAACAGGAGAGTTTAGGTTAATGATGCTGCACAGAATCCCTGAGGTTAAAATCAAATCATTCCAGTTCAGTTTGAGTCTCACTAGGAAGCTGACATGAAATGTTTAATTTGTTTTTTTAAAAAAATGCGAGATGGAGGCATAGAGAGGGCAAAATATCGTAATTTGCACTGTTTGTTTTATTCTAATGAGGGCTTATGTGTTAAAGCTCAAGTTTTTTCTTGTTATTAAGTGCATTTTCAGTGGCCGTAAAGCATCTGTTTTTAGAGGCTTTAGCCAAATTGGTTTTAGATCTTAGAAAGTCATGTGGAGGCTATTAAAATGGGAGTTGATCTGCCTGCTGAGTACCTGTGATTATATGTACATATGCCATTAATCGCCAAGATGTGAGATTAAGAAAAAATAATCGTTTAAGATCCCTACTAATCAGCCCATGCCGTCTCTTGACATATTACCATCTGTGCATCTAGCCTCTGAAAGCTTTGGAATTCAGCTTGTACTTGGTTATAAGCAGTATTGTAATGGATAATCTGTACATCACAAGTTAAACCATTAAACAAATGTTAACTTAATATATGAGTCATTCTCACTAACATGAGAATTTTTTTTTTTTTAAAGTTCAGCCAGACAATGAAATCCAGTATTTGTTTGTTGTGCAGAGCAATTGACATTTACATTAATTTTAACCATTTTCCCCCAATACGGAGCCAAAAATGAAAGAACGCAGAACTGTTCTCATGTTCAGAACCTTATTTTAAATATTTAAATGCTTTTTAAATATTTCAGTTTCATTGCATGCAACGCAAATACATCAATTTGTATGATAAGATGTTTGTTTATGTTCATATTTTGGGTTTGTCTTTTTGTCTTATTTCTGTCTTGCCCTGGGTTTGATGAAATATTTCTGCTTATTAGAGGAATAAATGGTATTATAATAAAACTGACTAATGACCACAGAGGCAAAATCGACAGTTTAAGTTACAATGAAGCTGTATCATTTGAGTCTGTATTCAAGCTGATTTTAAAAGTCGACTCACTAAATAAATGTATATAATCCATATAATTATATATGTATAATATTTCTAAATGAATAGTTATATGTTATTACTATTATAATCAGCAACAGCAGCATATTTAGTAAAATGTCTGAATTGATTTAGTGCAACACCAACATTAGTGATTTCGATAGCTTGCTACTAGCTTGTAGCGCAGAAGAGAATAATGACCAATAGATGGTGCTGTGAGCTAACATCAGCCAAGGAGCCGTAGCTGCGAGGACGCATGCGAGCTAACATCAGCCAAGGAGCCGTAGCTGCGAGGACGCATGCGAGCTAACATCAGCCAAGGAGCCGTAGCTGCGAG
>JAODKE010000088.1:8501256-8520894 GCA_026779605.1 Mormyrus hasselquistii
GGCGGGGCGTGGTGTGTCCTCGCGGGGGGGTGTTTGAAAAAAAAGGGGCGGGGGTGTTATGATGGCTGTCCCACCCCGGGGGTGGGGGGGGGGGGGGGGGGGGTCTGACAGCTACCCTAGCTGCAGAAAATGAAGTCGGACCCTCCTCTTCATTTTCATCTCCAGTGTTTGGCAGTAATGGAAAAGTGTGTGAAATTTATTAGTTCAATTACACTGCCTCCCTGCTCTGACGAAGAAATGAATGGTATGGGTTTGCAGTGGGGCTGCCTTTCCCCAGTTTTATTGAGAACTCCCCGGCAGGATGAATTCATCTCTAATCTCAGAAATGCAAGTCAATCTCTGTCTGCAAGATCAGTTACCCAGCTGTTATAGCGTTAGAGACAGGGGTTAGGTCATGCGTAGGGGTTAGGGTCAGCGTCGACCTCCAGATACGCAATCATATTAGACTGCTGTACCACCCCCCCTTCCCCACCCCCCACCATCACCGCCACTAATAATCAGCAATTGTCCCCACGGATTATATCCATGGCTTTCTTCCTTGAAAATGACGGTAAATCAGTTGGCTCAGCACGTGTTTTATGTAAAGCCCAGCAACGGAAATCAGAAATGACAGTTTTATAAGTTATAATCCGAACGCTGCCTCACTGGCAGCTTAGTAATAAGTAATATCATAGTAAATATCATATAAGGACCCACATCTTTTAGAAATAATCATCTGCTGCTGTCCTTAAGCGGTAATACTGAAATAGAAACCAACACGCCCAGACTCAGTCCACGTAAGGGACAACTGGAAGCTGATCACGGAAAGGGGGGGGGGGGGGGGTGCGACATAAAGACCTACGACAGCTAGACGGAGCGACAGAGGGGCAAAGGCAAAAGACGGGGAGGGGAGTCACTGACAGGATGATAAAGGGAGGGATGGAGGCGAGCTGAAAGGCAGCCGACACCTTTGGCCGCACGGAAACAGCCTTACGATAAGACGAAGTGAGATTGACCCTCCACCTGGGAGGATTCAGGTGAAGGATAGACAAGGGGAAACACTAATTCCCTTTGCCCAGAGGCGAGCTCTGAAAGCAGGCATGCTTAATCATGCTTGCTAAATAAATCAAAACAACACATGTACTTTTATTCATATGGAAAAGTAATAACAGTAAAAACGTTGCTTTTGACTTAATAAAACGTGACTTTGATGATACCATGGTTTTGTGTTTCCAAAGAACAACTATTCAAAAAGCGCCCCCTACTGCCAGCCTTCCCATTTGTTATTCTGAAAAAATGGTGACTGTACCCAAGCAAGGAGAGGCTTATACAGTCACACATTTAATGCAGTACAGGTGAATAACAGGCCTACCTGAGAGTGTGACAAATCATAACCTAGAGAATGCAAAAAAAAAAAAAATCATGCACAGGAAAGAATCTAAAGGCGACGAAAGTCACAAAAACACAAAGGCAAGTATAATTTCCTAGTTTGAGAAACTGACTTACAGGACTTCATAATGCAAGATGCAAGGGCCAGGACACGTCCAAACAGCAATGCAAAACCAAAACATCATTCTGACCTTACCAGTATTAACATAAACATTAGTAATGCTCTTCAGCAATAAAGCAAAGACATAGCGACGGAACACCCAAGAGTAAGCAGCAACAAACGAGGTCGCTCTGCCTGCCACACTGGGCTTGTTTGAAGGAGAGAAACTGATTTCCTTTTTCTCCAGATAAGCTGGAAAAATTCACCTCCCTCCTCAGGCATGGGTACTCATGCACTGCATTGGTACAGATTTAAGACACTGATTACAAGACAAACCACCCCCCTCCCCCGCCTCCCCTAAGCGCACACACACTTTTTTTGGCAGCTATTTTTGGAAAAAAACTTTTGGAATACCAAATCTGGTCTTTATAAAGACAAATAATTTTATATAAGGAGGTAGTCGTATCAGTGTTACAAAGCATTGCAATAAATGTATCATACAGCAAACAAAGTCAACATTACAAACTCCATTAGCCTGAAAACGCAAAATGCGTCCGGACCATAACAAGGGGACTGAAGTTCTCATTAGGTTCATAGAGAAAGTTAGGATCTATCATTTTAATAAAAGCTCCTTTAAAAAGAGAGTCACTTTCTTCATTAATGGACACTATTGGTTTAATACTAGCAGCAGCACAGACCGTGAAGCCAACAATTTGCACACTCATAGTTACGCACTTACAAAACACACGCATTCCATGGCCCACATTACGCAGTTAATACATTTACAAATAACATATGTAGAGAAATCCACAACTATTTAAAGATACTGCATAATGAGTCATGCTGACCAACCCCATGACATGAAAATATGTCAGCTAATTGTGGACATTGGGTGAGATCAGAACAAATTCAAAAGTTTGCCTCTGGGATTCTACACAAGAGGAGCACTGAAGCAGTGATCACCACTCTTACGACATGAGTTACGTTTGAAATATGCAAGCAAGAGGAAGATAATTTATGCCATGTACTGTTGTATATGAAAAATGACATTTTAAATTTGAGTCCTTGAATATAAGACAGCCCTAGTTTTTTTAGCTGGAATTTTTTGGAATCTGTAGGATGGAGTCCAGACAACCATGCAGAAGAAGCTGTTAGAAAGTCTGGCTGAACTGGCTTGGATGCTCTGGAAGCTCCTGGCGGATGGAACTGGGACAAAGAGATTGCAGTGGGAATGATAGGAGGTGTCCTCCGTGATGCTGGAGGCCTTACGGGTGCAAAGTGCCATAAAGATCTCAACAATGGAGGGCAGAGATTTTCCATTAGTCTTCTAAGCTGCGCACATTATAAGTTGTAGGGTCTTGAGGTTGGGGACACTGTGAGATCATGTGAATTGGAAAATCTCTCTTTCACACAGACACAATATGAACAAAAGTATTTGACACTAGGTCACTATACCAACATGAACTTTTATGACATTCCATCCTAAATCCATAGGTTTCAATATGGAGCTGGTCCCCTCTTTGCAGCTGTAACAGCTGTCACTATTCTGGGAAGGATTTCCACAAGATTTTGCAGTGTGTCCATGGGAATTCAAAAAAGTATTTGCGAGGTAAGGCACTGGTGTTGGATGTGAAGACCTGGCTCGCAATCTCCGTTCTAGTTCATCGCATAGATGTTTGATGAGGTTGAGGTCAGGGCACTGTGCAGGAAAGAGCAGTTCTTCCACACCAAACTCATCCAACCATGTCTTTATAGAGCAGACTCATGTTGGAACAGAAGAAGGACTCCCCTGAAACGGTTCCGAAAAAGGGGAGGTGCCCAAAATTTCTTTGCATGCCGAAGCATAAAGAATTCCATTCATTGGAACTATTTATCCCTCCTCCACCAAACAATGCAGTCAGGCAGGTAACATTCTACTGCCAACTGCCAAAAGCAGACTTGTCCATCAGACTACCAAGCAGAAAAGCAAGATTCATCACTCCAGAGAACACATCTCCACTGCTCCAGAGTCCAGCGCTGGCTTGCTTTACACCACTCCATCCGATGCTTGGTGTTGCACTTGGTGATGTGAGGCTTGCATGCTGCTCGGCACATATTTTTTGTGCTGGGGTCACACGCTATGCACCTCGGCGACCCCACTCTGTTATATCATGTGGTCTGCCACTCTGTTATATCATGTGGTCTGCCACTTTGCAGAGGAGTTTCTGTGGTTCCTAAACGCTTCCACTTTGCAATAATGCCACTTACATATGGAGTATGTAACGGAAGAAATTTCTCAAGCTGACTTATTGCAAAGGTGACAGTACCAGTACCACACTTGAATTCACCGAGATCTTCAGAACGAGACATTTTCTCACAAATGCTTGTAAGCCTAACTGCATGACTAGGTGCTTGATTTATACACCTTTGCCAATGGGTCTGAATTAAACACCTGAATTCAATGACTAAGAGGTGGGTCCCAATATTTTTTGTCCATATAGTTTATATATTAATATGTTACAGCTGGGAAATCTATTGCATTAATGTATTGCGTTCATTTTAAATAATGTGTTATCCTTTCTGTCACGCGCAGCTCAATCCGATCCTCGTGTGTGCCACGCCCACCTCGTTACCTCGTGTGATTCCCGGATTGTCTACACCTGCTTCTTGTTCCGTTTGCTCTTTCCTGTGTATTTAGTCCACGTCTGAGTACATTTCTTCAGATTTGTCATTGCATTGTCGTGATGTCGGTCCATGCCTCCCCGGATTCCCTGAATAAACCCTGTTCCCTTGAAGATACTCGCAGCCCTGCGTCTTCTTCCGCCTTGAATCGTGACACTTTCATTGATCACATTAATTCATGCTACATTTTATTAACCAAAAGGTACAACAGTATGAACACAGATTTTAATAGATGACCTTCTCGGTGGTAAATAATGTGATAAAGTATGTGCAAAAATGTGCAACATTTGCTTTATTTCATTTTATTGAAGGCTTATACCTTAAAATCTTTAAGTCTTTTATCTTATAAATTGTACTTACAATTAGCTTGACATTGATTGTTAGGCTTATGTTTTTTGAGCCTGTCAAATAGGTTTAAGATTTTAGATTCAACTCATGGTCAGGATTAAACAGTGTTTCAGTCCAGCTCTTTAGTACATGTGATTATATGTAAATGTGGTATACGCCACATGTGATATATGCCATCTTGGTGTGTGACTGAAAACAATAATCGCTTAAGTTCCATTCTTAAAATACAATGTCCCACGTTTTTCTCAATGTTACGCCCTTTTCTTTATGCCCGACCCATTTCTTATCGCCCCGGCCTTTTCTTATTGCCATCTGTTCATCAAGCCGTTTTGGAAAGCATTGAAATTCAGCTTACACTTGCCTGCAAGTAGTATTTGTGTTGGAAATGAATAATCTGTACGCCACAGGTTAAGTTGAACCGTTAAATATGTACAAGCGGATCATTCTCACAAACTTGAGAATCGAAATTTAAAAATCGTTATGGAGAAACACAGCGAGGAGCTCAGTCCCAGGTCTTTGAACTTGGTGACTAATCTAGGGCGGGGTTATGGTGTTGAAGCTGTAGTCAATAAGCTGCAGCCTTGCATAGTTCCCTTTCAGATGTCCTGGTGGGAAAGGATGAAGTGAAGGACGAAAGAGATGCTTTGATCGACTAACTCCACAAGGTTCTGCATCTGATCACGGAGATGTAAACTGCAGTCATATACAATCTTTTGTTTCCTCATAAATTGCCAGACTACAGCTAAAAGAGCCCGCGACAAAGCTCTCATGCATCATAGACCGGAGATTTATTGCAGTGTATTAGTTATCACATGGCAGGTCGATGAGCTAAGGCAATCAAGCCCATGAAACTCGCTTCACATACATCATGTCATGCCTGGGTGGCAGTCGACGTCTATGACATGTCCCAATGTCACTCCTGGTTGTTTCAGACCCTGAAAAGTTCAAGTGCGAAGCAGCGTTTCATCGGGGAAAATGATCTCTTAGAAAACCATCTCCTGCAGTCCATCTAAAATGGTCTCATCATTCCCCTTTGCACATTACTTCAGATCTGCTGTTTGTGGACTTCTAAGTTTTTGTCAGAATGCAAATATTCTCTCCTGCTGTTGTTACAATTACTAGTCCATAGCTGTACATACAAATCTGCAAGGGTAAAAGGCCTGGAGAAGTTGCGTCTTACTGGATTTTACAGTGAATAGCAATTACTGGTTACACTGGAAGATACCGGTACTATGATTAAGCTTTTTCTTAGTCTCCTGTCTACTCATGCTTTAAAAAAAAACGAACGAGAATTGTGAAAAATCGCCCAAAAGGAACAGCAGGCTGCAGACATGGGCGCTACAGCATTCTGAGAAAGCGACATGGTACGGCACCCACTGACCCATGTGCGTGTAAAATATGGACACAGTATTAGCTATTTATTTCAGGACAAGAACATCATGATAATAACAGTTAGGATTTCGAACAGTCTAGGGTGCACGATAAAGAGTTAAATACGAGATTAAAGAAAATACGAGATGTGAAAAGAATTTAAGCAAAAAATAACGTCACGAGTCCAAGATCCTGTCATTGACGGACCTTCGTAGAATTAAATAATAGTGCGGCTGCTGCTCAGTCAATGCTTGTTATATCCAGGCATCACTCATAACAGATTCAATTACTGCAAGATGAAAAAGAGCATGACGCTGTGTGCCCTCCACTGGCCAGCCCAGCGTGAGTAATGGCCTAATAGCTGTTAAAATAGGTCAGGCCTTCAGGGGGAGGGGGCACAGGCGAGGTGATGATGTGCTGTGGCGGGGGGGGGGGGTTGGCAGGGAGGCAGGGGCTTGAAGCTGCTCTCCTCATTCCCGCTCCCCCCTCCTGCCCGTGCAAATGGGCTGCTCGTCAATTCTCGGCGTATGACATCAGAGAACAGACCGCCCCCGGCCATCCCCACCCGCCGTGACGCCGGTCGCCTGCCTCTCCTCCCTCTCGTCACAGCCGGCAGCTGGGAAAAGTAATCACTCCCGGTCCGCGTTTGACCTGCAGGCGCTGGGCCGCCGCATCCTGAAAATGACTATGGAATACAGCGCCCCCCCTGCCCAGCAGCTACCCCCAGAGTCCCCGAGACCCGCGCCAAAGGCTGACACCTCCGCAACGGAGACCAAGCTCAGTACCGTAGCAGTGGTGCCCCCTAGACCTCCTCACAGAATGTGAAAAGGGACAGACGGCTCCTTTAGAAGGGCTGCTGTTCAGTGATGCAGACTTACATCCTCCAGGAACAGCAGCTGCCAGCAGCCCCTAAGGCACTGATCCCCGAGAGATGCTCTGCACAGACGAGGCTTTGCACTTTCCCCAAGGACCCGGGCCAAGATTCTCTTCATTATGAACAGGTACGGATGGCATTTGTGCAGCCAAGAGAGTCAGGAAGCGCGTGGGCCGCAGGCCACCTGCCCGGCCTTTGACGCGTCTGCTTAGTCTTAAATAAGCAGAAGTATCGGGAGTAATGAACGAATCATCAGTACTTTTACTCTGAAATCCCACATTATCCAGGGGAAGTGGTTCTATTCATAATCAAATAGTAATCATAGAACTTAAAGGAACTCGGAAGGGCGGCTGCCGGAACATAGCACTGCATTTCCCGGACGGCTGCATCATAGCACTGCATTTCCCAGACGGCTGCATCACACGCTCCACCCACCTTATCCGTGCTCATCACCTACCTGAACAATTTCTAGAAGCAGTAGACGGATCACCAGGAAATGTGAACGTTAACACAATGCTCCGAGTCCTCGCTGTGACATGTACACTTATTGATTTATAGTTCATTCCACTTACATGGCAATTTACTGAATATTTCCCAATCCATATTTCTTTAAGTATGTCTTAATGTCTGTCTTAAAATGTCATTTATATTATTTATATTATCCATTATTACTATATGTCTAAATATCTATAGTTTATGCATCCCTCATTTGCACTTTGACCAATATTTTCCATGACACAACAGTAAGAACAGACACACTAATGGTCTACATGGATCCCCAGGGAAGATTCTTAGTTTTTTTCTTTTCCCATGGCGACAATGTATTAACATTTGTGCACCAATTACTTCTGAGTTGCCAACAAATGCTAAAACAACTTAACATAAAATCTCTAAAAGATGTAGATGTCCTTTTGTTGTTTTGTGTTCTCGATTTTCTATTTTTAAATAATTAACATTTTGATTATTTGTGTGCTTGCCTAAACATGACCACTAAGCGTATCCTACTTACTTATGCTAGTTACTCTGCCATAGCCAAACCTACAGGAGCTTACGTATTACACTCACCTAACTGTTTGCACTGCCTCTAGTCTCCTCTGCTTTGGTGAATACATCCCCCCCCTCACTACTCCTGGGGTGTGCAGACTGGGGACCCAAAAAATCCAGATATCCTGCCCGCCTAGCTGCCTCTGATGCCCCTACTACCTGTGACGTCCTACAGTACCTGCCTCCTCGCCCTCCTGTCTAAAACATCTCTCCTGCCCGCCCTGCTGCCAGTGATCTGTTATTTACACCTGGACTTAAAAATCTGGAGTGTATTGATTGGGATTTTGTCAATTTGACTTCCTCTGGCAGCTCAAGGAAGATGGGTTCCCCTTTTGAATCTGGTTTTTCTCAAGGTTTCTTCCTGTTGGAGAGCTTTCCTTTCTCTGTCGCCTCTGGCCTACTCTCCAGGGACATACAGTAAGGCAGGGGAATTGAATTGAATTGAATTGAAGATGCTGGTGGGTTTTGTGTAAATATTATAGGTTTTACAGCAGAATAATTGTTCACATCAAATCTTTGAAGTAATTCATAATATGTCCAAACCATCATAGTCATATTTTGCTAGGTGTGGCACATGCGCAAAGCATCAACGAGGCAGAAATTAGGCAATATGGTAATCTCATTCTAAATAACTGAACATCGTAAAAATCAGTACAACATAAATAGAAATACAATACCTTCTGATAATACAACACCCTTTGTTTTCTTATCGCCTTCTCTTCCTCAAGCCTTTACGAAAGAATTTAAATTCAGCTTGTACTTGCTTGCAAGTATCATTATTGTTGGGAATGAATTATCTGTTATGCCGTTAAGCAAGTATTAAAATATGGGTCATTCTCACAAACTTGTCAATCAAAAAAAGAATATATATTTTTATGGTAAAATAGAGTGCTTGTTTTTGCGTTAAGCAGTTGACATGTCTTTACTTTTTAGGTGTATTAAAATCATCTTTGTGTTAATTTTAGGGATTCAGTGAATAAATAGGGCGACATGGTAGTGCAGTGCTTAGCACTGTTGCCTCACACCTCTGAGACCCGGTTTCCCCCCACAGTCCAAAGACATGCTGAGGCTATTTGGAGTTAATAAATTGCTTTTAGGTGTGTATGTGTGACTGGTAACAGTGTGTGGGTGTGCCCTGCGATGGGCTGGCCCCCTGTTCAGGGTTGTTCCCTGCCTCATGCCCATTGCTTCCGGGATAGACTCCGGAGCCCCCGCGACCCAATAGGATAAAGCGGGTTGGAGAATGAATGAATGAATATTGTAAGTATTAATGTAAGGCGTGATTTATCACTATTATTCGTCGATTCACAATCCTAATGTTTCTGTTAGTTTTTCTTAGTTTATGTTCTATGTTGTCTTTGACTACAGGTACACTATCAACACTGCCAAAGCACATTCCTAGTACATGCAATGTAGCCATTAAGTGAATATTGATTCTTGATTCTGATTATTAAGCCACAACACAGCATTGGGTTCATTTATGAAACACAACCTCTTCTTTATACCACACATCATATTCATATTAATAAGGCTTATTTAAATTTTGTGCACTGAGCGTGGTGCGGACACCTTCCCCCGTCACCAGGGACGGTACCTGGAACAAACTCTGTGTATCTCTGGCAGCGACCTGCTACTGTAGCCTACAGTACCAGAGGCAGAAACCATCGTATGAAGGAGCTGCATCTTCTGGGAATGTCTTAAATCTCCTAGTCATCTTCTGCACTGATTTTACTCGATTGTGCCCAAATGATACTCACCATTGGCCTCTGCTATTCTGACTCACAGATGGACAGATTCCATTGGTGGAGTAAAGTGACTCCACCGCTGTACTCAGCACTCTGTGCGTGTGTATAGCTGCATACTCATACTGTAGGTGTGTGTGAGTGTGAGTGAATGTGTGCTTTCATAGACACCTGGGCTCGTTTCTGCGAGCTCCGCTTCCCGTCGCTGGGGTGTGTGTCTGCATATCAGTGTGCAGAAAAGGACTGGGATTAAAAATCAGCCCAGGATTTTACCTCCCCCATGAATAATTTCCACTTTGGGGTGAATATCGCCACTGCTCAGTTGGCGTGACTAAGTGCATCAAACTCGAGGTCCCATCACAGCGGCTCCTTGTCTCTTCACTATCTGCAGTCAATAACTCATTAACATATTAAGTTCTCTGATGGTATTTGATTTGAATAGGGATGTGACTGATAGTGACAGAATTCCCGCACATCTATCAATCACCTACTTAAAAAGTACATAGTCATGCCAAGCAGGTCATCCATACCAATCCATTGTCGGTCAGAGTGATGCAACTAAACTAGTCTGAAAGTTAGATTTGGATGCCAGTTACATTAACAGTAATACAAAGCTAAGCCGCTTCTTTGCTAACTCACTGTTCTTTCTCCCATCAGACACGGGGAATAGCGCTCAGCTCTGCTGAGACGACTTGGACGGTGCTGCCACCTTCAGGAGCAATGTGCAAAAATAAAAACGGCATATTGAAACCGCGGGCGCATTTCAGCTTGGGTCGGCTCGCCATGTTCCGCATGAGGCTTTAATTAGCAAGCCAGGCGACCAACGACAAGACGCAGCCACAGCCAGGTGACCAGTGACAAAATCGATCATGTCCGACTGCACCGCGGTATCGAACTCCACCGTATCACTGCTCAGCCCAGCTCAGTGGCTCCATGGCCGCCTCACTGCAGTGACGGCCCAGGTGCTCTGATGAACTATTACAGTAGGTTGCTTCTGTGACCTCAGGCCACATGCATATCACTGGAAGCCACAAAGCACAACCAGCCTGATTTATTGGACCTGTTATCAACCTGGATGGTTCTTCTTTTGTAGACCAAAAAACAGTTTTCTGGCCCTGTGCCTCTTCCAGCATCGGGGCCCCTGACATCCTGGTCATCTCATGGCAGGCGTTGCTACCTCATATACCTGGGTATAACAACACTGTAATTATCCATCCATCCATCCATCAATCCATCCATCCATCCATCCACCCATCTACGCATCCATCCATCCATCCCCTGTCTGTTTACCCAGTGATAGTTGATGATGTAGACACATATCGACAAAAAAAGTTAATTAGACATGCCCCTGCCTTGTTCCCCCCCCACCCCAGTCTTTGGGAATGAAGCCAAACTGTCACGTGACCATGTCCACTTCACACATGATTTGCAGTTTGCCTCTACTGATAAACTGGCAGCTGCCTGAGGACAGTTTGTCAATTGTGTGCAGCAAACAAGGAAAGCCAGGGGACAACATCGCCCCCTTGAGCCACATAAGGGTAATGGGGAAGAAATCAAGACTAAACAGCAGTACTTACACCAACAACAGTAAAAGCAACTGTAACATACTAATAAGTGTGTAATAGGTATTCCCACAAAAACTGGCTGAGATTTTTAAAACTGGGGACTGAAATTTTATGCAAACTGTTATCGTTCAATAGATCGTTCCAAAACAATATCGGAGATCTGAATAGGGGCCAATCCAGGCATTTTTTAATTGATTGATGCCAGCTTCAATAGCCAGTTCCAAAGCCTGATCTATTTAATTTCCCGCATCTGCCTAATTGACGTCAGTTGCTCAGATTGTAAGGTTCTGTAACACGCTGTAGTAAGCCTGAGGCATGTGGCTTGAAACTACAAACTATTGAGATGTCGGTCATGTGGAAATTCTTTAAATTGGAAACTCAAAGATGCCCAACAGCTACCTGCAATGTTGGCACTGCCATCCTTTCAAAAGAGGGTGACCCGATGATATTTATTCAGGGAGGACACCTTTGAGCATCCTGTGCTTCGCCACATAGTTCAGCTCTTCTTGTGCTTTGACTGGTTTGTTTCCTCGATTGACAGACTCATCCTGCTGATTCACATTAACACTCGTTACACATGCATGATTATAGGAGACTGACCAATCAGCACACAGCAAGAACTCAGAGCTCACGTGGAATCCAGGTCCTTTAAATTGAAACAGTAGTTCACAGATCCTGTCCTAGTTCAAAGCGTCCTGCCTGACACGGATTACGTGGTCACCCTATTTCGAAAGTAGGCAGCAATAGAGCATTGCTTAATCCGACAAACCTAATTAGGCACTTGCAGAAACATAAGGAGAAATACTGCAACAATCACAAAGCTTACTCAGAAGAAGAATGCACTGACGTGGACTGTGCTTGTATGTGTATTTAGATATCTATTTGAAGATCAAATAGGGATTCTGAATTGGCAGATATAAATACCGAACAGATCAGACCGGGAAACCAAAGTGGATCGGGACATTATAATTATGATTATGCCACACGCAAATCAATAATTATTTTATTATACTATTTATATTCTAAGAAAGGCTTTCTCAGACTTCATTTAGCTTTATTCTGTTCAGTAACAGCTGTCTAGGGAATCACATAAGGGCCCTTTCACACTTCATTACAGGAGCAGGTTACCCACTACGTACTCATTTCTTGCATGCTGTCTTAATTCTCAAATGTGTGCATCTTGATGGATGGCAAAGACAGCAATTTCACAGGTATTTAGCTAAACGCCCTGCTTGTAAAAAAAGCCATATCTCACCGAATAAGGTTATCCATAACTCAGTAAAATTTATAACGCATTATTTATCCCAGACAGCATGGTCAGCATTACGTTGTACAGTTTAATCTGGGCGATTCGGTCAACTGAGGCGTGCAATCAACTAAAAATCAAAATGAAATCTGCAGCATTTAAATCCGTGAACTAGAGCTGCCCAACTCGCGACTGACAAAATATACCGAGGGGTGCCCACTCCCCCTATTTAGCCAAATATAATCCCATTGCCACCCCAGTGAAATCATTGGGTCTTATGTGGCCAATCCATTGTTCGCGGTTTGGCTCTGCTCCTGGATCACCCATTAATGTTCAGTAGCAGGAAATGTTATCCGCTGCAGGTTCACCTCTCAGCAAGCACCCCAACCCGCTCTCGCTATGCTGGGACGCATACCTGGGTGACCTTCTCCGTGACGTTGTGCGTGCGATCAATCAGCTTGCAGGGGGCGATGATGTCCTTGTCTCCGGCCGGCAGGGTGACAAAGGGGTCCGGCTTCAGATCCACAAAGTTAAGGGTGATCTGGGGGATCGTGTTGATGGCCCGGCAGCGAGTGAGGTCTGAGTCGGAGGTAGAGTTCAGCAGCTTGGTCTTGTGGTTTATCACACCTGAAACAGACCCAGCTGTTAGTGAAACATGGGGATACATTTATTCCCGGTATTTATTCTTATCGTTATACTTTAGCATTGTACGAAAATGGGCGGAAAGGTGCACATTTTCAGGGGCCGAGACACTGGGGGGGACTGAAAAATGCTCTCGGCAGGCATGACAAGTTTGTTAACGCAGTATGAAAGACACGTCTCAGTTCCTAGACTAATGAGTAACTTTGGTTTGGGGGATGGTCGATTTGTATTAATTTTTCAGGGGCCCAACCATGTCCCATGACCCTGGCTGAGGTGTGACCCCCCCCCCGGCACCTGTGCTCCCGGCCTGGCTGCGCAGCTTGCGGTCCCAGTCGGCACGCATGCTCTCGATGTCGTCCACAGAGGAAGCCCGGCGCAGGCTGTACAGACTGTCCCGCGAGCGCGCCAGGCTGCAGCTGGACAGCGATGTGTCGACGTGACGACACTGCAAGCGGCTGGAGGAGCGGCTGAAGGAGAGGGGCGGGCGGAGAGATGCGGCGACGGGCGGGGGCAGGGAAGGGGGCGGCGGCGGCTCGCTGTCCAGCAGGTCGCGTCTGTCCGAGGGTGGGGCCGGGGGGGGCTGAGAACCGGGCTCCGGTAAGGACAGGAGCTCCCCCAGAGCCAGAGACTCGTGCACCAGCTGGGAGGAGACGTCACGACTGCGCCCCGCTTCCGGGTCGTTCTGCAGGGACTGCTTGCTGGAGTTTTGGGAGCGGAGCAGGGGCAGATGCAGCCTGAACCGCCGCCGGCGAACTTCAGAGGATCGGGGACAGAAGAGGCGAGGAAAAAGAAAGAGAGGAGCCTGCGTTTGTTGTCCTGCCACTGAGACGCACATTAAAGACCTGGAAAGTGCCGTGTATTTACCACTCACCCAAAATACAAAAAGTTTAACCTGTGGTGGGAAATTTTTTGTTCAGTCTCAATGTTAGTGTTTGGACTGAGATTAATAACTTATCATCCTACCCTGTGTCACTTATCCTCAGAATATTATCTGCTGCCTCTAAACAAACTCAGATTTAAACTTATTCTGTCCTCGACCTTCACTTTGCCCGGGGTTAAAAATATCACTTTTTTTTTGGCTGTAGCAAAAATGCCTTCAGTCACACAACAGGCACAAAGGAGAAGATAATGAGCAGGATTGTCATTTGCTCTCGGTCGCTAACTGCTGTCGTCCTCATCCTTTAGAATAGATCAGGCAGTGACTGACACCACACAGTAATCAATTCCAGTTTGAGCTCCGTGCCTCGTATGACTAGGGAAAGAAGCCTGAGTTGTCTAGTCTGGGAAGCACATGGGGGCAAGGCCGTGGGGCTGTGCCTGTGAACGGAAGGTTACTGGTTCAAATCCCAGGGCCAAGCAGAGCGGCTTACCAGTAGACCCTTGAGGAAGATCCTTAAAGCCCAAGTGCTCCATGGACTGTACATTGACTTTGGACAAATGCATCAAATAAAATGTAAAAATGTAGATGGGTGTAAATCGGGGTGGGTGGGGTACCTGATGAGAACCAAGGGATGGGCAGCTTGTGGTTCAGTAATCGCCCAGGTGAGTTCAGGCACTTCCCCTCGGAGGCCACCTCGAAGTTCAGGATGAACATGATAACCGTACCATCCTCATTCTTCACCGGGACCACATCCACTAAGCATGGGAAGCAGACGCCTGGACAGGGAGGCAAGCGAGAGACAGGCAGCAACAACAATCACTCACACGCAGTCCTGTGTGCAAAAAGTCCTGGTGTTTGGAGTGTAAAATTAGCAAGTGCTTGGCAAACTTAACAAGGCCCAATAGCTAAACTTCTCTGGACACATGGAGACTGTCTTGCCCATGATGCAATTTTGGACATCCTGATTTTCCCAGGTTCGATGTGTCCCTGGGTCAGTGAGGGAGGGCCTTGAATTTCTCTTCTTTGACCAATCAGAGTCTTCATTGTGTGACATCACCAAATTGGTCTGTTTTTTTTTCTCATTTTCTAACTCAAGGCTTCCAGCCATCCAAGCCTGGAACTATGTGTGGCTCTGGAGACGAAGCCTGTGCCTGTGATTGGGTCACAGGTTTGAGGAAATTGCTCACATATCTGTGTGCTTTTCAGAAAGCCACCAGTTTATTATTATTATTATTGTCATCGGAGAATATGACTTAGATTGTTCTATTCAGCTTCTGCAGGTAAGCATGTTCCTGTGTTTCGTATCTGTGACATGCCCCTTAACAAAAGGCATACGCAATAAAATGGGTACTTCACAAATCACCTTTCCATCAGTTTTAATTTATGTGGTGATGTCATATAATGCAGACTGTGATCGCGGTTAAACACCAGGGGTGGTCAAAGAAATGAATCACAAGCCCCTCCCTTGTTGACCCAGGGACACATTGAAGTCGGGAAAATCGGGAAGAGCGTGCAGTACTCATGGGATCTGCAGCTCCAGAACATCTCAAGGGTACGTCCTTGGCACAGATCAAAGGATGACAGTGATTGTAGGCCGTTGGCATGGAGCAAGCATACTGCACCTTGGTGGTAGTGGAAAGTTGTCCACCGAAGAGTGACACACTGAGACACAGTGCAGAGAACCCCCCCCCACCGACCCACCCCCAATATGCTCATGCTGTGAGAAGATTGGCAATAAATGTGAGTGACTCAGAAAGCGTGGCTTTCATTTATCCTGACTCACATGCCCCCTTCTGTAGCGCACAGAGGGAGGGGATATGGCAAGTAATAGATACAGTCAATGTCTTTTCCACCTGCTAATATTACAGCAGGGTCCGAAACAGCTTGAAGGAGCTGATATACCTGAGCAGTGATCACAGCTTCCCGCACAGGCTTGGAAAATGCCCCAGTAAATGAAAGAAACTGTGATCTCACTCCAGTTCGAAAACAAATTTCCTCATGATTATATGAAACAGTGTGAGAGTGTGAGAGTGTGAGAGTGTGCTTCCCTGAGATGCCACTTGTGACACAATTTGGATGATGCTTTTTGCTCTGGTCACGTCGCAAATCTGCAAAGGGGCATTTTCCAAGACATAGTACTTAAATACTAAGGTATGTCGGTATCAGGTTTTTGGCTGTAGTCACCAGATGGGATCTTTCCCGAAATTCGCCAGTTATATGTTACAACCAACCCTCTTGCACAGCAGAAAAAGATGAAACATAGTCAGCTAGGCCATTGCAATATCTGCCACTAGAGGGAGACACATACCTGTATTCTGCTACTTAAAAAATAACGTAAAGTAGTCTAGACGGTATCAAGTTTGCGCTGGTATGGATTTCAAAAAATCCATGAATCTAGTAATACTTCAAAATATGTCTCTGCAAAAAAATCAGTATTTACAAAGAAATTGCTCAGCCGTTGGTGGTTAAAAAAAGATGGGAGTCTAGGACATGGTTAATACAATAATAATGTCATTATGCTGGTAATAGGAAGATGCACCAGCAGGGCCGGGCTGAGGTATTACAGCACAAAGAGGTCACTCACGCTCATCACGACTGTGCTCTCCTAACCTGCACACACCAGCCAGCCGGCATTACCGTCACGCAAACCCAGGCTGGACAGTGAAGCCCCTTTTTCACATGGGTGTCTCCCTGTTGTCCTGACCACACACACACACACAGCCACACCATGCACAGACAGACCAAAACCCTCACACTCCAGCCATCTGCTAGTACAGTAGAATACAGGTCAGATACCCTGCCTTGGGCTGGCCGGCCACTGATAACATTGATTAAGCCGTCACTGAGCATTAACACTCTGACTGCACTCCATAGCACTGCTGCCTGTTCATATAGCAGACAGGGTGTGGGCATTTCCTGTCCGGATGGCTGGCGGGGGGGGGGGGGAGAGAGAAAGTCCACGCCATAAAAACAGTTGGTGCAGAACACCTCCTTGAGTTCTAAGATTTCTATCCATGCTGTAATGTCACCTGTGTTTATCTTGCATGGCGTGATTTTAAACATGCCCCGTGGAGCCTCGAGCTGACGGAGAGCAGTCACGGGATACAGGAAGCCAGGGTGCCTAAAAGAATCAGAGCATCTCTTCGGACAGGAACGATCCTGACAGGTTTTAATACCCAATGTAGGAATGATGAAACCCAGCGAGGCCGGATTTGGTGTCATTCCCAACGCGACTTAGCGAAACGTCCGTACTGTGATGAAGACTAGCATCGGTGCCATCATGTGACAATTTAAATTTCATTACAGCTGTTTGGGTGTTTTGTTTAAACTGAAAGGGATGTGATGCTGCCTTTATAGGTGGAGGTTTTCCGCGTATCCCCGGCCTCTCCTTCACACCCCCCCCTCACTTACCACCCCCCGCAGGGTACAGGCACAGACAGTGCCGGGTCACGGTGACTAGACCGCGAATCACTTTGTTCCTTGATCTTGCCTTCATTTCACTGCTCAGTGGTTAGAGCTCAGCTGACTGCTTCTGCCACCCGGGAGGCCTGGGCTGAGCAGCACCACACCAAGCACTTCCTGCTGAGGATCTCACACGGTTCTCACACACCCAGACCGAGAGGCATGCAGGAACACACCACAGAAACGGGAACCTGGCAGGTTAGGATCCAGCAGCGGAGTTCATTTCCACGAGTCAAATCCTTACCCAAGTTCAGGGTCGAAAGCTAAACATAGTCAAACGGGGCAGAGGGGCAGTGCAGAGACAGATACAGGAATCAAGCAGGAGACCAGAAAAACCTGAAACTGGTGCTCAGTCCGCAACTCAAGAGTGAGAGACAAGACTCGACGTAGAAGCTCGCAACCAGAGGATTGCCAGTGATCACAGGCAGTTAGGAACATATCATTACAGATCCAGGATCAGTTAGTATTCCGGTGAGCCTGATTGTTGACCATCCTCTGGCGGGTCAGATGTGTGATGACACAGGAGCATTCAGACATGATGGGATTGCTGAATGAGTTGAACAAAAGAGACTCCCCCCCCACCCAAAAAAAAAAAACTGTTAACTTTTTTTGTTGTTGAAAAAGAAAAAAAAAACCCTGAAATAATGGCTTCAGAAATTACGTGCTGAATCTGCCACACCTCTATTTGTAGCCTTATTTGTAAGCATTAATAACACACTAAAATTAATACAAAAAACTATCTGGAAGGCTTCCTTTGTAGAATGAGAATGCAATGTTAAACGGAAATGACCAAGAAACATTTAGGCTACTTCAGGTTCCAGAGCAAAAAGCCAAAATCCTCCTGTCAGAAGGAAACCAGAGATGATTAGAAGTCTAACACTGGAGGAGACCGAAGGCTCAGTAGAGATGAGCAGGAAAGAACATGTCAGCAAGACAGAGCTGGCCCAGCTAAGCCCTTGGAGTCTGGAGGTCTGGAAGGTGCAGTCTGGCCAGGGGCACATGCCCCTAAAATAGGCTGGGGTTTGGCCCACTTGTTAGTGTGGACACCACTGCCATTGTGCTGGCCTGCCCAGGAAGCTGGGGGGCGATTCTTACTGTAACTAACAAGACTTAATGCCAAAGTCTAACTGGGTTGGAGCATCACATTTACTTAGCAACACCCCCCCGGTGTTTATTTTAGTCCACTTTCCTCACCCCCAGGAGAGCCAGGACACTAGAAGGATCTCAAATAATGGGCAGCAACGTGATGGAAGTGTGGAAGGGGGGCAAGGCGGGACTCGCGGAGTGGGGGGGCAGAGATAAGGTGAGAAAGGTGTGGGAGATATGGAAAAAATGGGTATATGAGAATTAAGCACAATGACATGCAGTTAAAGTTTTTAAGGAATTATTATCCAGGAATAACATTTATTGAATGTTTCAGAGATATGCTGGTACTGGGGGGGTATTATGAGGTTTATGAAAGTAACTTCTAAAGTCTTAAGGGGTGGTATGTCTGGGAGCAGTTAACTTCTTTCAATGTATTTGAAAATGGATGATGAATGGACAAGCCAGGGCAGCAAGAGGGTGAATGGAGATGGATGGATTATCCAGAGAGTGAGATAGTGAATGGAGATGGGTGGAATTGTCAGGATAGTGAGAGGGTGAATGGAGATGGATTAGCTGGGGCAGTGAAAGGGTGAATGGAGATGCATGGATATGTGGGGACAGTGAGAGGGTGAATGGATACGCAGGGACAGAAAGAGGGTGAATGGAGATGCATGGATACGCAGGGACAGAGAGAGGGTGGATGGAGATGCGTGGACTAGGCGGGGACAGAGAGAGGGTGAATGGAGATGCATGGATACACAGGGACAGTGGGATGGTGAATGGATACGCAGGGACAGTGAGAGGGTGAATGGATACGCAGGGACAGAGAGAGGGTGAATGGAGATGCATGGATACGCAGGGACAGTGAGAGGGTGAATGAAGATGCATGGATACGCAGGGACAGTGAGAGGGTGAATGATGCATGGATACGCAGGGACAGTGAGAGGGTGAATGGAGATGCATGGATACGTGGGACAGTGAGAGGGTGAATGAAGATGCATGGATACGCAGGGACAGTGAGAGGGTGAATGGAGATGCATGGATACGTGGGACAGAGAGAGGGTGAATGGAGATGCATGGATACGCAGGGACAGAGAGAGGGTGAATGGAGATGCATGGATACGTGGGACAGAGAGAGGGTGAATGGAGATGCATGGATACGCAGGGACAGTGAGAGGGTGAATGGAGATGCATGGATACGCAGGGACAGTGAGAGGGTGAATGGAGATGCATGGATACGTGGGACAGA
>JAODKE010000088.1:8528346-8540478 GCA_026779605.1 Mormyrus hasselquistii
TTTATGATCCTGTAGGGCTGGTCTGCAGAGATTGTTTATCCGTTAGATTACTGGACTGTTCAAACTACACAACTTGTAATTGGAAATCTTGGAGTTGTTGCGGTTTACACAATATATGGCTGCTCAGTGACAGGGAGTCACAAACTAAAACATCTTTCACTTAGAGGAATCCCTGACAAGTCTGTCTGGTCCTAATTACATTTTGTCACAAAATTAAAAAAATGAGTCACACAGGGAAATGGCAGTTCTTCGATGAGTGTCAACGCACTACAAATCACTGTAATCAAATTGGGGTATTGTTGGTGCAGTGGTTGCCTAATGGTTAGGGGCTCTTGTGTAATTGGAATATTGCTGCATCAAATCCCCGACCAGTAAGGTACCACTGAGGTACCCTGAGCAAGGTACCGCCAGCAAGCACTGCTTCTGTTGTTGTGTGCTGTGGTGTGTCAACACTGATCACCGAATTCTAAATGACAATGATCTACATTTACAAATGAGTGGCAAATTAACCCATGTATTCACAGGAATTTCAAGGAAGCACTATTACACACCTCAGGTCTTTCAGTGATATATCAAAGCCACGAATAACTGTAACAGTAAAGTTTTATTGAATATTTGTTCTCTGAATACTAAGAACAGTTACTAAACAAACTTTTCTCACCGTTTTAAACACGTCTCCCGGGTTTCCCTTCAGCGCGTGTCGTGTGCTATCAATTATGTAGCTTGTCGCCAAGACCATTGCTAGTAGCGATCGTGTCACAGCACTTTTCATGTTACAGGATTTGGAGTCACCAACAGCTCCAGATATTTAGCATACTCGACATCAGATGGCCATCTGTGATGCGTCAGCAACTGTCGGATCACATCTTTAGACAGTTCACAAACAGCGATCAAGTGCCGATTTGCAGTGATTTGCCTCCAATCTGGGGCTTGTATCTGTGAGCTCCAAGAACTGTTGGCGAATGGCTAAAATGCTTGAATCCCTTCAATTTTAGGCTTATTACATGGTATCTACAAGAGTTAACCATATATGCTACATGTTTGTGTTTTCAGCTCATTCTCTGATACTCAATTATGTCATAATTTGATGTGTAAATGCAGATACAGTATTAATATCATCTTTATACGCAATAATATATATATATATATATATAAACATCTGAAAGAAAGCATTTGCTTAGTTTATGATTAACTGCATAACACAGACATAACACACAATTTTAGAGTGCAGTTTAGAATGCTGAATGTTTATTAGTATAATTTTTCTGCCGATATACACAATATGATCACTAAAATGAAATCTGAGAATGAAACCTTGAGTCTGCATTTTAGCCTCAGACAACAAAGCAACGCTGTAGCAGGTCATTGTGTTTACATGTGGGAGGTGTTCCACTATTTCAACTGTTGGACGGAGCTCCACATCAAACATACACATCAAAACGTTTTTGAATAAATATTAAGGAAATATTAATTGTCTTCCTAATGAATAGGGTAGTACACAGATCATTGCGGAGGGGAGTATGCTCTTTGCTTTCAGTCCATTGTGAATTATTTTGATGTTTCTTGGATTATTATTGGGTGCATTTTGGTGGGAAATGTTTAGAAAATATGCCTCATTGCGCACAGGATACTTCAGCGCACTATATTGGAACTATATGATAGGAACTTCTGATTTCTTTCGATTATACCAATATGCAAATCATGTCTGTGGGTTATATCCAAAGTTACGAGCTTGAGATAAATGGGTTTGAAAATCAACGCATTTTGCGTTTGCCAGGTTCTAAGAGTTAGTAAAAATTTATGACCTGACTTCGCTATCAGAGAATGCCAACCTTTGCACCAAGATGTCTTACCAAATTTGGCGACGGGTGGCGGGATGAAGACTGTTGTGAAGCTACTCAACTATAGTGGAAAGGAGCTCCAGAAGCCCTTGCTTAGCTAAGTGCGCCAGGCTGCATCGCACCATGACTGGTCCCCCACAGAGACGACAATCCACCTGACACTGGCACTGCAAGCGGAGGTATTCTAGGTCATTCTCAGTCTTCCCCCGGACCAGCAGGATTATACCGCTCTAAAGCAGCATTTCCAATGGCAGCCTTCGGAAGAAGCTATTAGGAGGGAGCTGGTGAACTTTGGATTTGGAGAAGGAGGACACTGTGCAGATTTCTGCCTTTATGCATGGTAGGGTCACCCATGTTTCACCTGTGCTGTACAGGAAGAGCAGGCCCTCTGATGCCAACACTTCTAGCTGCACGTGCCAACTATGCTGGCTGATGTGTTGGTGGACGCAAGGAGGGCTGAAGTAATCTCGTCTCCGCCAGGAACACCACACTGTCCACCAGCCACGCTGCACCATGCACTGCAAAACTCTACCTATGACACTGACAGCCCTGAGAAGAAAGTTAGAGAGAGCAATGCTGTGAAATATATATATGAAGTGAGTCCTTCCTCTTAGCTGGTGGACCAGAGCGGGGCCTCTATGTGAACTGCACCATGAAGGCAACCCGATGCTGAGCCTAGGCAACCAGACATCCCCCTAGGCACTGACCAGCCAGCCCCACTGGGGTAGGAAGCGCCAGAAGTTCAGGTTGCTTCCGTCACTGGTTTGTGCCCACGAGTGAAAGGGAAGCGATCGCGCATCACACGGGTGGGCGGACTATGAAGCAGGAGGTGTGGTTGGCTGGCATTTGTGACCCCTCCATTTTCAAACTGAACTTGCTCTGCCATTTGACGGCTCACATAAACATGTGAAGAACCACGCTCCACCTCAGCACAGACACGGTGACCCTCCAGAAAGATAGTGTCAGCAAGGGGAGCTGACCGGCCCAGGAACATACTGTCGGCATAGGAACCACCTCGCCTCCTTGACATGCAACCAACTCCTCCAATGCAACACAAGGGCAAAACCCACCTGGGACACTGTGCAGGTAGTAGGTAAGCTGTGGCAGTGGAGTGGTTTGGGGCTAAAAGCAGAGCAGCAGCTCTGGACCCTGTTAGATGGGCATTTGCACAACTTCACAGCCCAGGACAACAGGTATAGATCAACCATATTTGCCCGACACCAGATTGATATTGGAGATGCCCAGCCTATCGGTCTACGACCTCACCAGTTGGTACTCGCTGAGTGCCAGACAGCCGAACAGAAGATCTAAGACATGGCGGTAGAGAGAGTCATCAAGCCTTCCGACAGAACGTGTCCTGGTTTAGAAAAAAGAATGGGTCATATCATGTGTTTGTGTGGTCTTCCATTGTCTGAACTCTGTGACCTGACAGGACTCGCGCCTTCTGCTCGGATTGATGACACACTGGGTCACATCATGGGATTGACATCAGAAGTGGCAGGTTTTACTGGCTCAACTCAAGAATGTATTCACTATTGCTCAGGGTCTTGGGCACTTCCAGGTTATGCCTTTTGGCCTGTGTAACGCCCCCGCCACATTCGAGAGGCTGATGGAAAGATCCTGATCCTCCTCACCCACAGCCAGTGCGTCATCTACCTGGCTTATAAACACACACAATGCCAACTACGATGGCGCACTGAACAGTCTGTTCACCTCCTTCACTGCTATCCATGAAGCTGGCCTGCACCTCAACCCCACAAAATGTTCCTTCTTGCCATAGCAGACAGAGCTTCTAGGTCATGTGTGAACAGTAAGGGAAAGGGCAATGAACTCAGGTATGGCTGTTGCAGGAAAGGACTGGCACTGCAAAGTACCACCGAGCTCCGCAAATTTCTAGGTCTTGCCTTGTATTACTAATGGTTTGCATGAGACTCTGCCAGCACTACCTACAGTACCTGCTCTACCAGCTCACAGAAGTCAGCTCATGCATAGAATTCAACCTCTTTATGACATTGCCTGATCCATTCCATGCATTCCTACTTTTTCCACATTTCTATAAATCTTGCGTAGCATTAGCATTTTTAAAGTCCTAGTTGGGATCTTGTCTGGTGTTTAATGGTATTAGCTAGTGATAATAGATTGAGTTGTGTCTGAGCTTTATGCAGCCCTCCGGCAATATCTTAAAAGCCAAGACTTCACAGGTGCCCCATCAGGTGAGCATTATGTGAGGATATGTTATTATATGTGCCTATTCTGCTTATACTGGACACCTCAGTACTGGCTAAAGAGGAAGAGGACACTAACTTGACCGTATCACTGAAAGTTAGTTTTCTAGACTATCCTAAAGAGAAATATAAAGGCACGCAGGACGTGCGGAACATGACAACATTCCTAGACCCAAGGTTCCGAACACAATACAACTGTGCAGAAGATACCCAGACTAAAACGGAATGGATGATTTGATGATATGCGAAACCACACCCACTTACCAGTGCTTAATTAGCTGCCAATCATTCCATGTAACAGATTTTAAACGGTGCAATTTTCAGGACATTCACCAATAGCACAAACCAACGCAGTGATGACGAAGGATAGCCTGTTTGTGGACAATCCACCTGCAGCTAAAGACAAGATGAAAACTTTGACCAGTTACTTCAAAAATAGCACACACACAATGCCAACAGCATAGCACACACACAATGCCAACAGCATAGCACACACACAATGCCAACAGCATAGCACACACACAATGCCAACAGCAGCATTAGTCTCAACCATGTTTGATCCCGTGGTGCAGTTTGGACAAGCAGTGGCTACTCAACTCCTCATTTACATTTACATGCCTTGTGCAGACCATGTGGAAGATCCACTGAAACAGTGGCAGTGCCACAAGAACCTCTCCTGGCTGTGCACACTAGCACAGAAATATCAGCGCATACAAGCATTGAGCTTTGCTCCAGCGAGGACTTTCAGCACTGGTGGTGCTGTTGTGTCTGCCCATAACTCCTTTCTGACCAGAGAACATTCTGGTTCTTTGGTAAGGAACCACTGAAGTGATAGCTGGAACCTTTTAGAAAGAAGATATGTATGTGCAATACACAACAGTTTTAGTGGTTTGGGTATTATTGAGTAAACAACCTAAAACATGACTTTTTATTTTAAATGCTTTTAATTTCTAGAAGAGCGCATACAACGTATTTCCTCATTTAGTAGTTTAATTGCTCATTTTAGGTTACACCCTGCTTAAATGTCCTTCTTTGTTTGGGCATTCAAAATGTCTTGCCGTAATATAACTGCAGTGTCTTGTTTTATTTGTTTTAATGTAGTTGTACAACTGAGAAAACCTTACAAGTTTGCAGAAATACCTTTAGATGGGAAAATATTTTTATTTTAATTTAATTTTGCAATATTATTACTATAAAATGTAAAATTATTTCAAAAACAGCGCTGCACAATTTAATGTTAGTTTAAGATCGTATGTTTGTACTGAGAAATACACATTTCAAAATTATCAGTAATCTGTAAATTTCCTTTACCAAGCAAGTATTATATCACAATTGCAAATCTCAATACTGGCTACAATAATTCCAGTATGACTTTTTCATGAAATCCTGCAGCCCTAATTGGGAGAAAGAAAGTGACAGGTGGCTGATAATTTAAAAAATGCTTTTATGTTGGCTGCTATCAGCCATGTTACAAAGGGGTTTCAGATTGTTAATAACAAGCATGAATATGTTATAGGTCTGTATTAAAAATCTTTCCTCATACTCTTCTCCCATTTTGGGTATCAAAATGCTGTATACATTGATTCAATAAAAAAGAAATAATTATTCTCTAGGATTTCAGGATTAATGCTATGTGTCATCACAATATATTTCCCAGTCTTAATAAATACACGATGTTTGTCTTCATGGCTGTGTGCATGTGTGTATTCTTAGGAAAAGAGTCCCTGAACTGGCAATCAGGAGCCAAGTTGGGGGGAAAATGTATAATGAAAAAATAAACTGTCGACCAATGTCGGTATATGCCAGCGTCTGTCTCTTCCTGCTTCAGCCTCTGTGCCCCCCTGTCTGCATGAGGAGCAACTGTTAGAAAAGCAACAGCAGATACGGGGCTTGAAAACTCCGCCGTTTTGAAAGCCGAGATGCGGAATGAAAGTCCAATTTAGCCGACACTAAAGCACTGAATGTCAGCAGATCCCTACAGACCGCGATAACCCTGCTAGCATCCTTGGGGAAACGGAGCTTAAAAGCTTGTTATAGCTGACAGCAAGGGGTTAGTTTGTCTTTGACACAACACTACACACACACGCACACACACACACACAATCCTCAGAAAGAAAAGTGATATTACATCTAATCTTTTGTTCATCATCAGTGTGAGTGTCACGTTTGTATGGGAAATCATACAAACAAGATAAATCAAAACGTTCCATAAAGTAAGTTATTTTCAGTATGTCGTGTTATATGTGATTAAGCTGCATGTCACCTATATCAAGTCAAGAGATGAGCACAGTTGAAGAGAACCAGTGATCTGGCTCCTATATCACCTGCAGTCTCCAGAAATGTTTACAATGCCCAGCAGATTTCTGAGCTGGGTAATACTCATAGTAATCTAGAGCATACGGCAATAATGTCTGGAGCAATAACGACGGGGACAGAATTGCCTGCTTCGGGTAATAATCGAGTTCAGGCAAAAAGACATTTGGAACTGCTAGTGACAATGAGTCCCCTGCTGTCTTTCGTGGCATCCCTCTTTATGTTATCTACTATTTATATTGATATTGTGATCTAATAGCAAATGATATCATTTTAATGGTGTATCTGATTCCTGGCTGTTAAGTCGTACTTTAGGCGATGGAAAATTGCGGCAGACAGTTCTAGTGGTTATGACTGGGATTCTATCTTTGGTTGTAGGAATCATAAAATGTAATAGAAAGCACTATTTCACGGCATTGTAATTAGCACTGATGCAGGATTCTCCTCTGAAGGCTGATTGGAGTTAATAAAGTGCCCGTAGGTGTGCATGTGTGAGTGACTGGTAACAGTGTGTGAGTGTGCCCTGCGATGGGCCGGCCCCCTGTCCAAGGTTGTTCCCTGCCTCGTGCCCATTGCTTCCGGGATAGGCTCCGGACCCCCGCGACCCAATAGGATAAATAAGTGGGTTGGAAAATGAATGAATGAATGAATGAATATGTGAGATTTAATGCAGGACAAGCTGTGCATTTCGTGCTGCCCTGACTCCGAAGGGGGGCACAAGGGGCTTAATCTTTCCCCTCAGTGAAGATTATGGCCTATTTTAATTTTTTTTACCCTATATTGCCCTATTGATATACAATAGATCCAAATCTGTAACACTCACACATAAAATGCATGATGTGCCATAATAAATTGTAAAGAAGTGAGCTGTAGTAAGCATTTCTGTTTTAGATATTTTATTGATCCCCCTGGGGAAGTTGTCTTTATGCCTCCCTCAATTTGCTTTTGGCAGAGTAAGTTGCCTGCAAAGGGCTGCCACCCATAGTAGCACGCAGGGAGGTGGGGGTTAAGGACCTTGCTCAAGGACCCGCAGACGTGCTGAGGCTGGGTTTGAACTGGTGACTTTCTGATTACAGGCACACAGGCTACAGCCCACGGAGCCGCATGCTGCCCCTTGCTTAGGACGACATGGTTTTAAAAGTTGAATTGACTAAAACCATAAGAAAATCAGTTTAAGCAGCTCAAGCACAAAGTGGCCTTTATTATTAAAAAATATAAATGCATTGAAAGGCAAGCTTTAACGGCAAATGACTCGACAAATAGTCATCTGGCTTTGTGCAGTAAAAAATGTTGTATACAAGTATACAAGAAAAAAACATACCTGTAGGTGCCCTACAGCTTCAGGACGAGGTACTGTAGGACAGTTGCTATAAACTTAAAGAAGCTGTAATTGGTGTATGCACATGTGCAATAGCACTATGTAGCATGATTTGATGGGTAGGTTGAAATGTCAGAGCAGGGCAGCACTAACTGAGGGGCGGATGTTTCAGATTTAGATCTATTATGTGATTGATTGTTTATACGTGCATGATACCTCCAGGTAGTACAGTAGGTACTGATGGGTACAAAAAAATGATACAATGATGGGTAGGAAAAAATGATACAATGATGGGTAGTTAAAAATGATACAATGCCTGTTTAGCATTGCTTTTTAAAATACAGTCGAAATACTCTATACCCCAATGTAATGTCTGGACAGTATGAAAAATTAGATACTGCCCGAGCCTATTACAACACTGTGCACCAAGCAACCATCGTTAATTTGAAAATACTCTGTTGGTAAGGCAATGAGCCAGTAGTTAGTTTGAAATTGCGTTCTACTAAGCTTTATTAATTTAGCTTCATGCACTTCCTGGTATATTATGGCTAAATCCCGACTTATTTAGCATCTACTGATGATTAAAACAGATGATTAATTTAGGCAGAATACACAGGATTGTAGAGTAAGAATGGACTACAGGTGCATAATGTCAGAAAATCATTTTGTTGTGTCACCACGGATCACAGGTCCCGGATCTCAGGCTTTGGCACTGTTCTTGTCTAATACTCAACGGGATGCTTGAGCCAATTCCCAGCCCAGAAATAGTTTAGTGCATTTCCACCACAAAATAAAAATGGCTATCGGCCTGAAAAATCAGCTCGAGCACGGCACCACAGACAAGCTGGTCTCGGGATTTGGAATTATAACGTCAGCGAAAGTGGGATGGACTACGGAGTCTTTCGCATAGCCAGAAAATTCGAATAATAACTGGTTTATTTTTGTCTAACACCGCAGGTGCCGGCTGTGAAAGAACTTGCCAGTACTTATTAGCGGAATAGCCTTATGACATTTTCATTCTGTGTAAAACAAAAGATCAATCTGCTGGTCAGATTTAACATAAAATTGTAAACATGATAATGTCATGATAATGTGCCGATGCCTATAACCAAGACCAGGTAATGATGCATCAGGGAAATCATTAAAGAGCAAAATACACAGCACAAAATAACTGCGGTTGGAAATACTTCAAAGTTAGCAATGAGATTCAAAGCATAGCAGACTGGATACTGTGCCCTACTAAGCTATCAGGAGGAGGTATGAAATCAGGTTCAACACTAGTAATCTAATTAAATATCTGAAATCTAAACACAAAAAATTCCACCAGAAGCAACATTCTGAAACAACCAAACGTGCAGCAAACACTGGCTCAAAGAGAGAAAATCTTCAAAGAGGCCTTGTGTAGTGAAAATAACAGAAGCTCTTTCCCAGTATCGATCAGGCACAATGTCCTAATGGTGGTACGCGAAGAATGTAACAATTTCTGGCCAGGCATGTGATGTAAAAGTTTGTGAACCACTGCTTTAGAGGTTTCAGGGAGATATTCATTGTTTTCCACAGAGATTACAGAACAATTTGCTCCATAACTAAACAACAGGGAAACGTGTGAGAAAAGGAATCTGTTTTGAAAACTCTGACTGCAGGCCAGCTGACTTTGTCACATCTAATTGGGCGGTTAAAAAAAAAACATATGAAGTGAACTGGATGGTGTGCTCACTCCTGACTTGGCCATAGTACTCTTTGTTCTGTACACACCCATAGAGTCCTGTTCGAGTACCATGGAGCTGATCAAAGTGTGATTACTGACTGCTCACAGTATCGTCAGGGAGTGGCCGGAAAGAGAAATACAATAGGAGTATGATAAAGCACTATGCAGAGGACGGCACAGAGTGTCCAGAACTGTAAAAGACATTATATAATTCATTCTGAAAGCAAGGACAGGTAGAAAGCAATATTGAAAGCAAGGTCACAAGGTAGAAACAAGCACTGCAATGTGCAAGTAAAATCAGGTAACTGGCAAATGGACAGATCTGCAACAGACTTGTTGTACAGCAGATAGCCTAAATGGAACACAGACCAGGTTTAGACTGGTGTAAGGTAATGAAATAAAGTATAGACACACAACCCTTTAATACAGAAATCAGATGCAGAAATCAAATCCAAATACAGATTAACAACAGTTCTTCATCATTCCTTTTCACCTTTGCGGTGCCACATAGATCCCCCATTTTCTCCCTGACATCCCCCACCATCATAATCAGCTAATAGGGTCTGATTTAAATCATCATCCAAGAACATTGAAGGATTCTCAGTGCTTTTCCCTAAACTGAAGATGCTGTTTTTATTAATGACGAGCCAATGAAGGATGTCAGTGTGAACTCCATGGCAAAGCAGCCGCGCTCAGAGCCGGGCAGAGTGAAGACTGCAGGGCCACAAGGTGACTCGGATTAATAACACACACCTCCCGCCTCGGAATCCAATCTTTGCCTCGGATTTCTTCGTTTTCCAGGAATTGATAAGGCATTAAAACCAAAACCATTCTAACCCTTCTGCTCTCTGTTTTTAGCTACAGTGAATCAATACAGACAAACGCATCATTTCCAAAAGAACAACCTCCAGTTATTTGCATGTTGAACAGCAGCCTCCTGAGCAGGGATTTCCTGCGCTTCATACTGTGCGTGTTAATTAGTGTTTAGGCCCTTTGGAGACAATGGGCCTCATTCACCAATATTTTCTTAAGAATTCTCATAAATTTGTTCCTACGAAATTTGTTGCGAACAACCTACATCGGATTCATGACGTGTTCTTAAGTAGCAGAACCGTTTGCACCTTTGTTCTTAAGAATGATGAATCTCATTAGCACAGCGGAACGCCCTGCAATTTTCCATAAAAGGGCATGAGGCTATAGGGTCGTGTGCAAGGAATGGCGAAGGGATGCGCAGGCTGTGAGCCGCTTGACACTAAGAGGAAAAAAAAAACTACGGTAATGCTGAAGTAGAATTATTAATGCAGTAATAATCCCATTATAGTGGACTCGTTTATAACGGAATATCATCTATAACGGACGAGGTCCGCTGGTCCCGGCCATGCGCCTTTACGAACTTGCAGAAAAAGCATAGGATATAACAGACTGGCATATAACGGAATTCCGCTTATAACGGACAAACAGTTTGGTCCCCAGAGCCGCTTTTAGCTGTAGTTTTGTTCGGCTATAACGGACATGCAGGTCCGCCTACAAGGTGCCTGGCATGCTTGTGCTATCCAGCGCAGATAGGTAGTCTGGATTATTAATAGTCACGCATCTGCTCAGGTAAGGTTGGATTACTTCATGTACAATATAATAATCTATGCTGGGCTGTGGCATGAGTAAATGGTGTCCTGTAGTTGTGTTCTGGCCATACAGCAACTCTGGATTTGACGAACTTTGGATACAACGGACTGTTTTGCCAGGTCCTTTGAAGTCCCTTATAACTGGATTTTACTGTACGGGAGGTAAATGCAAATAGACACATGTTATTTAGTAGCGTAACCAGTGGATATAAAGCCCCCAAGAAAGCTGATACATGGAAAGATATCACCTTCACTGTGAACGCTGTGTGCCAAATGAATCTAAATGATCGTCAAACATGCGTCACCTTCTCAGCACGATTGGCAAGCTCTTCGAGAAGTAACAGAAATGTTATTTTGATAGCAAGGCCAATACGCAGAAACAGACCTATTTAAAATCCACATGATTGCCGTTACTACCAAGAAAATAATTTTTACACTTTAAAATAATTTTTTATATTTTACTTTTATAAATTATCCAAATACTATTATTTTATCAACTGTAGAATGAACAAAACTGCTATAACCGATTATTTTGAACAAACTATCATTACTCAAATGTGTGTACAAATGGTCTTGAGTGTGCGTAGATTCCGTTCTTGTCCAAGAACAAATTCAGATAAGAAAACATTGGTGAATGTAACAATCTTCATAAAAAAAGTGCATACGTGGGGTTTAAGGGCAAATTTGTTGGTAAGAACGGGTGGTGAAGGAGGCCCTATATTATTACCTCTATTAGACGTGGACAAGAAGTGCGCTTGTCATGCTTTTTCATGTTCTTCTTCCTCTGCCCGATATCAGTGCTAAATTACTGCATATATGACTCTCACTCAAAGTCTTTAAAAATATTTTACCCACAATGGCAGAATAAAAAGCGGTAGAAAATAGGCTTTGTTTTCACAGATTCAAGAATCCAGCCGGTAGAAAACAGCTGTGGCTGTCATGTCGTCTGGCAGTTAGATTTGTAGCCGCAGCCACAGAGAGATCAGTGCTGCACAGGACAGAGTAAAGCTAACTGACCCGCCCAGCGTGTCGGGGCTGCAGACTCCACCTCAGAGACGATCTTGTTAGGCCGAGATGATAGTAGGTGCTCAGGAATGACTGAGAG
>JAODKE010000088.1:8545175-8555258 GCA_026779605.1 Mormyrus hasselquistii
TCTTTCAATCTTCTATTCTATCTATCTATCTATCTATCTATCTATCTATCTATCTATCTATCTATCTATCTATCTATTTCTCTCTCATTCTCTATCTGTACACACACACATACACACACATATATGTCAGGTCAGCAATTACACCCTTGTGTCTGGATGTCTGTACCTTTATTTAGACTGAAGCGTGAGCATCCCAAGATCCTTCGAAGCTCCTCAAACTTGCCAGCCAGAGGCCGATGGAGAAGAACAAACAGGACGTCAGGCCTGAGCATGGAAGCGCACAGCATGGACTTTGTGCAAATCTCTATTAGCTCCATCGCGGGCTTCGACCGTGCTGCCCAGCCTAGTGAATTATCTTCGGCTTAAATCAATCCTTCATTCCTGTATCTTCATAAGCGCAGTATGAAAATGACACTATCCATATATATGTATATACTGTATATACCTGTTTATCCTATTCAAATGTACAAGGCATATAAATTCTTCTATTTATCACACTGAAATTTATAGGACTTATAAATTCTCCTCTTACAAGAAAGAGAACCTTTTCACGTCTGTACATAGGCTACATTTAATAGAAACTGCTTCACAATCTTTTATACAATCACTTATATCCTTTAAATATCCCTGTATTTACTGAAGCTTCTTTTGCTATTGTACAACTGTATTAAGGTTTAATCATACCACACATATTGAAAGGATAAATGTGGATATGGGTCGGGGGGGAAAAAAACTCGTTCTTAGGCAAAAAATGAAATGATGCCATTGTATTGGCTCTCTGTGTCCCACAGTGATTTAGGGTAATCCACTCTTTATGAAGAACAATACAGGTGTGATACCGACTGCTGGGTGAACCAAACTTAGTATTGAGAGAGAGATTGTCGCGATGTATAAAGAGGATCGAAAAAGCTTTGAAAGCCACAGCAGCCGGAATTAACATTAGACACCACCGCTTAGACTTATTGCCTCTGGCAAGAAAACTCTGAGCAGCTTGTTGCATGCTGATCACTGGCTAATTCCAGCTTGACTGCTTCAGTTTGCAGTAAAGAATATAATATGATAATTGAAGAAAAGTCCAAACAAAAGGCACATGGCCCATATTTACTCGTTTTTTTCTTCGTTATGACCCCCGGCGTTCAAAAATAGCTATTTTTTTGTCCCGCTAATCAAGCCTGGTAAGCCTATGCAAATGTGGGGCATTCCGTGGTTTTGTTTTTGATTGATGATAGCGACGTAAATGGATAGAGAAATCCTTGCAATTACCAGACCCACCCAATCTCCAATGGCTTTAATGTTTATGAGACACTTTGCCTTTCCTCTAATTTGTGCAGAAACAGAACATCACACTCCTCCCAGAAGTTCCAGGGGTCTCCCACACATTGACAGCCCCTCATCCGCCTCCCTGAAATCAGTATGCCTGAGCTGGGACGTCTGCATAAACCACAATGGGTAGAGCACTCTACCATTTTACTCAGGGACTGACACCTTCATCGACAATCATGAACACTGCCACCTTTCTCACACGTGACAATGAACCTGACTGAATACGTTGTCTCCTGTTTAAGGGTCAAGTCATGATGGGTCAAGGCTCCCCTGCACGCATCCTGTCACATTGCATCTGGTCTGATTGTTCTACCGACTACCAGAGCTAATTAATTGATTAATTAATTAATTAATTAATTTTTGCAAAGAGCATGCCAATTAAGCACATTCATTACCTGTATTTTGCTACTTTTGATACCTGCTGTTCTACCTGCCTTAGCAGTTGACCCTTGCTGTTACAGTAAAATACCAAGGCCTTAACATACAAAAAGAAGTACAATAATGATGTTAAGGGAGGCAGGTATTCTGGTCATTAACATGCTGTGTCATGTTAATGACACACAGTCTCATCCTTCCTTGTTGTAACATAGGAATTTAATTATGCTAATCAAGGTGAAGCCAGTGACAAAGGCTACAGGCCCTTCTATAAGTCAGAATCACATCTGCATAAACAAAAAAGAGGTACATTATAAAAAAAAATTGGGTAGTTTGTGCAAATCCAAATTTTGCTCTCTAAGAACTCATACATACAGGTGAGAGGAGGCTTTGGAGTCAGGGTCGACCAGCACCATGGAGCAATCAGGGTTAAGGGCCTTGCCCGATTGTCCAGAAAGTAGCACGATTACCCTGTTGGGCACCGGATTTAAATCCGTGACCTTCTGGACACGGTGTGCTGAGCTGCACACCGTCCCCCGACCCCTTTACTTATTCTCTGCTCTTTTGGCAATGATTCTCTTCCAACTCTGAGGATACGCGAAAAACGTCTGCATGTTCATTATCTAAAGACATCTTCGCAAAGTGCAATGTCTTGCATTAGTGATCTTTGTATTGACTTCTTGACCCGTATTTTGGTTCAGGCCTTCGCTTGGCCTCCGCTGCAGTCCTACTTTCATTACACTAGTGTAATAAAATTAAAAGTTACTGTATACTCAACATTACACAAAATGTCTACAATTTTAGCAATAGAGTGTAGGGGAAAGATATTCATTGTGGTGACAAAACAAAATTCATATATTGTTCATGATATGCAGGGTATCCATGTATGATATTTATGTGTTTTAATATACTTAAGTCATTTCATTTCAGCCAATATGCTTGTTAAAGAGACAAAAGGATGGACCTTGTAGAGGCAGATGTTTATAAAGATTAAAGCCTGACTGACAATAGGCAGACTACTGACTCAAAGTACTTAGACTGATGACAATAAATTGAGTTCAAATCTGTTTTTAGTGGAAACTTTTCATTGCTAACATTAAAAACATGGAGCAGCACATAATGTCCAGTAATTATTCCCCCAGGACACGGCAGGAAGGACACACTGCAAATGATTAGTTTGGGTCCCTTTCAACCTGTCTAGTTCAATATACCACAGTCAAGTATCTAAAGCTGGCCATTGTCAGGCCCCACATTCCTTTCCTCCTTGTTCTCTCCATTATGTGGCCCTAACGAGCCACACCTGTTGCTTGTTTAACCCTCTCTCTCCTTATAGCCCTCATGTGGATCAGCCCAGCTGCCTCTCATTTGCTCCCTCGTCAGTGATGTATATAGTGCCTCCCTTTCTTGAGCTCCCCAGTACAGTCATTGATGAGGCTGCATGCCCGTTCACCCCCTCCCGGTTCACCCCCTCCCGGTTCACCCCCTCCCGGTTCACCTTACCCCATTTCGACCCCTTGTGGTCTTTTTCATTTTGCCTGGCTTGTGTTTTGTTTAGATAAAACCCCCTTCGCTTTTCCCCATGCCTGCCTTTGTTTCTGTCCTTCCTTATATGTGACAGCCATATGCTTCAATGTGAAACATCTCACAGGCCTTGTCAGGATGCTTTTCAAAAGCAAAAAAAACACACCGCTACTCCAACCAAAAACCAAGCCGTACTGCAATTTGGTGGTTTTCTATTGTAAAGTATATGAACCGTATACCAGCCGTAACCACATTGACATGGTCCTGCTTACTAACAGGCCCAAAGTATGACCAAACCGAGCCGGTTGCGTCACCACTTTCTGATTGGTCGAAATTCACAGAACTACTGGTGTCCTGTGCATGGATTATCTGAAGGAAAAAAGAGTATATTGTATATATTATTGGTTATAAGTAATATCACGCATTGTGATGTATGGATGCATTCCTGATAACTCGCAACTTATAAACTATAAAACCTCCTACTCAAAAAAGTACTATAGAACAGCTGAACGAAATGGATTCATAATGCAAATTTACGCAAGCGGATGCTGTCACCGCTAGTATTTGATATGCATAATACAGCGATTCTCACAGGTGTGCTATCAGAAATTAGCACACGTTAAAAATTGCACATAGTAAATCATGATATATATATAAATAAGTATCCCTTCCGCTTTACACCACTGTCGCTCTCCAGACTCAGCAACACCTTTACCAAGCTTACCCTTCTGCAGTGGAAGATCAAAGCAAGCTGGAACAGTACTATAACTAATCTCTTTTCCTGGTACAGCTCAGGGATGGGTCAGTTCCCGTATGCCAATGGAAAAGCGCCAAAAGAGAGACGGAAATCATACACAGAGAGAGCATGACCAGGGCAAGCCGACAGACCCGGGGCCCCATAAGAGTGAAATGAAGCGGTTACACAGAGAGAGCATGACCAGGGTAGAGGGACCCGCAAAATCCTTCAGCAGTTGTTCTGTGGCTATCGCCATGCGGCAGAGCCAATATCAGATGCAGGCGCCGCTTAGCTTAGTCCTGCGTTTTATTTCCCTTGGGGTGGAGGGGGATCAGCCTCGACAATACAAAGCATATCTACCCTCGCTCCTGTCTTAAGCTCCTCTGACTAATTGCAGCCAGGTTCTCGGAGAGACGCGGCGGCCGTATCATTTGGGAGGACAAGCTGTGGCAGATAGGTGGGGCGCTCACGCCCAAGGGCAGGAAGGCGTGCAAACGGGGGATCATGTCTGGCAGCCCAAAGACCTGCACTCAGTCAGCAACCCATTTCATTAAAAACTTTTTTTGGACACTTTCTCTGTTTCTTTCATCTTGTCTTCCATAGACCTTTCCCAGTACATGCAGTCGCGTTGTCAACAGATGCACGCACACAGAATCACCTTCTGGGGAAAAGAAAATTGCGAGATTTGAAAATATACCACCCCCCACCAGTCAGAGCCCACCTCCCACCATCCCACCTAAAATATCATTACAACTCAACCACTGAATTGACGGTAATGGGGAGCCTGGAACATAAGACAGAAGACATTCTGCATGGAATTCCAGCCCATCATAAAATATATATTTACCCTCTTATAAGTAATCCTATGGACTGTCATTGAAAAGAACAGAGGTGTGACTCATCCTGTATCTCATTCCTTCAAGAAGGATTAGATTCATGCTCAGAAAATCCTCATGGAGAAATACGTAACCGAGCAAGCTTAAGATATGTTGCAGGTTCAAGGAGCAGCATGTTTGTAACCGAGCTTTCTAGCCTATATAATATATACAGCACCGTGCAAAAGTCTTTGGCAGTCGGAAGAAATGTAAAGAAGTGTATTGGATGGCGAGATGAACACTGCTTCAGTTCTCGAACAACTCCTCGGGGGAACCTCAGCCATTCCATATATTCGTTGAATTTCACCTCCAGCTAATTAGTGAAATTAGATAAAAAGTCTTAAAAAGTCGATTAGATATTGGTTAGCCATACGAGGTGTGCTTGCGATTGAGTCAAAAAATACATGGGTGCATTGGATGGTTGCTGTAAATACTGGGGTGATTTTGGCAGAAGTTTTGAAACGGCAAAGCTAACACATTATGAGAAGCATAATATCGTAGCGTTACACCAACGCGAAGATCGTTTAAACATCATTTCCTTTGGCTGCCTAAGACTTCTGAACTGTACTGTAAACCATGTTTGCTTCCTACCGATTAATGACTGCTTTGGCAGAATCTGAAGCCTCCCCAAAGCGGTGTCATCTGCTTCTGCCGTGGAACAAATCCAACAGCAGCTCTGAAATGTCCTCTTACCGCAAGGTTTGCTGGTGGTGTTTAACGGTGTCAGCCATCAGAAATCAACGGGAGCAGATTTATGGTACTTTATCGAAGAAGCATAAAAAAAACTAATACATTTACGAGAATGAGCTGGCCCTCCCCTCACCGCCTTGGCTGGTTAGCAAAAATCTGCCATTAAGAATTAATGGTGAGTGTCTCAGCAGCATTTATTAAGCTGGATATTTACTGTGACGTCATCATCAGGGAGTCACTTGGCTCTGGTCAACTGCCCAGCCCCCTCTCCTATTCCCGCTACATTTATTAGTCGTCAGGGGCAACCTGAAGGTGCATGCGGCACCACGGTGAGGTCACCATGAAGCCCCATTTGAGGTCGTGTGACTTGGGCTGAGAACTGTGATTGACTGAGAGGTCACTGCCACTGACACTCCAACATAAAGCTCAATGCCTCCTAATTGGTGACTCCCACAGAGGACCTTCAACCCGACCTGCCAGTTCCATTCCACAGGATTTCCAAGGGGAAGGTTTGAGGAGGTTTGAGGAGACCTGATCAGGTTGGGCCACACGACTGGCGGGCGCCGCCCCGCAGCACGGACACTGCTGAGGTTTTGAGATTTGAGGATGCATCACTGAGGGATGCCCTCAATCATCTGTCCGCGGCGCCACGTGTGATGGACAGGGAGCATAACCTCAGCAGAAAGCGAGAGACAGACAGGGAGAGGTCACATGCCGTTTAACATTTTTATTTGCTTTTTAGTAGAGGATCTTACACAACACACGCATAAGGAAAGTATGGAGAGAGAGTTGGGCGGACAAGCCTCCCTAAAGCGGTTTAGCTTATGGGCCGTGCTTAGTGGCCCAACAGGGATACGAGAACTCTAATGGCTGTGGGATTTGAACCTACGACCTTCCAGACACAGGCACGGATCTTCAACCTGCTGCATCTAAATGTTTGTGCGTGTTTCAGCCAAAAATAGATATTAAAACGAAAATTCTCTAATGCCTTCTGTCATCACGCCTCCTAATTATCAGTGCGACTGCTATTCATGTTTTAACGGGCGTGACGAGATGACTGCCCTTCAACTCCATCTGAGATCACGCCCTTCACAGACACATGCTCCCAAGCATACAGGCAAAGGGCCAATTACAGCCTCGTGATTCATACCAAGGCCTAATACAGGCCTGCATGGTGGCCTCCATGGTATTCCAGCAAGCGCTGCCGCATATCATATAAATACCATAATGTGTGTAATGCCACATGAGTCATATACAGGCAGGAACAAATGAAATCTGTTCCCTAAGTCTGTCTTTAAGTCGGAAAAATAATGATACAGTATATAATAATAATAATAATAATAATAATAATAATAATAATAATAATAATAATAATAATAATAATTGTATAGTAGTAATAAAGATACCTGCATATGGCACTATAACCATTGTTTTTAACCCAAATTTTTTATATAATACCGTAGGCTTTATGGTAGTCCGTCCATAAGTACGAGCTGCCTGTAAGCCGGATGTCCTTAACTCGGGGACTGTCTGGAGATGCCAAGCTATTTCTTTTCACTTATCGCACCATTATTTCAGAATATGGGCGCCATCATCCATCTTTAAATCCCCTGTGAAGAGGGTACCATGGTGCTGAGGAGTTACATACACCGGACATCCTGTCATACTGGGAGACACCCACCTACCGCCAAGCCCCCACCACACTGCCGAACTGTACTGCCATGCCTTGGGCTCTGCGTGCCACCCGCCCCCCAATGACAAATGGGCATATTATTACCTCTCTCGGGGAAGGAAGGTTCCGCTCAGCGAAAACCCCGGTCGTGTTCAGGCGTCGGAAGCCCTTTCGTTTGTCACGTGGGAGATTCAGATGAGCTGGGCTGACTGTAACAGTATATGCTGCTGTCTAGGCCTCTACAAAGCACATGCTTTTCTTATATTAAAGGCTTAGGGGATAAACGCATAGAAAAGGAGAGGGGGGGGCAGAATATAAAGCCGAACAGGATGCAAATATTCTGGAAGAAGGACAAACGGCATGAGGGGAAGTGAGCGGACTCCTCTGGGGGAGGCCAGCGAGACGCCGATCTGCCCAGCCGGGGTCTTACGTCAGGGGGCACGATGATTTCATTACACCGCGCGGCTCGCAGTGCACTGGGAGAGCCGTCGCAGCCTCGCTGACTTTCCATGCACTGGCAGCCGTCCACATAAAGAACATTAGCGGTGGTTCTCAGGGCCGACAGGCTGTGGCGGGGGGGGTATATAAATTTTAATGCACCTCTTTTAAATCAGACATGGGCTTTTTCGTTCGCCTGTGGAGTGCCTGCGTTACAGGGCAGCAGCCATGGCTTCACATCCAAATGCCAAAGCTGTTTATGCCGATCATGCAAATACCTCAGAAGTAAGAGCAAAGTTAAGCTCCAGAGTCATTCGTCACAGTTTTGTGGTTACTGACAGACGGGGAGAGCCCAAAGTCACACACACACACACACACACACACACACACACAGACACACACGTGAGTGTTGGTCTTCCTATCTAAATACGGACCTTCTATTCATTTCTATGGGGAAAACTCAACATGACGACCTTAACAGTCCAGGGACACGTCCGTCAATGAAGCTTAAAATGCCTTTCACCTGTAAATGCTTTGGATGCCTGGATTGCATAAAAAAAAGGCTCTCAAAGGTTCTCGGGGAAAGAGCTTTGGAGATGTGCTTCTTCTTCTTCTGTGATGGTTTTATAAAAAGAAAATAAGCAGATTGCCAGTTATGGATCATAATAAAGACACGGGCACATGCACTTGGCGTAAGTATTCAATCCACACTTCTTGGTTTAGTATTGAAAAATTTCGGGGCAGGAATAATATGAGCTAAACCTAAAATTCAGTGAGGAGATTTAGGGAGCAGGTGCGGTGAGCCCTAAAAAGGGGGACTGGGGGCCAGGATTGGGATCAGTTAGAGGCGCACGAGTCAAGTGTTAAGCCCAAAATAATGACACAGCAAAGACACACTTCAATAAACTTTCTCAAAGCAAAATGCTTTTGTACACGTCACGCATTAAGCCACGGTGAGGCCTTTATGAATCCCCAGTAACCTCCAGAACCACCGTCAATGCAGAACCGGCTACCGCACAGGGTCTGGAGTTCCGTTTTCAGGGTCCCAGAGATGTGTCAGGTGGGCATCTATGTTGGTGTAGGTTCTATGTTCTAGGTTCTATCTAGGTTGATGGATAGACGTAATGCTATCAGGGGGCGATATTCTGGGGAGAAATGAACCCACGTCCCAAAGCTATCACTAAAGGGTGCATTACACGCATCGTGCATTCAATCAGCCACAAGTGAAAAGATTATACGGAAAAGGGAAGAAAGCATGAGAAAAGACTTAATGTTTTCCCAGCACCTGGTGGATCTCTGGGATCTGATGTGCTGCGGTACTGTAATGCAATCAGTTGCATTAGACATTCAGTGGTTATTAACGTTCCTGTGATTACGATGGCATGAAAAAGCAGGCTAGACTTTTTCGGACACGAATTAAGCTCCAGGGTATTTTTGATGGGGAAAAAAATTGAACATTACCCTGATGTTTTAGATGAGAATAAACTCAACCACAAACCATAAAATTACCTTCAAGGCTGTATCATAAAATAAGTTCCCTTAATGTGTTTTTTTTCACAGATATTAGGGGCAAGAACTTTTCATGCAAAGGTGCCTACAGCTACAGGTGACGTGGGTAGCAAGGTAGTGTCACACCACAATGGCTCCAGGTTTGAATTCCAGCTCTGCTCTGTGTATGCGGAGCTAATATATTTGCATCTTTTCCTTTAGGTATTTTGGTAACTTTAAGTGGTTTGCCCTCTGTTTCCAGGCTTAGGCTGACAGATACCCAGTACAGCAGAGATTCCCAATCCAGTCCTCGGGGACCCACAGCCGGTCCTTCTTTTTTGCCTCCTCTGAGCTGCCTGCCAGACAGTTGACATTTTTGCTACCCGTAGCTGGGAGGGAGCAAAAATGTGGACTGTCTGAGCGTTACTGAGGACTGGATTGGGAAACACTGCTGTATGAGATAAGCAGTATCGAGGGGATGTTTTGACACTCTGCCGGTGCTTATTACAGTACCTACAATATTGATATGAAGCAATGCAGATGAAGAATCAAGTTTTATAATAAGAAGCAATGCTTTATTAATCCCCAAGTGCAAATTCCTTTTTTGAGCTTTGCCCCATCTTATTCTCCATACAGGTAAGAGTAAGCTTGGGGGTCACAGCAGAGGGCAGTCGTACTGTAGCACCCAGGAACTGGGAGTTATGGGCCTGGCTCAAGCCCTCACTGGAGTGATATGTGTGCCTTGCCAAGGCCAGCCTTGACCCAGTGACCTTCTGATCTCAGGTACAGAAGCTTGATCTACTGAGCCACACCCCATCAGCACTGCAGAAGCCCCTCACCGGGAATTGCAGCAGACTAGTGTGCGCCCCCTAGCCAGTGTGACACCCCCCCCCCCCCCCCCCCCCCCCAACCCCGCGCCCCCCCCGGGGGGGTGCCGCGTGGGCGTGCAAAGAGGGGGAGGAAGG
>JAODKE010000088.1:8587091-8610239 GCA_026779605.1 Mormyrus hasselquistii
TGTTGGGGCGCCCAGAGAGCTGGGGGTTAAGGGTCTTGCTCAAGGACCCGCAGACATGCTGAGGCTGGGTTTGAACCCATGCGACCTTGTGATTACAGGCACACAGGCCCACTGAGCCACACGCTGCCCCCCTATAATTCCCTTATTATTATTATTAGTAATAATAGTAGTTAAGTATTTATTTATTTATAATTCGCACTGTATGTGTTCCAAGTACAACGGGTAGAATAAATGGACTAATAGTTTAAAAAAATCAGTTATATGGATATGTCTAATAGTGTGTGTTTCAAGGAATAGACTAAGGGGGGGGGCAATATGTATTTATTCAGAATTGTGTTCATTTTTCTTCAGCATGACCGGTACATTAAAAGTACACATGTTGGAAGTGAAATGTGTTACGCTGTCTTTAATGGAAGTCGCCCAAATTATAACTGAAAAATTTTATGCGGCCCTCGGGCCAAAAAGTATGCCTAGCCCTGCACTATTGAGTAGCAAGTATGTTTATTATAGTCGTGTCCATGGGCCTTTGAGCAAGGCCCTTATCCCCCAGTTCCATCTGCAGCTCCATGGGCGCTGCTATAGGTGGCTGCCCTTCGCTGCCAAGCTTGTTCTCACCTGTATATGTATCTGTGTATCATGGAGTGCAAGATGGAGGAGGTGCAAAGAGAATTTCTCCTTGGGGATGGATAAAAGCAACATCATTTAATTTTGTTTTATCTCACAATTACAGAGTGTAGAAGCTGCAAGCTGTCTAGGCCACTTTGTACGAAATATCCACAAAAACGAATCGCACTTCTTTTAACACATAACGCTGGGAGAACATGCAAACTGCAGAAACATTGACGGCTTATACAATAAAGAGAAGCTGCGCCGACCCCTGCCTCGCGCGCAGCCAGAAGGGGCGGGGCGGAAGAGCCTGACTTCCGCCTTAGGAACCAGGTGCATGCTGGGAATTGTGCGAGTACCCTTTTAGCTCGCGAGCTGTTCTTGTGCTGTGTAAGTCCTTATTTAATCTGTAATGTGCATTATCAGTGACATTACGACCGGTTTTATACATTTCCCAGTTAAAGTGGCCCTGTGGTAAACATTTATTTGCAACACGTAGCTACGAAATACCAAAAAAAGCGAAGAAATTGCAGTTCAACGAGTATCACCGGTACTAAGGTAAGCAATCATTGAATCAATGACAGTCAGCTTTCGCGTTGCTGTGAAAAGCGATAAATCCAACAACGATTTTGCCACGATATTCACCCGTTTTTATAGTAATATTATTCTCGTATGTCTCATACTTCTACAGGACCAGTTGCAGATGTTGCTGATTATACTATAAGTGATGATGTTGCTAACAATTAGCATTGCGAATGGACAGTATTATTATTATTCAGTATTATTATTCAGTATTAATAGTAGTGTTATGTTCAAAAACTTAGTTATGTGGTTCAGGAGAGCTGAAAATTAAGTACAGTGTATCGTGAAGGTTGCTAATTTTATGTAATTCAGTCGGAATAATTATATTTTGAAATACTATTGAGAAATAGAATTCGACTATTGTCAAACTCCGTTAAACAAATTAGGGATGTAATACACGGAAAATGTAAGAATGTAATTATCATTATTGAAAAGTGAAATTTCCTTTAAAACTGGACAAAATCTGAAGGAGAACTTTGTTAGATATAGCTGACTTAATGAGTCAGGAATAGCCAGAATGCAAGTAGTATTTATTTTGCACAGTACTTGCAGACATTTTAATTTACTGTTTTGCAAACAGCAGAAACTTGTATCTTTAGGTGTGTTTTAACTTTCAAAGTGTTTTGAATCATGTGTGGTTCCATCAATAGTGTCATGAGATTTTCTTTCATGTAACTGGATGTGATGCCATCGCAGGGTATGTGTATTGTAATGTACCTTATATCAATCCATCTCTTCCATTAGCGATGGCTGAGGTGGAGCTGTCCTGTGTGGCCTATGTGAAGATGTACTTGCACGCTTCCCTGTTCCCACACTGTAGTGTGAATGGGCTGCTGCTCTCCTCCAGCCCACCAGGGGGCGATGTGTGCATTACTGATTGTGTTCCACTTTTACACTCACACCTGCCGCTGGCCCCTATCACGCAGCTCGCCCTAACACAGGTAAGCTGGCATAGAGCCTATCGCGTCTTTGTTTTGATAATGAATAATGAATTAGTTTAGTCGTTTTTTTAGTAGTAGTTTATCAGTTTGGCATTATCAAATTAAACTTTTGAGTTGGCAGATAAGCGCTTATCGTAGGTGACTTTTCAGTTAGCTGTGACCACCGCTGGGTATAATTAACTGAGTACCTATTTTATAGCTTTGATTTACTAAGTAGAGTATAATTATAGTTATATGTAATTCATACTTAAAAAAATCCTTTGTTTAATGATATCTAATTCAGATTGTGTTTTTTTTTTTTAATTCTAGGTGGATATATGGTGTATGCAGACAGACAAGAGGATTGTGGGATACTACCAAGCCAACGCCAGCATATCAGACTGCAGGTGAGTTTATGGAATCTCCCCACATACTGCAGTTCACGCTATCTGTGCTTTGAACGAGGGTGTGCATCACACATCTCTCTACGCCGCTTTCACTATTTCGTTTGCTCTTCCGGTCCGTATGCGTTCCCGGTACGCCTGTATAGCACCGTCAGCTCATCCTCTCATTGCTCCTGTCTGTCTCTCTCGGCAGTCCTACCCCCAGTGCACTGAAAGTGGCTGATCGCATCTGGGAGCAGTGCAATCAGGCTGTGCTGTTAATGGTGAGAGAACCAGCAAGGGCCCTGCGTCGCCATGAATGCGGAGCTGTACACGCTTTCAGTCTTTCGATGTAGATCTGTCACGAAGGCCGCAAATAGGAATATAGAAGTCACACACGATTGTAGAATCGAATCGAACCATAGAGTGCCATGTTAAAATTCATACCTGATATTTCTGATAGTTATGGAAAAATATAAAGGGAGACCACAAAAGAAAAAAAGATTATGGCATTCTTCATCCGTCATGTATTTGGTGTTGTGTGGATTGTGCTGGCGGTATGCGTAGGTCCCAGGATGTTCCCACTGTAGCTGGAGAGATTTAATCCCATCAGCATGTTCTTGGTCTGCTCACTTCAGTGTCCCCTGTCCAGCTGGAGATGCCCAGAACAGATCCTTTGGTAGCTGAGCAGTTGGCATCCTTATGAGATGCATCAGTGGACTTTTCTTGATCTGAAGGAGCAGTTGCTGCATTGTAAGGTCTCGGCTTTAGATGTTTGGAATATGTAGTTTTTTTTGTATTTGTGCTGGTACTCCAGTTTCCACTTTTAGTCCTCTTTTAATTGCCAGAAACTTGCAGCTGTTTTTTGAGACTGGCTCTAGGCACACCAAGAACTGGTACTGGAAATGCAGTTATTACAAATGGATTGAAGCATAAAATGATGGAGTGTGTTAGTCAAAATCCTAACTGAAACCTGTTTGACATGTGATAAGGAAAAAATCAAATACTGTGGGCTGCTGAAGTAAGCTGTCCTGCATGTCGGAGTTGACCTGAATACCCCCGCAGTAATGTGTGCCAACAGTTATGGGAAGCATTATTTGCAGTCATTTGCTACTGAAGGTGGAGCAGCCGGTAATTGCTTATTCGCACAGGGCAATTTGCTGATGCATACTTGTGAATAATTTAAACGAGTATCAGGTTTTGTGGTGTTTTTTAAGAATTAGAAAAATTTTAAAACATTCAAATCAAATTGGGGGAACCTTTTCATGACACTTTATAGTGCAGGAACAAGAGTGCAAAGAATAGACAACATCCATTCATCTTCTAACTCCATTTGTCAGGTCAGGTTTAAGAAAAACTGGTAAATTAAAATGACTCAAACTAATCTGTATGCTGAGTATTTGCCATTTTTATGTGAACACCATGGCACTTTGTGAATTAAATAGTTGTTCCGATGACATCAATTATATCATTATGCCACGTGAAACCCATAAGTAATGGCTGAGTCTGAGAATGGAATCTTCCAGCATACTTATTTATTAGCATTAGATAATTTTGGTAAGCTCATGAGTAAAAGGTGGCAAAAAGAAATGTTTTTAATATTAAAATGAACAGTGAAAGCACTACGTACCACTATGCAGTATTATGATTGTTTAGACGGCAGATTGAACTGGCTCTGCATGGTTTTTTTTCTTTCCCAGATGGACAATGCCAAGATGTCAGTGGAATGTCGAGTTCCTCCCATTGTGATGTATGAACGCAGAGATTCGAGGTGGACACTAAAAGACAAGCAGACGTAAGTAGCCTAGCTTGTGTCGACATCAGATGTGAAAGTGATGAAGTAATGGCAGTAAGGTAGCTATAAAGCTTCTGATCTTAGGCTGGAAAATAAACTGTAGTTCTTAAGTATACTGTCTCTTTTCTTCTAGAACAAATTCATCTGCATAGCCAAAATATTTCTCTCTCTGTTTATGCGGCATGCAGAAATATCATTGTCTAACTTCTGTGTTAACTTACCTCAGGATTAGTTTAATCAGCAGAAGAGAGCATTATTTATGTATGCGGTGAGCTTTCAGTTGTCTTGCATTTCATTGGGCGCAATTCATTTACTGTATTAATTCCCCTTTCTCTGTCAAAGGATCATGTTGCGTCAGTGGGAGGAGACTCGTTCAATAGCCAATCAGTTACTGGATGCCCGGGATCATACATTACTGGTGGATTTTGACACTCATCTAGATGACATCACAAAGGACTGGACCAACGAGAAACTCAATGCCAAGATCGCTGAACTTGCGTCAACCGCCAATGGCAAAATTTGAATGACATATAAAGAATAATGTCTGAAATGTAAATATGCAAGTACTGAACACTGGGTAGTTTGTTTCTAAACCTGCATTTTAGCACCGTTAGATTATTCAAAATAGTTGCTACAACTGTAATACAAAAATGTTAGCTACTGTAACATTTACGCAGAGGTGGTGGATTTGCATAAAGGATGGAACATATAAAGCACTTTGCAAGCTAAAAAAATGGCAGATATTGAGGACTTTTTTTCAAGTTTGTTTCTCCGGAAACAAATTAGATTTGTAAGCTCACTTACTAATCTAAAGTCATTTCAAAAATTGCATTTGTTTTGAAAATCTAACAAATTTTGTACCTGCAGCAAGACATACATATAAATAAACACACAGGACCACACCCTTGTACCTGTATACATAGTAATGAATAAAAACGTTCATGACAAAATTGGAAAAAAAAGAATGTAAATCAGAATTTTGAGCCAAGTATTTATTTGAAGATTCCGGCATGCAGAATTTCGGTTGCAGCTTTCCTCTTTCAAGAACACAGGTGTCAAACTCAAGGCTCATGCACCGAACAGCCTTCTGCCTCATTCCATGTGGCCTGTGTTCATAATATAATATTTGATAATTGCGTTTTGACTTGAATGAAAATCATTTAAAGGGATTTCATGAGTAGGCATTGAAGGTGGAGTTAGTCTGCTGCTCATAGATCCCACTTTGAATTCGCTCCAACATGGCATGTTAAATGAGTTTGACACCCCTGTTCTAGAAGATGGTCAGAAATGTACTCATTCCACCTTCCTTCTGTCCACCGGTTTCCGGTTCCAGAAAGGTGTGTGTGGAATTGTATTTAAAATTGTAGAAGGGTTTATGGATGTAACTTGTGGTTTTTACATGGACAGTAGTACAAAAACTGGCTTCTTGATGGGCAGTACGGCTCTTAGACCTAAGAGGGGCTTGTTGAGTCAGGGCTGCTTACCCTCTCTGCTCCTTTGTCAAGGACGGTTTGTGTGCGAAGGGGGATTTAAAGGCCGGCTCTGTTAGTATATAATGTGGCCAAAACTGGGGTGGTAAAACCTCATTTCTTCAATGTGGAATTTGACTGCATCCATTCATTCTAGAATCAGATAGTGACAGACACTTTATCTGTATGTCTGTGCACATGTTCCTGCTTTTTGGTGCATTTTTGGTGCAAACATCATCTAAAGCCTGCATGAGCCACTGAGGCTGGATATTAAAACGACTTTTAGGCAAGTCAACGTTGTTTAGAATTTTCAGGCTTTCCCTGTGTTTGTGGCACTTTTTTTTAAGTTACTCCAGTTTCCTCACACAGTCCTAAGAAGTATTTAGGCTAACCGGCATCTGTAAGTGACGTACCGTGTGTATCTGTGTATAGGAATCTGTGTGCGGACTGGGATCGCTGCCTTGTGTCCTGTGTTGCCTGCATAGTGTCCGGGTCCAGCCCAATGCTAAATGAGCAGTTGGGAGGATGGATTGACAAACACATTTTCTTACAAGGAATTTAAGATAATGAAGCGAAGCATTTTTACATGCTCCATCACACAAAAGCACCGTATTCTATCCAAAAATGTTTGGTTGGTTGTTTGGTTGGTCTATGCCGGTTTTCATTATAGCAGCTCAAAGAGAACAGGAGGGCGACAGGATTAATGCGTATATAATGTAAATGACGTAAGCTTGCCTGGGGAGTGTGAAACGTCTAGTAAAACCACCACTTCACTGTGCCCAAAGCACCTGGTAACTGCTACCAAATATAATCAGTCTATAAATAGGTTCCAGTGTTGCTCTGATGTAATGGGGTGAGAGAAACAGACAAGGCATTTTGGGTGGGGTGGGGGCTGTTAACGGGGAGAGTGAGGGTTCACCGCCCTCAGTGGACAGCGCTAGTCGCCCTTCACCCTGATTCAGCAAATTCAAGTACAAACACAGTTATGGGGAATTGGACCTGGAGAATGTGTAACCCGCAGAAGGTAAGGGCTGCCAACATTGTTTGCAACAATATGACCATAATGCCTTGATGTGATGCCACGACTTTGGTGAGGCGTCATTAACTCCTGGCCTGTGTTCACTATCCTCTATTTAAGTTTGTTTGTTTGTTGCAAAATGTGAAAACGAGACATACTAAACCTGAAAAAATAACTTCACTTTATCATTATAATAATAACTGCTGCTTAAATGCAGAAAAAAAAATAATAGATGATGTTCATGACTTTTAAAAAGCTATTTATTTAAATCATTTGATTTAAACAGAAGTTAAAACCTTCTTAAAGCTTCCCTGCTTTTCTGTAATCCCCTCTGCTGAAGTTTTCCATCTGGAAGCATCTACTGTAGCTGTGCCTTCACGACCTGAACAATTACGCTGGTTCTCCCTCCTCAAACTGTGTGTTGGGTTTGTGGCTTTTCTTGCTGGTATTTGTACCCAACTGTCATTGATCCTCAGCTTTCCACAAATGATACAGATACACCCTTTGCGGTTTTTCATCCACTTCTACTGTACCAGAGTCATCCTTCCAGCCACTTACTCCCCCCAGTTACAGTTTTTTTCACACAAACTCTGTTAACAATAACAAGCCTCTTCTCACATCTGTAGCTCTGGGGGAGCTTTTTCTGTTCAGTTTGCCTGGTGTCCAGTGGCTCAGCCAGATCTGGTTTCATCAGTATCCATCTGGCATGGATTTCTCTCTTTAAAAATAATGCAGCAGCCGAATGTCCCGTAACTGAAGGAGGGGAGGGCCGGTACCTGATACAGCGGCCAAAGTGTTTGGTCAACATGTGCTTCTCTTTCTTAGCCCGAAGAGAGATTTAAAAAGTGTGCGCCTTCCTCTTCAGCGCTATTCATGGACGTCCAAAGATTCACTCGCTCCAAATAAGATTCTAAATCTTCCTCATGCTCATCATATTTTGCTATTCGTCCGAACTGCACAATAACTACCAATTTTTAGAAAACTAAAACTGTTCAGTCAAAAAAAAAACATTAATTCATCATCAGCAGTTCATTATATTTTTATTCTACGTGTCATTTTAAGAATTGATTTATTATGCAGGTTTTTCTTTAACTGGTGTATTATTAGTCCTCCAACTATGTAATGTTTCTTGGCTCTGAATTCTCCACTATAATGGTCAGCAACACTCGAACTGCAGAAAGATATATTTCCACAACCGAACCACTGGCTGATCTTCCCACTGGTACAAATGCATATTTACATATTAATAATATACCTTCTAATACCTTGTGATAAAATATGAACTGTCATTCTTGCATTATATTCTGAGGGTATGAGTCCTTAATATTATGTACAGAAAGACAACTTGCTCCATTTCAGTGTAAAGTTCATTGTAGTGAAGGAAATTTGTTTTATTTGATTTATGTTTTAATTCATACTTATTCAACCAATTTTCCAATAATAAAAATCTGCAGTTCATGAAATAAATGGAAAAATGGTAAAAACCTGTGGTGTGCAAAAACATTTGACTGGTACTGTATCTATAGTGCATTACAGATGAAAGCTTCATAAAGCATCTGTAATGCATAATAAGCATGGCTATAATGAGTTGTGCCTTTTCATAAATAGCTCTGTTACCCATGTGGCAACTAGTCCCACTCTCCCTACTAACTGTCAGGATGCATTTAGAGACATTCTTCTTTTTGTTTGCTTTCTGTTTCTAAAAGTACAAAAAAAATGCGATCTATTTTTTTTTCTCTCTTAAACTCTTACCACTGTTACAGAAAACATCTAAGTCGATCAAGAAAATTGCTGTGGAAAGCAAGAAGAAGAATTTGCTTCATGTAGATTTGTGTGATGGAAACATATATGATTTATGGCATGTACCGGGACTTTGTAAGTAGCCTAAATCCTGTTGCTTTATTATAATGTTAATTCTGGGCTGTTTTACTGCTTGCTACATACTGTGTGTGATGTTCGGCTGCGTATATAAATTCTTAGGATCATGGAGGACAGTACTGCTAGCAGAAGACCAAATTTGTAGTCAGAGCGACACTTGCAGTATTTCTATTAGGAAGTTTAAATAGCAGATTGCTTTCCTCTTTGTATGCATACATCAACCTAGCTACAGTAAACCTTGAGACCTGACATCTATGCATATGACAAGTGTAATCGACTCTGACTGTCAAATGAAAATATAGGGATCTGATCATTTTTTCTGCTCTTCTGCCTTACAGTCAACTTGTCACATATAACCCAGCTTGCACTCAGTCACAACAAACTGACAGGTAAGTGTCATAGTTAGTAAATGAACCGTGCGGTTGAATATTTATAAAAATTTAAATGGCATTTATTGCTAATTGCTATTTACCAGTGGCAGGAGGAAATGGAAAATATGACTTCCTTGAGTCAAACACCATTTTTAAATCTAACATTAATTACTACTTTAATTAAATTTAATTTTGATGTCCGTTGTTAAGATGAAATCCATGGCATCAAACTTCATTCAGAATACTTTGTGAAAAATGCCTAAAAAGAGAGATTACTGCAGAAATCATTATTATTATTAATACCAACAGCAACAATAGCTAATTCTCTTATTTTATACTTATTAAACCATTTTGGTTATTGATAAATATCTGTTGTTGTTATGATTATTATTATTATTATTATTATTGTTATTATTATTAATAACACACACTTTTACGTGTGATATGTTAGTCCACCAGTTGTGCTGTACCTAATGAACTGTATTCAAAATAAATGTTTCTACTGTAACTTATAGGCCTACATAAGTTTGGCTGTTTCTCTTATGCTATACTCATTTTTGGGTTATCGATCTGGCCCTGATAAATATCTATTCTTGAATCTGCTGGAATTCTATCATTCTGTGTAAATACTAATTGGCAACCAGTTCATAACTGAAAGGACATGTGTCATTCATTAATAGTTCATTCTTTTTAAATGAGTCTTTTAATTAAATCATCTTGATCATTTTCATTCAGTTAGCGTACATGCTAACAAAACACACATTACATGATCAACATTACATGGTTATGACATTTAATACTTACAAAGAAAAAAGAATGCGTATTTTAATTTACACTATTTACACATACCTGCAGTGTGGTGGAAAACATACCAGTAATAGGATAGTGAGCCCTGCAATGTTACAATATATTGAAATTAAGTCAACATAACATTAAGTTTAACGTAAATTTCAAATAAATTGTTTTTCAGTTTCATTAACCTGGCCCATGAGTGTTCATTTACTGCTGGTGGGGTAGCCTCGGTTTTTCTTTGCTGATAGTGTCAGTCACAGTTTTCGTCCTTCCATCCATCCATTCATCCATCTATCCATCCCTCCATTCACCTTCTAAAATAAACACTTATCCTGGTCTGGGTTTGTGTAACACACATTTGAACACTAGAGGGCGGACTTCTCACAGTAAAAACAACTAACGTTTTTTGCCTTGAGGAGGATTTCATGTTTCGTCTATTAGAAATTTTCATTACATTTAATATTTAAGGATATTCAATTAGCAAATGGACAACTATATTTTGAAGCGTTAGGTATGAAGTAGCTCTGTAACACTTGTGCTACCAATGTTTATTTGTTCCTTTGTATGTGCTGTCATGGTAGTATTGGACACATACTTCTTCACAGATTTCATGACCAAACCTCATATGACTGCAGTCTGTCAGCAGTCTTGGGTTAGTTGTTGCGATTCTATATTCCAGGCCTGAGACAGAAAGACAAACTGATTATATTCATGCAGCAAATGTAGGGCTTATTTTCATTAATGATGAATTTTACGAGACACTGTGACAGTGACGAAATTCACTGATTAAACACGAATGGCCGTACGATGCAGGGTCATCTCAGGAAGGTGCGGGAACACTCCGGACAGCACACACCTGGTCTCCAACGTCACACACTATGGGCAATTCAGAGACATCAGTTTACCAACTTTAGACTGTGAAGAAACTGGTTTACACAGAATCTCTCATAGTGCGACAGTCTCAGAGATGAGAGGCCACTGCGTTACCTGCTGCGCCGCTGTTACCCAGTGCAATATTCCAGTGCTTTGTTATGTTTGCGTTCATGTCTGGTTTTACTTTATAATTTTCTGATCTGTGTACCTTTCAGCATTTTCATTTTTCACACTGTCTTCAAATGCACTGAAATATAGTTTCTACTTTGCTTGACTATCGCGTCTGATGAGATAATCAACACTTACTGATTGCTGTTTATATAAATGTAAGTTTTGGTAGTCATTCGTGATGTCACGGGGATGCGGCATTAATTGAGGAACATTAGCGTAAGTTCACCTTGAGCAGCTGCGAAAACTTTCCTTACGTTCACCCTTTTGGAATCTATGCTAGCGGAGGATACTTGAGTCTTAGTTTGTCAAACGGTCTGGAATACAGATCTTAGTATATATAATTAATAAAATTAATATAGAAGCTACATTGGGTTGTTAATAGACTTTTATCAAAGCTCGGGGGAAACAAGGCAGGTATTCATCGAAGGTACTGTGAGACACATGGGATTTCACCTATGACTCTGCCAGGTAATGCTATCAAGGTCACGCAGCACACAAGACAGCTTCAGAAAAGAGGTCTTGGAGTCGGGAGAGGTTGAGGTAAGCCGAAATAGCACCTCTGCCATTTATAACAAGATTTTTTTTTCTGCGTGTGGCACTCCACAGCTGCTAAGCAAGTCTGGTATAGCAGAAAGTCGAGTTTACATTTTCAGTGACCTCATACCATTTAATCGAATAAGTGTAGCGTATTAAGCACAATTTACATTAGCTTACCCCTGTCACAAAGTAGACACTCGCAGTTCACCTCTGTGGGTATCATCTTATTGCATGATGAAAAGTAGTTTAATTTCTTGATGTTGAAACCTAACTATTGATATCAAATAGACTGTGACATCTAAGGTGTCAGACACAGATGGCAATCCCGGATTCATCCTGGCAATATCATATTAGTTCCAAGGTTCCACTGAATTTTTTAAATAATCTTGTAGGACCATTAAGTGAAGTTAAGTTAAGTTTGTCTGTGTGTGTGTGTGTGCGTGCGTGTGTGTGTGTTGGGGGGGTATGTGCACGTTTGACTGAGACAGACATTCTGGTTGATATCTTGTGGGTCTGACTCAGAAAATGTCACCCATGTGGAAAATACCACCAGGGTCAAGGGTCACGGGGCAATCTGTCGTGTGACTCAGATCCTGCCGCATGTTTCTGAACTTGGACATGCGGAGTAACTGGTCCACACAGATGGATCTTGCCGACGTCCATGAGTTTCTCAGATTTTTTTTTTCTCTTGCTGAAAACTCTGTTTTCTCCCTCACAAAAGGTTGCGCAATAAAGAACGGCATTAAAGCAGGTTCTTCTGCATCGTATGATGTGAATAAAAATTAATATAAAAATAGAACCAAAGCGATGATTATCCTACTGATGGTAATGGTGCTTGATTAAGATACTGATGAGACTGGAAAGGGTAAGATCTCACAGCACTGGTGCTATCTGCATGCGCAGTGATTTATGTAGCAAATCTGGATCATACTGTCGTTCATATGTACCGTATATGCATGTAAAGAATCCACTTGCAGTGTCTTGTTTTAGCAAAATGATGGGTTAGTGAAAAGCAAAATAATATAATGTAATACAGCGTAGACACACACCGGGCATTGAAAGGTAGCTCAAATACAAATAAGGGCAGTTCTTTACCTCCCGTCCCAGCAAGTCTGTTTACATTCAAAGACGAGCTCCTGGCGTGTGAGGAGCTTCTGACAGGATGAGGCAGGGCAGGATGGAGGTTTTCCATGACAGCAAATGATTAGTAACTTCTCTGGCCAATCCAGTTCCAAATTTGCTATCTGTATTCAAATTACCAACCAATAATTTTGGGAGATGGGGTGGCCCAGTGGTGCAGTGGTCATCACTGTCGCCTCACCCCTCTGGGATCAGGGTTCGAGTCTCTGCCATGGTTGCACGTGTATGGAGTTTACATGTTCTCCCCGTGACGTCGTGTGGTTTTCCCCAAGTACTCTGGTATCCCCCAATCATCCGAGTATGTGCTGAGGTCAATCGGCATTAGCAATCTGCCCATAGGTGTGTGAGTGAGCCGTGTGATGGGGTGGTGCCATCTTGGATGCACTTTTCCTTACATGCATTTACAAGAAAAAAACAAAACACAAACTGCAATACAATTTCCGCACTAATCAAAGCAGAACATGCAGTAGTGCCGTGAGCAAAGACCCATCTATATAAGTTGCTCAGTTTCTAAGTTGACGTTCATTTTTGCTTGATTTGCTAACAGTTACAAGTATAGAGTTTTGATATGACTTTTTCCTGTTTCTTGTTGTCCAGTCATTTTCTTTCCATTAGTGTTCCTTGCCGATTACGCATTGATGTTTGCGATGCACTGAAGCAGAGCACTGCTAACTCTGTCCCAGATAGGTTCAGCATTGCTGTTGTTTTCAAATGGGCCTGACTGGGATTCTCTTCCCTCTGGGTGAATCCGCTGCTGCTTGGGACCTGCCACGTATCATTAACCTTGACAAACCTGGCTTCTCCTTTTAATTAATTGCTGTTCATATCACTGCAGTTTCATTACTCACTCATCTCGCAGCAACAACTGGAGAAATGTAGTAATTTGCTGCGGCGAAATTGAAAACGGCATGTTGATTTTACGGAAGGTGGATTCGGCTGCAGATTTAATTTGAGAACCCTTTCTCTTCGCAATGCATGTCAGAGGCTGTAGCCTATTAAAGTATTGCGGCTTCTGGAGCAAACCGTAGAAATCTTGTCCTTACATTACTTTTGGATTTCGGTTCAGGAGAGTCTGTTATGTAGTTTGTGCGTTAGAGGGCATACGTCGTTCATTGCTTGAGTTATTCGGTAACGTTTGATTGTAGAGTCACATTAGTGTTGCATGTTTTTAATGAGCATAGAGTAGATAGGTTTCCTTTTCATTTTCCCCCTTTTTTTGCTTTTCTTCAACGATTCTTCATCTTCTTTCAAATATTTGCACTGTCTCTGTTTTCAGTCTGAGTCTTGTCCCCTCTCTGCTGCCAGAGTTTTGGAGACGGTCTGGTGATAACCACTGTCATTTTTTTATTTTTAACAGGGCTTCTTCTGTGAAGCAGTCCGCAGTTGTGAGCTCTGCTTCTCTGTCATTCGAGCGAAGCGATACTCTGATCTAACCTGCCCTCCCACAGAGCAGCAGGGAACACTTGTCTCAGTCGCTTCCCACAGGGAGGGATCTGCTCTTATCTTAGCATGTGTCTATGCGTAGCTCACGTGCTGCTGGAGAGACCTGAGGGGACATAAAGTGACTTTGTAAGAAAAGCATATTAAATGTTTCACAGAAATCGTTATCGCTGCAGATCCGTCAGTTACTCCTTCAAAGCCGCTTCTGAAACCGCTTTAACACGGCCTCTGATTCGGATTTGCCTGGTTTCGGCTTAGGGGCTTGCAGGCCAGTGAGAGGTTAGTGACTGTAGAGGCAGACAGGGGACCTGCAGGGCTGAGCTTTCTTATACCCTACCTGTGCAAGACAGGCTATCCATTTATTCTAATTAACTCACCAAGCTTTGTGGAATACAGAATAAAATTCTATTTTATTTGTTATTGACCTATGACTTGGATTTTTTTTAGACCCAGCTATTGGTGGGCAATATTCGCCCACTGGGTGAAGCTTTACTGTCTGAATACAACTAGGCTTAACATGCCTGTCCTTTCTAAGTGTTGAGCATTGGCAGCTGATAACTATGCAAGTCTGGAATTCCAGTTATTTAAGATTCATCTAACATGCCCTGTTGTGCGCTCATTAATATGCTGACCCCCTAAATTCACCTGTGTTTTTATTTGTAAGTTTTTCAATTTCGTATCCTGTATAGTGCTCAGTTCTTATCTTCCGTGATTTTAACCTTCATGTCTGCTTCACTTCTAAGCCTTTGGTTAAAGACTTTTTATATCTTCTTGATATAACCTCTCGGTTTCTGTCACGCCATACTTGTGGACATGGACATACAGTAGAATTAGAATTTGTTAACATTGTTAACACACCACAGCACAGCACACAGTGCGCAACAACGAAATGTGTCCTCTGCATTTAACCCATATGTGACTTCCGTGACATAGCAGGGGGCAGCTAATTCAGCGCCCGGGGAGCAGTGCTTGGGGACGGTACCTTGCTCAGGGTACCTCAGTATGCTTGACTTTTAGGTTCATGATGTTAAAATAGCTGATGCTTGCTTACCTGATCACAAATCTGTCATATTTGCTTCTTCTTTTTCTAGTCTTATCTTCCCTCCAAATATCCTATAGACTTACCATGTCAGTAAGTCCACTGCTGCCAAGCATTTGGCTGATGCATATCACAGTCTAAGTCACGAATCCTCACCAACTGTTTTCTCAAAGAACACAGAGGAATTAGAAGGTAGTCATACCAGGCCTTATTGCCTTGTACCATGCCCAAGCACGACCGTCCCCCCTCCCCGTTTCATGCTCACATTGCACTTTTGTCACCACCATGTGACTTTTGTGGTACAGAAAACAGGAAAAAAAAGCATTAGCACACGGCGCAATGAGGCTCATGATTAATGTCTATGTTTTGTGCTTTATTCGGAGTCATTTTTGGCTTGATGACACACGGCCCTCATAGATTTATCATGTATACAATGCAATGATTTTCATTTAATTGTGCTGCACGTATAAGAAAATAATTAGGTATTTTACCAAATATCTCATAGTCTTTGTGTGTTGTATCCAGTTGATCCTGGATAGTAAAAACTGCAAAAAACTGCACCTCTGTCCTTGTCAAATGCAATCCTTGTGCCACAATATTTGTTAAATATTTGTTTCTAGACTCTCAATACACCATACGAGATCCTGTCCTTCTGGTTCTAGTTCACTTATGTACATATGCGCATACATGTGGCAGTCGCATGATTGATGTCATGTCTGTGCTCTATGCTCGGGCACAGATTGAGATCATACTAGATGCACACAGTGCCCCAGTCCAACTAACCGTGTCTGGGGCCACGACTAGGAAGAAATCCACATTGCTCTTTCTGGATCCGAGGTTCAACCAACAGATGGACCCTCCTGTCCCCTCCCCCAGCACAGACCTTCCCAGGGGGGCTAAGGACTGTGATCCCTCACACATTTGGAACAAATCCTCTGGGCACCACCACCCCAGTCAATCCAAAGCTACTGTCCCCAATATCCACACAATGTTGAAGAGATATGTCAGCCAAGACAGCTTAACAACATCAAGCGCCTTCAGCAAACCTCAAAGAGGGAACCAAAGCCCTAATTCCCCCTCCTGAGTTGCCTGACAGTTTGCCAGAATCTCTTCAAGACTGACTGGAATTAATCTTTCATGGCCTCACCGAGTTCCTTCCACACCCAAATATTTGTCACAACTGCTGCCAAAACTAGATCCTGCTTAGCCTGCCAGCACCCGTCAGCTGCTTCAGGAGTTCCACAAGTTAATTAAGCCAGGAAGGCCTCCTTCTTCAGCCTGATGGCTCCCTTTACCACTAGTGTTCACCACCGGGTTTGGAAGTTGCTACTGTGATAGGCACTCACAACCTTATGGTCATAGCTCTGCACAGCTACCTCGGTTCGATGTCTCCAGTCTCCATGGGGATGCAAGGGACGTTCTGCCAGTGGTGAGACTTGAAGATCCTTCTGCCCCTCTGCCAGGGGCTTCTGCCAGATGTTCCCAGCACATTTGAGTGCCTAGATTTTAATGGTTGTCCATGATGACCAAATTTTCTCATAGGCAACAACAATGGGCACTGCCGATAGCCCACTGGACAATCCTGAAAAATGTTCCCAGGTCCCTTTATTGCTTGTTACTGCTGCCTCATCAAACCATACATCCATGAAAAGATCAATCACCATCCCATCAGTCCTGGCATCACTACGCAATTTATCCAGCCAACTCCACATGTTTTGCCTGCCTGCTGCATCATCAACCTCAACGTTTACTTCACCAATGTCACACCGCCGAATTCACATGAGTACATACAAGTTTATATAGACTGTACATTCTGGGACACCCTCAGCATTTACACATGAAATTTGTACATCTTAAGTACCTATCACATGTTTTATGCACCCCTGCGATGTAGTATTCCGCATAGTTCATTTGTGTGGGTATCAATTTGAGTGGCAGTGATGGGAATTTCAGCTCCTTTCAGTGAGCCAGATCATTTGGCTCAGCTCAGCAGTAAGAGCTGGCTCTTTTGACTGCCAAAGAATTCTTCATTGAGTACAATTTCAAGCTTTTATAATTCAGGCTGCAACCCCTCCCTGATAATACAGGATCATCCCTTACTGGAATGCTTATACAGGATGGGTGGCAACTCTTTGTATGATTTGGCCAGAATTAGCAATGTTGAACGTAGTAAATTAGTGTTTCTCTACAAACAGTAAACACGGAGCCTCTGGTCCTTATTCATAAATGTATCTTACAATTTTAATGCTACCGTGTTCGTTCATTTAAATACATACAGTTGACCTTTGAACAAGATGTGTTTGGACAGTGGGAGTCCACTTTTACATATATTTTATTTTTAATAAAATTGTTTTTTTTTGTCTTGTGCAATGTATGTCATAAAAGCATAAAATACGTATCATATTTTTTCTCATTAACATGAATACGGTATGTATTACATAAAAAGTTTATTTTTTAAAAAAGTTAGTGTACCAGAGAACCGTGGTTCTGCACAGCATATAGGACAATTCTAATCTTCTCCGCATGCATTGGAAAATTGTTATGCATTTCCATTTCACATTATCTTTTCATCTTTGATGTCTAGTGTTAGTGATACGCATATCTACAAACAGCACAGTGATGATGTGATGATTGCAGTTCCCGGCAATGATGATGATGATGATGATGATGATGATGAGTATTGATCATCAGCTCACGATGACTAAAAGTCAAACTTGTAATCTGACAGATTGAAAAGAATGAGATTAATTTTTTTTTTAAATTGTCATTCTTTCAAATCAAGACCATGAGGGTTTGATCATTTCCTACATTTTGTGACAAAGGACGCATAACGCAGAATGAATGGTATAGATTGCCAATAAAATCTGCATGGACTGTTTTAAAATAGAAGGCATCTATGCTATCAAGCTTATTAGGTAAGCAATATGCTACTTTCTCTAAGCTGCTAACTCAGCAAACACTGGACTTGCCTTCAAAATCAATCCTGAAGAATGTATAGCCTTTTTTGCAGGGCGACCTCATGTAAAAGTACATAAGCTAGAGTTACCTAGGAAGATGCCTTATGGATAACCTGAAAAATCCTAAAAATTGACCACTGCAGTCTTACTATGCGTTCAGGTCTACCAGGTTTATCCAGCACTTTCCCTCTCTATCTGGTCCAACTCGCCACCAGGTGGGGATCAGTTGACAGCTAAGCTCCTCTCTTCACTTGAATGTCCAAGACAAGTGATCGCAGATCTGATAATATGATGACAAAATGTACCATCGAGCTACGGCCGGGGCTGCTCTGGTGAGGGGTGAACCAATGAACACCATTATGCTCAAACATGTTCATTATGGACAAACTGTGCTTAACACAAAAGCCGAATGACAGAGCACCAATTGGGTTCAGATTAGGCAGGGTGTTCTTCCCACACTCAGGCTCCGGGGCGGGGACTCGGAGTCACATAGCCCTTAATCTTGTTCTTCATAAGAGTTTTCTGAATCGTACAGTACTTTGTCTGCTCCTAGGATCACAGAGTTGCGCAAACCCCTCCGCCATGATATGATGGTAAATCGTGAAGGGGTTGGGCCTTTGTTGCACTTTACAGGAATGTACGTGTGTGTTCCATCAGCATAACAATGGTAAGAAGTGTTATATTTCTGGGAAATCAACCCCAAGGTTGGATAAAGGGAAAATAATACTGTCTGCTAACATTAGCATTGGTGTCATCTTTGATTTGTCTCCTAAATTTTAAATCTATTCTGTTTTTCATTTTTTCTTACTCTGTACAGCACTTTGGTCAACCTTCTGTTGACTTTCAATGTGCTATGTAAATAAATCTGACCTTGACCTTGACTGTCACACATGTATGGGGCACCGACCAGGGAAGCAGGAGCAGGAAATCGTGCGAACACGGGTTTTATTTGGAAGAAGACAAATCAGGAACATAGAGTAAACGAAGGACTGACGTCAATGACCGGACTGGGGAAACATACTCTAACGCAGACTTAAATGCACAAGACTAATTAGACACAACTAGAAATAGCTGGTAACACGAGTATTCCACACGAGGTAAATGAGGGGACGTGGCACACGGGAGGATCGGACAACCGGGGCGTGACCTTGACCTTACGCAAGGCCTTTGTTCCAGTGACTCCAGGGACCCTGGCTGATCATCCCTTGCATGTTGCTTTGTATAAAGGTATCTAGTAAATGTAAAAGGCTATGCTCATTAATTTGGTGTCACATAGTGCTCACATAATGGTGTCCTGCAGGTGAAATAGTAGAGAAGGATGTGGAGTGCTCGAATGAGGTCCCTACTCTGAATTCCTTCTGCTGAAATCCAGCTATTATTGCTTTATTTTAAGCCATAATTATGTCATTATCATTGAAGATATTCTCCGCCTCATGCGCTTTGTTTTCTCGGATGTATTCTCTGCAACCTTACGCTTTTATTCGTTTTGGAAAATCAGTGGACGGTTGTAATTTACAAAAAGTTACTTTGAATAAAATATATGAAATACGAACATTAATGCTGAGGGTAAAGCCGCTGTGGATTTGGTGGGTCCACTGTATGACAGCCTAATACTTACTGGCCCTTTCACTATCTGGCTCACTGCAAAATGGCCACGTTTTATAAATGATCCAGGCAGCTTCATAACTTTATAAACATGAATATTTATTTATACTTGGGCTAGATAATATGGCCAAGAAGAGTTATCATGACAAAAAAAATTCAATGTAAAGATTTCCCTTTAGGATTGGGTCACATGATCGTGGCAGTCAGTGCTAGAATGACAGTGTGGACACATTTCCTGAGCTGTGTGGTATGGTAATGCTGTGTGCACATTTTAGCCAAATCGTCTAAGTAGCATTGACCACTGAGACATTTTTCTGTAAACAGTGCCTTGGGCAGTTTCACTGCCCTTCTGTTCTCTGCCTCATTATGTTTACAGCAAGTTTATATTCAGGCAGATTGCATAAGGCATAAGCAACATACATGGCCTTAGTGACACTCTCTGTGTCAAATTCCACCTTAATACATACAAACCAATTTTTGGGGGTGAATCTTAACTATGACCATATAAACATGCTGATTCTGCTGTGTTTCTGCTGTATGTCTTTGAGTTTCCTGTTTCTCTGCCTGCCTGTTCTACTCCATCCATCTCAAGACCTTCCCCCTTGCATTGTTGATCTGAGGAACCTGGAGGTGCTGAATGTCTTCAACAATTATATTGAGGAATTGCCCAGCCAGATCTGCGGTTTGAAAAAGCTGAGGCATCTCAACCTGGGGTGGGTGCCCTATGTTCCTTACAGTTTTTTGCCTTTGCTCTAGTATGTTCTACGCTGAGTTGAGCCAACTGCCTCAATCTCTAATCAAGATATGGTGTGGGAATCAAAACCACAGCATAAATGTTTGGTATCCCATTCTATGGTGGTATTTCAGGATGCTTGCTTGGATAACCAGGATGTATTTAACAGGTATATTCCAGTAACCAATACAAAATAGGAAAATAAAAAAAAAATACAATTTTTTGCAATATTTACAGATACAAAATAATACTTTTGTCTCTTTCACATCCTCTCAAGCAGGCCTAAAGGCTTACCTATAAACCTATGGTTGAGACAGTACATATTAAGCTAAGGAGGTCTTTCCAGCCAGGCCCCAGAGAGTAAAGTCACTTAAGATTAAACACCGAAATACAGCACAAGTTCCAAAGAACCATTGCTGAAATAACGTGGAGGTCGTCGGCCTGCCTTTGCTTGTAAGGCGGGACTCCTCAGCTATCCATCTCACAATCAGCACCTTCCTGAGTTGTAGCATCACACCACAATTAAGCTGCGCATGAGATGGAGGACGTAGCCCACACCTTGTGGACCATCTTACCCGCCAATCAGAGACTGCATTGTTCTTCCCCTTAAACTGTAATTTCACCATCTCGGCTTAGCGGTGACTTAAGTTAAGTTCCTTTGTTTGACAGCAGGGTCACTTTGTATCAAATCCATAGTCATTCAAGCGAGAGTGTTCAGACTTGGCAATTGCCAGCTTGTGTCAGATAAATAACAAGGAAGCCGTTTGATGCTAATTGTAGCAGTGGCGAATGAGCTTGCCCCTGATTGCCGATGCTCGATTCCCACTTACTCGCAAGTGGTAAAGTGCAAAGTTTGTACGGATTTGCTATATAACTGAGCGGTTAAAAACCGTCGCTGAATAAAAAGACTGATCTTCTGCTTGGACCTCATCCTTCACTTTTCCTAATTCTTATGTATAGCGATTGACGTAACTTGTCCGCAAGTACGCATTCACCTTTAAAAGTGATACGTGCGGCAACCGATTAATGTAATACCGCAAATGCAGTACGTACGTATTTTATGTGCATTTGCGCCGATATGACAAGAAATTACCAAGCATCATAACCTCTGTACTGCAAATGTAGTAAGAATTAGCATATATAGGTTAAAATGCACTATAATTTCTTGTCATATTGGCAAAAATGAACATAAAACAACAATCAACTGCCACACGTATCACTTTTAAAGGTGAATGCATACAGTCATGTCAATCCCTGCTTATGTATGCTGTATATTTCTTTCCTTCTTTATTCAGTTTAGTTAAATTTTTACCTTCAAATAGGTTCTTATTTCTATATTTCATGAATAGCATATGTATACAGCACTGGAAAAAATTAAGAGACCATATTTTTTTTTAAGTAACTGCATTGTTAAATCCTGGTTTAATCCTGATTCTGCTGCAAAAAGGCTACGCTGAGTGGCAACTTGCTTCCGGGCTCAAAATTTGTACGACCGTTACACAAGAACGATGTGAAGCAGGAGACACTGGGAACGACCAGAAACCACCTAGGTATAAGGCGGAAGTGACTCTCTAATGCCAGAGATGACTGTCAACTTATCCGGCAGTGCCTCAAGAATCGGAGGATGATATCGAGTGACCTTTAAAAAGAATGGGAGACATTAAGTGGTGTGGAGTGCACTGTCAGGCTCCTAGAAGCAGGACTGAAGTCCCATAAAGCCATGAAGAAGTCCTTCGTCAATGAGAAGCAGGGAAAAGCCAGGCTAGAGTTTGCAAAAACTGTATATATATTTTACGCAGAAGCACTCCCATAAATTGAGAAATGAGTGAAACTAAAATGTTGTTGTGGTTTCTTAATTTTTTCCAGAGTTGTAAATATACCACTTTATCATTTTGTTTTGCAATAGGTGAATGTGTTGTAAATAAACCTCAGAATCCATCGTCATGGGATTTCAAAAGCACTCTAATTGTGTGAGCTGGAGTTTTCTCCTGCACACTCTGTAAATCCTGCAGGCTTCCCATTACTGCATCTGACCTGAAACTGGGCACTGAGAGCATTAGTTATATGTGAAACTTAGCTAATAGGCTAATATCGGCTAATGTCCGGTGTGTAATATGGTACATAGGCTTACACCCCACTGCCCCATACCGTGTGTTCAGCATGAACAGGATGAGTGCCTTACCGCAGGGCTTTGGTCCTCTGCCTGCCCTGGAGATCCTGGATCTCTCCTACAACAACCTGAGCGAAGCTTCCCTGCCTGGCAGTTTCTTCCAAATCGGTGAGTTTCTTTTGTTCCTTCTTCTCAGCCGCTACTAATCTGTCCGCATCCTCCAGTACTACACACACACTACACACAGTCCTCATTTACTCTTACTCTGTAACCTCATATTCTCACCTGTTCCTCCAGCACGTAAAACAGCATTGTTACTTGAACAGTGAATTCATTCAGATTATTTCATTCGAAGGTCATTGACTAACACTCTGATGCAGCAGAAACCCTGAATGAGATGTGTTTCATAGTAATCACTTAATGAAACCGCAGCTGAAGTGTAATCAAGGCTCATTTGATGCCCTTCCTCCGTGTTCATCATGCTGTTTTGAAATTCGGGTGATGGCAGAACTTCAGAATTGCATCTGATTCTGAAGGAAATCTGATTAATGAACAGAGAAAAGGAATCAGACGATGGAAACAAAGAAGCGTTTGGCTCGCTGCACAAAAGCACAGACTTACAGTACAAATCCTTTGCCAGTGAAGAATGGCACTTTTTTAGATGTTTTAGAAGAAGACACTCAGTGATACATATACAGGAAAATTATGTCTCTGATACCAGTTTTATAT
>JAODKE010000088.1:8702773-8713738 GCA_026779605.1 Mormyrus hasselquistii
TCACTGCAAAGCTTGATCTCAGCTATATACAGCCTTTGAAAAAATTAAGAGACCACTCTATATTCTTTAAAGAAATCCTGGTTTAATCCTGGTTCTGCTGGCTGAAGGCTACGCTGAGCAGCAGGTTGCTTTTAGGCTCAAAGTATCAGAGGCAGCAGCACAGAAGAATAAGGTGAAGCGGGAGACACTGGGAACGCGTGGAAACCAGCCAGGTCAAGGGAATAAGCGACTTTCTAATGCCAGAGATGACTGTTAACTGATCTGATAGATAAGAGAATTACATTAAGTGCAGGTATGAGGTGCACTGCTCATAGAAGCAGGACTGAAGTCCATAAAGCAAGGAAGAAGCCCTTCATTAATGAGAAACATAGAAGAACCAGGCTGCAGTTTGCATATATATGCAATACACTGCCCCTTCCACAATTATTGGCACCCCTTGTAATGATTTGTAAAGACGATTAGAAAAAAATCCACCTTTTGGCGAAGCAGCTTCATCTCACACTGAAAAAATTAGAAAAATCCAACCTTTCATTGAAATAAATTTCTTCAAAGAAAAAGAAATCCTTCATTAAGAAATAATTATTTTCAAATAAAACACATGTGCCACGAATATTGGCACCCCTGCAAAATATAGTGAACACAATGTAACTGAAGCATGTTTCCCTTGTAAATTGTACATCTTTGAGTTGATTTCATCGAGCAAGTGGGTAAGGTTCCTAAAAATGTAGCCCCTATAGTCTCTGTGATCTTACTGGGAGATTTTGACACACAGATGAGGAACAATGAAAGAATGGAAAGAATGGTGTCTCTGATCTAACTTCATGTAGTCAGTTGTTATGGGACTTCTGTGCAATAAAAAACACTGTTGCGTTCAACATGATCACAGTGGATGAGATGTGAATACTGTATGGCACCTGTAAGAAATGCAGTCTCGGTTTTATTAGCTGAATATCAACCAGGTGATAAATCAGAAACAGGTCTATCAGAATAATAAAAAAAAACACTTTAATTTGGATCTGTTTAAGGCTTCTAACGCAGGCTCACCTAATTCTGGTCCTGGAGAACCACAATGCAACAGTTTGCAGATTGCTCTGTTGAAACATACCTACTAAACCTGGTAATAGGCTGATTAAGTTGGATCCAAGTTTTACAAGCCTGGGATGCTGACCAGGGCTTGATGTGGGGGAAAATAGGTGCTGGTACTCCCCTTGTTCAGCATCAGTAATAGTAATTACAATTTTACTGGTTGGGTTTGAACCTACAACCTTGTGATTACAGGCACACAGGCTTAGCCCACTGAGCCACATGCTGCTCCCCAGGTGCTGGTACTTCCCTTGTTATCTTTCAGTACCAGGTGCCGGGACTCCCCTTGTTATTCAGTACCAGGTGCCGGTACTCCCCTTGTTATTCAGTACCAGGTGCCGGTACTCCCCTTGTTATTCACTTCCAGGTACCGGTACTCCCCTTGATATTCAGCACCAGCGGATATTGAGAGGTACTGTTTCTCTGAACAGAAAAACATGATATGCAAGGTGTTGGTACTGCATATCATGTAGCCGAGTACCGGCCCACTTCAAGCATGGATCCTGACCCAAGTGAACATTTCTTTCTTTAAGGCTGATGTGTCCAGTGAGATATAGTCAGTTTGGAAACCCAGAGTTTTTGTTTTCTTTCACCATCTTTGTTGTTTAATATTTTTTTATCCCCTTTTGCAGTGATTTTAAATATTCCATAACAGTAACTATGGCCACATCTGCGTGATTTTGTGCTTTATGTCCTTAAAATTATAATACTGCTACTAAATGTAATATGCTTCCTCTGCTTAAAAAATGGAGTATATTTGCATTCGTCATTACGTACCTGCAAACCATTATATTTAACTTCATAATCACATACATCAAAAACACAGAAATGCTATTACATTCATACACTCAAGTCATTTTGAGTAATATTGTCATATGAAGATAAGTTTCTAATTCAGTGTGCAAAGATTTCTTCACCACTAGTTTCACCGTCTGAAATGCATATTGATTCACTGCTTTGGCAAGCAAACACAATGCATCTGTTAAAGTGAGCATAAAACGCGCACCATCTGGAAACAAAATGTGGTATTTCGTATTCATTTTGCACTAGGAATTATGCTTATACTTCATATTTGTTGATAGTCCTTAATAAAATACAACAGCCTGTGGGGGCAGTGTTTGGCCCTGAGAGTTAGGACTAGCCCATGACTGGAAAATCCCCTGGCAGAGTGATGTCACCATTGGAATCTCCAGCAAGGCCATTTACCCTAATTACACGGACTGGCTGATCCTATTTTCATTACGTTGGACAAAACTGTTCTAAATAAATGTATGGTAATGTAATAACACAAGTAATCACTGCATATTTGCAGCCGTTAGCCTGCCTCTGCTGCCCTCTAAAGGTCACAGAAGCCTTAGCACATATCTTTAAATACCTTTTTGGACAAAATGGAGTGTTCATTCACCTCCTCCTTTCATTGGTAAGAAATGAGGTACGGAATTTAAACCATAAGAACTGAATGTCCTCTAGTGTCCATCGCTAAAACAAAGAACTTAAACAGCCACTACTCAAAATTCATGGAACCAAAAGTCACTCTAACACACACGTTCATTTTTTCTTGTCCTGGCACTGCAGCACCTTGTGAGAACCTGTCATGTTAAGAAGGTAGTGCCAAAGCTGTGCTTGAAGGGGGGCCTTAATATCATTTGGCCTTGCTGCCGTACATCATCTCAGGCTCCGTGTCCAACTCTGTCAGACAGCAGTAGCCCAGTATCTGGCTGTATCGAGTGAAGGCATCTGGCAGAGAGAGAGGGAGAGAGCAAAGGATAGTGAAAACCCACTCGGTCAAACAGAAAGCTCCAGTTAGACCTTAAAAAGACAGACAGGTATTTAAGACTGTAGTACTGGTTACTGACAGTAATGATGACATAATGAATATATCATGTGACTCTACTGTAGTGTAATGCAAAACCAAATGGGCCAGAGAACACAGAGGTACTTTCACCACCTACTTCCCATTATTCCCGTTTTTGTTTATTACATTTTGTTTCATAAAAAAATAGTGTTACATCATTTTATCCATCTGAGAAGATGGATGGAGGAGACTAACGTGGGGCATAATCCAGGTATAAAAGATTCGAACAGATCTGGATGCTGTTCAACCAAATATTAGTTCAAGCACATGAACTTGTGGCAAATGGTGGAAATTAGCAGGAGAACATTTTAAACTGGATTTCACTTCTCTATCCAGCTAGTATATACTGTAGATAGAGTATGGAATAGTCCTCCTGTTAGTGTAGTGCAAGCTAAAACCTTGGGTTCCTTTAAATCAGAGCTAGATAAGATTTTAACAACTCTGAGCTATTAGTTACTGTAAGTTCTCCCCAAACGAGCTTGATGGGCCAAATGGCCTCCTCTCATTTATAAACTTCTTATGTTCTTATGTCACCTTGCAATGTTATGCTTTGAGAGATCCACAATGGAGTCAGTAGGATGTAACAATAAATGTCATAAAGGGCTTAAATCATGATATAAACAGAGAGAGGCCCTATTCTAGTGACATGTAAAGCCCCCAGGATCATTTTCACAATTCTTAGTGGTCACAAATTCCCTCTGGCCTTACCATTCAATTGATTGAGGAAGCTGGGGCGCCTGTCTTCAGGGAGGTAAATCCCAAAATAATAAACGGGAACTCCAGACAGGGCGATGGCCACACCAATGAGGGAATTTATGGTGTCCCAGTACAGGGGGACAATGATGAGAAACAGACTGCAAAAGCAGTAGATGTAGGGAAACAGCAAAGTCAGCTGCAGGAACAAAGGAAAGGCTTGAGTTACTGAGAGGACTAAACAGACCGAATGAAGAAAATGATCTTCAGGACAGCAGATTCCCAGGGAAACCGTCCCTGTTACCTTGACAGGCCTGTGTCTGTCGGGCTGTGTGATGCGCAGGTAGATCTGTCCAGCCACGGACAGGCCTACAAACAGCCAGTAACTGAAGCTGAAGTAGTTAATAAGCTGGAAGACATCTTCCACACAGAGGAAGATCAGCCCCATTATTCCCTACGGCAGAGCGTGATATTGACAACATTAAAATACTGATTGTTTTGAGAGACCTGACTTTTTATTGTACTAAAACATGAAATAAAAATCAGGGTGCAAGGGTATGCTTTACATTAACTGTAATTCATTACACATTCATAAAACATTCATAAGCAACATGAAAATATCCAAAATACTTTAACAGTTTTACAATACAATAATAACTAACATTATATCATGTTTGTTATTAATGTATTTTAAGCATGCTAAGGTATATTAGGGTGTTAAAGTATACTTAAATGCAGCTTATAAATGTTCTATGGAAGCAAAATGCATTATTAAGGTGCAGTGAATATTCTACAAATGCATTATAAAGACATTATGAAGGTGCAGGTTATGTAAAGATACAAATAGGTAACCGAGGTTTGGAGTCATTTTCCTGCAAGTGGAAAAGCTTAGTTCATAGTTCATAGACTAATAAAGAGTGTCAGTGTTTACCAGCACTCAAGTCACGTATTTTTGCGGCCCCCTGTTGACCACAAAGAGTCACTACACTAAACATTAAGTAAACACGTTCCTTGTTTAGAAGATGCTGAAGCAGCATGTTGTGCTAACCAGCTAGCTAGCTTCTATCTTCTCACTCTACTTGCTAGCTGGGATGCTAGCAAGACAGGATATCTATTGCACGCATGTACACACACACACACGCACACACGCACACACGTGTGCATGCATGCACAGTCCAAGCATTTTATATCTTTGTGGGGACTGTCCATTCATTTCTTTGGCCATGACCCTAATCTGACATCTTTAACCCCTATGCAGCGCTGTCTTTTACCATAAATAACCAAAAAAAAAAAATTCAAGCCTTTAGGCATGTTTAGTTTTTGAATTGCAATCACAGATTTTTATTAAAGTTATCCCATTTTTTTTTTTTTTTTTTTGCTAATTGTCTGTCCTGTTCAAATATACTGAGAGCGACTAAAAACCGGAGACAAATTTCTCGCATGCGTAAACACACTTGACCAATAAAGATGATTCTGGTTCTAGGGACCTAAAAAATGTCCTTGCAAGGTGAAAAGTTACAGGTCCCCACAATGCAATAATTACAAAAGCACATACACACCCCAATCACCCCGATCACCCAAGCTGTGTGTCTTTGGAGTACTGGGCTAAAATTCCAGACACAGAAAAGCTAGAGAGAACATGCAAACTCTGCACACACATACAACAGCCCTGGGGGTGTGTGACAGTGCTACCTACTGTTACACTGTACCACCTAAAAATAAATAGATTATTTATCTACATCTAAATCTACTAACATGTTAGTATTATCAAGGATGCACATAATTGGTGTACAAGTACGCATTCACCTTTAAAAGCGATATGTGCAGCAATCGATTTCTGTAACAGCACAAATGCATACTTATTTTACGTGCATTTGTGCTGCTACGACAAGAAATGACTGTGCATTTTAACCTTTATACTGCAAATGAAGTATGAATTAGCATATAAAGTGAATGCGAAGGTGAACTGAGTACCATTTATGTGCATCCTTGAGTTTTATGCAATATGCGTGCTCAGTTCTGCTGAAAACCCACTTCCAGGTGTGCACTCACATTGAAAATGAGGGCCGGCACAGGGGTAAAGCGCTCGGCGTGGATGAGGCTGAGGCTACGAGGCAGATGGCCCTCTCTGGCACCCACGAAGAAAAGCCTGTAAAACAGACCCCTCAGTCAGCCAATCAGCAGCCCAGAGCCAACGACGGGGGTTTGTCCAAGACCTACAGCCCTTCGTTCTCAATTACGTCAAAATTAAATCTCTTTAATGGAATTTTAACAAAATACACACTCTGTGGTCAGTTTATTAGGTACACTTACTTGCTAATGTCAACAACCTGCTTCCCTAACCACTGCAGAAAGTGACTGCAACTGAATACAGACAGCATGTAGACAGGGTCAAGAGGTTCAGTTACTGTTTGGCTAAGCTTTAGAATGGTTAAGATGCCTGATCTTTGACTGTGGTGTGGTGCTTGGTGGCATGTGTGGCACTCGCAGGGTCGCCATTTTGGATTTTCGTGCACTAGAGTTTCTAGGATTTACAGAGAATGATGTGATCCATAAAAATCCATTGTATAGTATTTCTGTGGGTGAACGGTCAAATTCAGGCCACAGATGCACAAATAACACCGTATGGCTCTGAATGAACATCTAACCTTGAATCAGTTTAATCAGCAAAAGTGGGTCCTTCCCGATACCATATCTACTTAATAAAATAACCATTGAGTGTATACGGACTTTTGATATATATGCACATATATATCAAAAGTTGTGATTCATATTCCCGTATAAATCAAACTCTGCAATGTAGTGCATTTCATTTTGTTTTCTAATAATACTTCAGATTAGCAAAAACAAAACCGCAAGAGCAACAGCCATGAGACCGACAAATAAGTCTGCCTAATACTGTAACTATCTTTATGAATCAATGTCAGGGTCAGAGGTGTTCAAACTGTGGGATGTGGAAGAATTGTGGCGGAAAGGGTACAGATGAGGGGATAAAAAGAACTGCTGGGGGGTGGGGGGGGGGCAGACCTATCTTGCAACCATTACAAACATCAGTAATAATCTGAGCACATTATTTGCCCATATACATTACATGGTGACTAGCACAAGGTCGGTGTGTGTGTGTGTGTGTGTGTGTGTGTGTAGGGGGGGAAATCAAGACAAAGATGGCAGCCCTAGGGAGGGCCTTCAAAAGGTTTTTGAATACCACTACTCTGGGTGATAAGAAGACAACAGTTTACTTAAACTGAATGTCTTTGATCTACAGCAGGAAACCTAGGCAAAGACAGGGAGAAAACACCCAGTTACACTAAGCCAGGGTTCGAATCAGAGTCTCATCCATGGAGCTGTGAGACGCCTCTGCCGCCCCCTCAACCACAGGCCCACCAGGAGAACAACTTCATTCTCAATAGAACTGCATGTGACCCTACAACAGCATTCACGTGATCACTCTGTGATCTAAGTTTTAGGAAGAATCACAATGTTTCTCATATTCTATAATCATCAATCTTCAATCCGTTTGCCATTGTAAGGATGTCTCTAATTGGCTCATAGTACATTTGGGCTGCAGTATATATGCGGCAGAATCCCAGGCATGACATGACGGCGTACTCATGTGTCACACACACCATTTTCCCACACCGCCCCTTTACCTGGAGGCTGCGATGACGGAGGCGTTCAGCCCACCATAGCAGGACATCGCCACAGAGATGGGGATGGTCCACTTCAACGGTCCAAGCACCTCGTTCCCAAAAGTCTGAGGGTCGTATCCACAAAAACATCAACATTAAACAAGCACAATATGGAGATCCACATTCAGAAAGTGTCAAATTAACTGAAGCAATATAGTAATAGTAACTTTATTGATCCCTGTGGGGAAATTGTTATTTTTAATTTTTTTTACACCTCCCTCAACTTGCTCTTTGTAGAGCAAGCTGTCCGCAAAGGGCAGCCACCTGTTGGGGCGCCCAGAGAGCTGGGGGTTAAGAGTCTTGCTCAAGTACCCGCAGACATGCTGAGTCTGAACCTGCGACCTTGTGATTACAGGCACACAGGCTTAGCCCACTGAGCCACATGCTGCCCCAATATGCCAATATGGGTGTACTCCAACATTTTCCAGTCCTAAAAGGCCACTACTCAGTCTTTCCTCCGTAAATTAATTAAATTAATTTCTACCTATCTAATTAACAGTTTTATTCAAATAAATGACGACTTTTATTTAGAAATTAGGGACTTCACATGAGGCGAAGGCTCAACCTGAACTGGTGCAGAAAAATTGTGCTGTGGGGCGTATGTTACAGAACATTACCACTGCAACTGCATCACTGGCCAGCAACGAAGACATGTCGAGCACTACATAGTACGCCACGTTGGTCAGCAGATAGATGATGGTGACTATAGGCATAGATATGGCAATGGCCAGAGGCAGGTTCCTAGGTAGAAGATGTGAAGTCAGAGGCTAGAAAGCAAGGTTTCCTATAAAAACTAATGGTTAATGAACCTTTATACTGTAAACATTTCACACATTTATCACTATAAAGACCACTGTACTGTAGTCAAGAGTATTATTTTCTAACAGTAAATTCACATTCTGGAATTAAATCATAAGATAATGCTACAATTTATTCAGTTTTGTAATCCGATTCAAATCACTTATGACTGCTGTAATTCAAGGTAACCTGGGAGATCTGTGGCATTTATTTTCCAGACTAATAAGGGTTGAACTCTATTATGGCTGGTACCTCTCTGGGTTCTGAATTTCTTCCGTGACAAAATTGAGGGTGTCCCAACCGGAGTAAGAGAAGAGGGCGGAGTACAGGGCCAGAGCGATGCTGCCAGGATCTGTGGAAGCACCTTCAAATGGCCTGTTGAAATTCTGTGTCTCACCTCAAATTGAGAGAAAGGAAAGTGATAATTTGAGGCCGTTATAGAACAGATCTCTGTTATCTACTCGTGTGTCAGCTGGAACCCCATACACATTTTCAACAGATAAATATACTTGTACAGTATTGTGCGAAAGTTTTAGGCAGTCAAAGAAAATTATGTTTAAATGATAGTTGGTGTAAAACCGATGTCTTTGAAAGTATGTTAGCTTAGCCATTTGAAACCTCTCCTATAAGTATCACAGTGTTTGCAGCAAGCATCCAATACACCCATGTACTTATGGCTCGACCGCTAGCTCACCTCGTATGGCTAATCAATACCTCACTGACTTTTAAAACCTATTTACTTAATTAATGAAGCTGATGGTGAAATCAGGAGAGGTTTGGGAACTGAGGCGGTGATCATCTAGCCGTCCAACTAGATATCAGTAACTTTTTGGAAAACAGACGAAATCCCTGTCAGTTTGTATTGTGTTACGCTTAATATGCGTATATCCTCATGTTAAAATGTTGTTTTTGTTCTGAGCAAATACACACTTATCATCAAGATAATCAGCTTTTTCCTCTTGTTTTTTTTGCACAGTACTGTATACACACACAAAAAAAAACCTTCAAATCCCCAGACACTCGCCCCCCTCACCTTGCACTATCTTCAAGATGCCCATAGCAATAATGACAAAAAGGGAGATGAGCTTGGTGTAGGTGAAGAGGTCCTGAACCCTGGTGCCCCACTTCACGCAGGCACAGTTAATGAAGACCAGCATGCCTGATAAAAGGGGATAAGACATCATATGGCAGCCAGCTAAGGGAGTAGAGATGCATCGATGGATCAGTTATTAAGGTGGTGACTCGGTGCATCGATCTCTGACATCAGAGTCGAATTTTGGGGCAAAATAAAGATGCTCCTACTTCAGGATTTTGCACTTTTGCGTTCACAAGTAGACGCACAACGTTAGCAGCCCTTGCGTGCAAATTTCTGAAACAGGAGAAGGTTCATCAATATTCGTAGAATAGAATGGAATAAAACAGAATTATTGTTTTTGTACAAGTACAACAAAACCCTGTGCACTTCCCACCAAAATGATATAAAACTTAAATAAAAAAAAAAAAAGAGAAATAAGAAAATAAAATGGAAAACGTGCAGTATCAAGCTAACATTACTTATAGGAAGCACTACTTGACAATCTTTGCAGTGGGATTCCTTTGGGAAACGCGACCCTGTTCCATGCACAGAATGCTCTCCGTAATGGTTAAGATCTTATGGGAAATACCTCTGTTTTGTAGGCCAAAAAGCTGTTCTTTTTGCTAGCTAAACTAGCAATAGACAAGACTGAGGTAGCTAACTATCTGTTTAGGTAAAAAACAATGTTAACCAATATTTTGTGCATCTATAAGGTTAACAAATCAGAATCAGCCAATATTCATTAAAAATCAAGGTCCAATACATCACTCTTGATTAATATTTAACAATTATCAGCATTCCAAGTTAGCGGCACTTGGAAGCTAACGACACAACTACTAAAACGGCCGAGAGGATTGCATTGGACGATGTTTCAGTGAAGCTTTGAATTTAGGCTATAAAATAATTGAATAGTTTCATAACTTAAACATTGAATTATTCCCTGATTAATTGCAATGAAATCAAATCACCTTGGGGTCCAATGACACCCCTACAGCCAACATTTCAATTGTGTTTTTACTTACTGTCGCAAAGACTTTGCGTATGTCAATCTCCTAAGAAAATATGGCAATGCCAAGTGTCAAGTAGAGGAAGATGGAAGCAAATTCCACAAAGAAATCCTTCAGTCTCCAGGAATACATAGAGAAATGACCCAATTCCACAGCAGAATACACAATGGTTTAAATGAAATTTGAAGGAATTGTACTAGTACAATTAAAGCAACAATCTCTATCGAGCAAAATATAACCATTCAATGAGATACACATTTTACTTATACATAAGTGACTGTAGTCATCGAGCTGGTCTGTGGCACCTGTTTGGGATTTGAAACTGGAGAGCAGAGTACACTCCTTCAGGAAAAAGATATAAAACGAGCAAAGTGTAAATGTTCAAGCAGTGCTGACAGAGCTATTCGTCAAGAAGATTCAAACCTGCAGAAAAACCATGCTGTTGTATCCTTGAATGGAGCATATAACCTGAAAAAACACCCATGTTGATAAGAAAAACGTGACATGCGTATGTAGCACTGGATAAATGATGTCACAAGCAGAGTTATACTGTGCAATGCAGAACAGCCCCGACAGTGTGACTGATGGAGACAAAATGGATGATTCACGTTAAACGTAATACAGCGTGATATCATTTAAGAAAAGTCATCAACATGGAGGAACACTCCGGGGGGGGGGGGGGGGGGGGGGCCCTCAGGGTAGCCCCTTCAAAGAAAAAGGCAAAAAAATGGTTTTATTTTTTCCCTAAATATTTTAAATTATAAA
>JAODKE010000088.1:8788350-8801266 GCA_026779605.1 Mormyrus hasselquistii
CAGATCTCCCTTTTCCACCATTGTTTTTAGCTTAGTGTCATGCTTGTGAGCAAGATGCCTTGCTATGGTTACGGAAAGGTACTGGAGGCTATCTAATCTAACATTTAAACTTTCCTTAGCTTCCCTGATGAATTAATCCCTAAGAAACTGACCCGCAGTGACAGCCTGCTCTGCTTCTCCTGCAGACCACATTGTTAGAGAAAAAGCACCCTGTTCTCACTGTCGCTGGGTCTGATTTACGCTGACACAACACTTCATGCTTCCTGACAGGTTTAGTACTATACATCCCTGATGTAAAAAGTATGACAACATGGAAAAAAACTCATACCTCAGTCAGATGCTGTCAGTTACACAGATGCGGCTTGACAATGTTTTTGTGAAAATCAGGACCCAGTAGCAGAGACAAAACCATTGGTAGAACCATAACCTCACTTCAGATACTGCAGTCGTGGCACAGATGTAACAATGAGCACATCAATCTGATCACACAATGATAAATCAGGAAAGGTCATCAGACACTTTCTCTATACCCACAAAACACATATTCCCTCTTTTATGCAATATTATATCACATTGTTTAAAGCAAATAAGAATTCTCCAATTAAAAAATAAAAATTTCTCAAGTCTGCTCAAATTGGATAGAGAAGTAATTTTATTCCTTAATGTAGCCTTTACTTATAAAACTACATTCAGCATGACTCCTAAGAGTAACCTTCAGAATCATTTGTTCTTACATTTTTGGTTGATGTGTAACATGAAATAAAAAAACAATCATTAAATACTTGTAAATCTTGCTGGCTGCAAATGGTTATTGATTTTCCACGTTAACCGTTGTATGAGTTACAATGAGTTACATCGCATTTTGAATAGGCTCATATTTGTGTCCCTAATTCTGGAAGGAACGGTGACACTGATTTGTACCCTTACAAACATTTAAGGTTTCGGGCAGACAGTTTTGGTTAATCTTTGCCAACTGTGCTACACATTTGCAGGAAGGTCACATTTTCAAAGGCAAATTACGTTTCTGGCAAACTCTTGGTGGACTTCTAGCTAACTTTATAACTAGGGTTCATCAGCTAAGCCTTTTATATGCAAAGATACAGAACACTTCTGATGAAACGTAATACAGCCAGCACCCATTTTTAAACTATTTTAAAATATTTTATTTATTTATTTATTTTATTAAATATTGATTTTTTATTCTTGTTTATTTCCATAATAATAATATCAGTGCACTACCAAATGAAGAACATTCTGTGACACACAATATCATTTACATTTCAATTTTAATTTATATTGCACTGCACGGAACATTTCTAAAACTTGTCTTAGAGCCACACTGAAATGATCTAAAATAACCTTAAGTATAACAAATCACAGTTAGAGCTATTACAGATTGGTCATTTAAAAAATAGTACTACAAATTAAATTAACATTCAACCTGCTTTAAAATGCAGGTAAACCATATATGCATTTGTCCATGCTGTATATAATACTAAAAATCAAATCATATTAACCATATATAGCTCAATCAAAACAGACTTTTACCTTTAAGAGTAATGACAGTAATGAGTTTGTGGTGATGACTCACCATTTTACATCACCACTAACTCGTAAACAAACAAATGTGTTAAAAACAGTTATGTAAAGACAAATGTGTTCTGGGGAAGGTCCAGCAATGATCCAAGACCGGCATTGCGCAAGAAGCCTGATGAATCATGGGTGGGGAGAAAATGCAGAAAAGATGAAAAAGGAAAATATTGGTAAACATTTACCTATGACCATTTCCAATATATAGCTATGTACACTGAGAATATAGAATTGCTTAAGGCCATATGAGAGAGGTGAATGCCTGTATTGTGTGTCTGGCTCTTCTGTAAATGAACTTGAGATGGTGGAATTAGTACAGGATTGTTTTTTTTACTCAGCTTGTTAATGCCCCTACCAGGGGAGATGCCATTCTTGATCTTGTTTTCGCTAATAACCAGGATAGGATTGGAAAATGAGAGGTTTTAGAACCACTGGGTGGTCATGCATGGTTAAATTTGAGGTTAATATTAGTGTCAGGCTGACATTAAAAGTTTCTTCCAATATTTTAACTCCAAAAGTGCTCTCAAAGCTGAAATCACTAATTTGCAGTAGGCTATAGTAAGGGCATTATAATTGAAAATGGAATTGATATAGTAAATGAGTTTAATGATTATATTACAAATGTGTTCACAGTAGAGAACAGGAGTTACTCCGCCATTTAATACAAATACAGCATCATCTATGACCAATATATGTATGACTGAGGCTGATGTTTTATAAGAGATAATATTATTAGCAAACTTTTAACTTTACTATTTCATAAATCCTTATCTGTGGTACCTTTTGATTGTAAACATGCTAATATAACACCCATATTCAAAAAAGGGGATAGAAGTAATCCAGCAAACTATAGGCCAATCAGTTTAACTAGCATTACTGGAAAATTAATGGAAGCTATAATCCAAGTGAAAACTGGAAATTAGCGAGAGAACATTTTAAAATGAGTTTGAGAAAGCACTTCTTTACACAGGGTGTAGTTAGAGTAAGGGATAGTCTCCCTGTCAATGTAATGCAAGCTAAAACCCTGGGTTCCTTTAAATCAGAGCTAGATAAGATTTTAACAACTCTGAGCTATTGGTTAATTTCTCCCCAAACGAGCATGATGGGCTGAATGGCCTCCTCTCGTTTGTGAAATTCTTATGTTCTTACTGTATGTAAATGTCGTTATAAATGAGAATTCAATTGACTCTATATGGCAAATTGATCTGTAGTGGCTTGGTTTGCAATACTTTTTAAGCGCCTGCCCAATGAGATCGATGGGAGACTTTACAGATCATTTTAATGGCTGCTAGTATCATTTAAGTTGTAATTTAAATAATAATTTAAGTGACATTCATTTTTTGAATATTGTAAAAAATACCCTATATACTGTAGAAAGGCATTATAATGTATAATGTAAATTAAGCAAAACAGTGAGATAATAAGGGAAAATAATAAAACAATTACTCTGGAAAATGAATAATTCCGTTAATGCCAAACTGTGGCAAACGGTGGTGGTAACTTGGCTGACATGTTTGTTACTAATGGCAAACCATAGTGGCAGACCATTGGTGAGCGTGTTTGCAAGTAGTGATAAACTCCTCATTATTGCCAAAATGTTGCTAGAAGTTTACCGCTAGTGGCCAACGCTGGGAAACTCATGGCAACAGTTTTTAAGAAACTAGTTTATTTGCTGCAAATCAGCCCCAAGTTTGCCACAAATCAGCTGCAAACATTGTGCTTTTTTAAGGGTATTTCCAGTTTATTTCTGTATTGCTGTGTATCCAATGTGCTGTTGTTTGTATATGATTGGGGACAAATTACTGAATGATGTAGAAAAATGACACAGTAAACATCTGTGGTATTTGGGGAAAGTTGTGAAGATTACTGCATCGCTTTAGAACAAAAAGAAAAAAAAAAATACTGCTTGTTACTTAATCCTCCGGCTGCCATGTTGTTTGAAGGGGGTGAAAAAGCCATATAAGGAGCTGGTTGACGTTTCCATGGGTGATGCCCACAGAGGGGGAATAAAACCAATAACCTTTGTCCGACAGGTAAGTTCGTACTCATGCCTATCTCTGTCCTCTTTTACTGACAACTAATATTAAGTCTTCTTAAGTTTTCTTGGCAAGACACAATCAGCCTACATTACATTGCATTGTCTTGTTTACTTCTGAGTATACAAAAAAAAAATCATGACTTGTCTCTTCTTGTGTAATTTGTAACAAAATGGTACCTTATTGTTACCACTTTTCCCATCTATTGTTCTCTCTCTCGCTCTGATTCCCGTCACTCAGTCCACGTCCCTAACATCCACGTCTCAGTTCAGTCTGTGTCTTCTGTATCGACCAGGTCATTGCTGCCTGTATTTACCCTGAACTCCTCCATGATAGCGCCCTTCCAGCTGATGTCAAGGAGAGAGCCTGCAGACTTATGAGGGAGTGTGAAGGAGGCAGTGTAGGTAATTGAAAGCGGCTCTGTGTATTTGTAATGTAATGCATTCATAAAGTATTATAAATACGGCTATAGTTATTTATAAAAAGGCATAACGCATTATAACTATGTGTTTTATGCATTATGAATGGTCTATGAAGCTCTTAGGTACCTTCATAATGCATTATAAATGTCAGCATAAGAATGCTTTGTACTGCCTTAGGACAGTATTTATAGTGAATTACAGATGAGAACTTCATAGAGCATTCATAATGCATAATGTGCATAATGAACATGGCTAAGATGTGTTATGCCTTTCTGTAAATAGTTATTGCCATGCCTATAATACTTTATGAATACATTACAAAGCATTCTGTAGGTATCTATAATGCATTATAAATGGGTGCTTTAAGTAAAGAGTCACCCTTTATTCTCCAGTGTTCTTGGACCTGGAATGATTTTTTTCTGTGATAATGTAAAAATGTATGACCGCATGTGTGTTCAGGCTCATACACCGATGCGTGTGGCATTCCCTATGTGAAGAGCAGCGTGTCTGACTTCATCACACGGAGAGACGGGGGAGTGCCCGCATCCCCAGAGAACATTTTTATCTCTTCCGGCTCTCAGACTGCTCTCATGGTAAGATAAGATAAGATCTACTTCATCTCAGGTGGGAAATTCTTGTGAGTGCAGCAGCACAGATACCGTCCACAGATACGGACATACAGTCAGACAAGAAAATATAGCAGAGAAAAATATAAAGTGTACAGTGTGTGAATGGTGTCAGATTCCATAATACTGCCCACCTAGTCAACAAGTTTTGGCAAATTCCTAATTTCTCATGTCTAAAAAGTAAAGAAAATGGCAATTATTCCCTACAAGTTCCGTTTTGTAACCAAGACAGTGGTTTTGACATTTTCCCATTTGAAATACAAAAACAGATGATTTTTCAAGTACATTCATAAGAAGTCAGAAAAAAAGAAAATATGAATAATAAAAGTTTCCATGCATTTATACTACAGTTATTGAAAGATGACCACAAAAGATTTAGAAGTGAGTAGTTTTTTGAGATTCATGACCGTACTATAAATCACTTTTATGAATGAAGCCCTGACTGTAGTCTCCCATCATGTTCTCCTTAAACTGATCTTGGTAGCAGCCTTCAAAGCCTAGCATATCCCAGTGGAAGCGCCATGTTCATGAGCATCAAGGATATGGACTTTGAGGGACATCATGCAGCCCATTTTGGCTTAGAGTAGCTCTTCACTGGAATTCAAACAAGCTCCACATGTTTCTCAGACTTGTGATCTCCCAGGAGACCCCAAAACCACTGTGACAAGACTGTTCCAAGCCACTTGCTCCTTCCTGTTGAGTTTCCTGGGGAGTTACTGGCAGCTGGAACTAAACTGAATTGGTGGGCTTAAGGAGCCTGCATTTTTAGCACTGTTTGCATTACTAGAAAGTTCTCAAAAGTTCTAGAAGTTACTAAGTCTGAACAGCACTTTCTATCTGAAATGTTCTAGAAAATAGGTGAATCTCAAAATATGACTTTCCTGGTCACAAAAGCAAAGTTTAACCATTTTCTGTATGTTTCAGGCATAAGCAGTTTGGAAATAACACTTATTACCCAGGAACAAAAACAAACAGACGATAGATAGATAGATGAAAGTGACTTCCTTTGCTTTCCTGCTCCCCTCAATCCTTTTCGCTGCCCTGTGAAGTTTGTCCTTAGTCTGCTGGTCCACGGAGAGGGATCGGCTCAGACAGGCGTGGCATTCCCAGTGCCCACCTACGGCTCCTTCGGCATGGCACTGGAGGAGCTGGGGGCAGAGATGGTGCCTTATTACCTGTGTGAGGAGGAGGGCTGGGCACTGAAGGTGGAGGAGCTGCGGAGAGCTGTGCGAGCGAGCAGACTCCACTGCACCCCCAGAGTGCTGTACGTCATTAACCCCAGCAATCCCACAGGTACTGAAGCTAGATACGGTCTGAAGCTACTTTGCATTTAACTTCTGCTCTTACTTAAAATTCTTTTTTAATCAAAAAGTAACCTGACATTCCACACAGTGAGTACTAGGTGCTTATGATTTCCACTGAAAATATTAAACGTCAGAAGGTGCAGATAGTTAGTAATACGTCACTCCGAGCTCATGAGTTTTATTGTCTTGTTTTTAAAATTCAAGGTAATGTTCAGAGCAGGAAAATAATTGAAGAAGTAATTCGATTTGCAGCCGAGGAGAAGCTCTTCCTCATGGCTGATGAGGTAAACATTGAATTATTGCGTTACTTGTTATATCTTTATGCATAATTGTGAAGTTGTCTGGATGTACTGATTGCTGCGTTTTATGCGTGACACAGCATCGTAAGTTAGATTCTGTTTCCTTGTCCCACTACTCAGGTGTACCAGGACACTGTGCTTGGGGAGGGCATTGATTTTGTGTCCTATAAGAAAGTGCTGTTTGAGATGGGGCCACCATACTCTGAGAATGTGCAGCTGGCCTCTTTCCACTCCGTGTCCAAGGGTTTCATGGGAGAGTGAGTACTAGATATATCTAGAATGGTATCGTTCCCTGTGGGTATGTCCATGGGTCCAGTGCAGAGTCATTTCAGTAATGGTGGTGTATCACCTAAATGTGTAGATGGTTCTGAGTAGACTCTGATCCACACAGTCCTGTGCCTGTGAAATGGTATGGCTTTTAATCTTTTGTATTGATGTCTGCATCTGTGTTGTTATACAGGATATTCAAAATTTACAAAATTGGGTGATCCTGTTATGGAGCTAATTTTGTGCCAAAAGTATTAAACAAAATTTTGAAAACCACAAACTAATTATTAAGTTTCTGAATGAAACAATTGCAGGTGCAATTCCATGATAGCAATGCAATTCCAGACCTTTCCGCCATGTTGCGATTCCCTGAGGCATCATGGAGTGGGTGTGGTCAGATGGTTAAAGGAGTTTTTGCTCCAAACGCCAGATAACCAATACACCTGTAAGGTGTACACCCCCATCTAAGACCCGCCCGCCTCTTTAAGAAGTGCCAAAAATCAGAAGCAAAAAATAAAAATATTCCAAAAGCAAAATAAAAACATTCCAGAAGTAAAACTAAAAGAAAAAAAGGAAGATTTAATTCTATTTTGTATTTGCGATTTATATTTTCATTCTGATTTTTTAATAATTTGCTTGCGGTTTTCAAAATGTTGTTTAATAATTTGGCATAAAATTAACTCCACTGTCACCATAAAACATGAATTGTCAAAAACATGTATAAACAGCAAAAGTTCAGATCAGAAAGACAAATAATGGCTTATAATAATAAGCTGAGAGAAAGCATATTGGTGTTACTAAAAGGAAACAGCACTTAATTAACTGCAGTATATGTAAACTATTGGGGCAAATGTTTTGGGACACATTCAGACCCATTGCTACAGGTGTATAAAATCACCTGGCCATGCAGTCAGGTGTACAAACATTTGTGAAAAAATGTGTCATCCTGAAGAGCTCAGTGAATTGAAGTGTGGTGCTGTCAAAGGATGCCACCTTTGTAATATGTCAGTTTGAGAAATTTCTTCCCCGTTACAGTAAGAGGTGTTATTGCAAAGTGGAAGTGTTCAGGAACAACAGAAACTCAGCCGCGAAGAGGCAACCCATCTAAAATAACAAACCGGGGTTGCTGAATGCTGCTGCATATAGGGTGTAAGAGTCACTAATGATCTGGTGACTCAGTAACTGCAGACTCAGTAACTGCAGAGTTCCAAACTTCCTCTGACATTAACTCCAGTGCAAAAACTGTGCACCAGGAGCTTCATGGAATGGGCTTCCATGGCCGAGCAGCTGCATGCAAGCCTCACGTCACCAAGCGCAATGCCAAGCATCGGATAGAATGGTGTAAATCATGCAGCCACTGGACTCTGGAGCAGTGTAAATGTGTTCTGTGGAGTGACAAATCACAGTGCTCTATATGGCAGCATGATGGATGAGTCTGGGTTTGGCTGATGCCAGTAGATTGTTACCTGCCTAAATGCATTGTGCCAAATATAAATTTTGGTGGGGGAGGGATAATGGCATGGGGTTGTTTTTCAGGTGTTGGGCTAGGCGCCTTAGTGTTAGTGTACCAAGTCATTTTGGACAACTCAAAGCTTCCAACTTTGTGGGAACAGTTTTGGGAAGGTGACCCTTCTCTGTTCCAGTATGACCGTGCCCCAGTACGCAAAGCAAGGTCCATAAAAACATGGATGGATGAGTTTGGTGTGGAAGAACTTGACTGCTCCCCCCCAGAACCCTGACCTCAACCCCATCAAACACCTTTGGGATGTACTACAATGGAGATTGTGAGCCAGGCCTTCACGTCCTACATCAGTGCCTGTCATCACAAAAGCTCTTCTGGATGAATGGGCACAGACACACTACAACATTTTGTGGAAAGCCTTCCCACAAGAGTGGCAGCTGTTATAGGTGCAAAGGGGGGACCAGCTCCATATTGATGCCTATGGATTTAGAATGGGATGTCATAAAAGTTCTTGCACGTGTAATGGTCAGGTGTCCCAATACTTTTGTCCATATAGTGTACATTACCTTGCTTTTTCATCATATGAAGAGATTAAATTGCCATTGTATTGTATAACATTTTTAGTGTAATGGTAGGGTAATGTGAGGCCCCTATGTGTCATCCAGTAACTTCACAACACTTGGAATAATTTAAGACAGTGTATCCCATCACGGTCCTCAGAGACCCACAGATGATCCATGTTTCTGCTCCCCGTCAAACTGTCAACATTTTTGTTCCCTCCCAGCTCCTGGTAAAGCAAATCATGGACTGTATGGGGGTCCCTGAGGACCAGGTTGGGAAACACTAGTTTAACTCTTACATGCATTCTTCAATAATTACCTTACTATGGGAAGTCACCTGACATGGGTAATTGTGAGAGTTAAGACATCATGGTCACATATCTCTCTCCACAGATGTGGCCTTCGCGGTGGTTATGTAGAGCTGGTTAACCTGGACCCTGCTCTTATGGAGCAGGCCTGTACGTGGTTATCTGCAGGGTCATGCTCAGCTGTGACTGGTCAGATAGCTCTAAACATCATGGTTGATCCTCCACGTCCAGGAGACCCGTCCTACACAATGTACAGCCAGGTGATTATTCTTATTCTCCAATATAAAAGAATCAATAAATCAAGTGATCAAAGATACTAGATCTGATATTCTTCATCTTTCATATGAAAGAAAACAATTTTTATGTATAAGTCTGTGCATCGTGATCTTATGTTTCGACTGCAAGGAGGTGAAATTCAAAAAGGACACCCTCACCTGTAATCTGCGTCGAGTCCAGGAGGTCTTGGAAGAGATTCCGGGGTTCACCTGTCAGGCTGTGGAAGGGGGTATCTATGCCTTCCCCCGCTTGCACCTACCCCAAAGAGCTGTGCAACGGGCCAAGGTCAGAATTGCATTTCTTAGGGGACTGACATAGAGGAAATTAACCATGACATCATTTTCACGTTAATTTTTAAGTCAGAGACATGAGACTTGCTCCTGGTCCTTTTTGCTAGTGTTACGTTTCTGTTTATTAAGACAGTAGGGCTGCCCAATGTCATTTGGTGTGTGGCGCATGCGCAGGTATCACCAGGGCTTCAGATGATGGGCGTAAACATTCATACGGACGTTCACAGAGTACTTTTCATTATATTATGGATGCTTACTTAGGCCCACAATTTGGTAAACAGATTATTACTGCACCTAAAACATTGGTGAGTTGTATTATTGAGCTGTCCCTTTCTTCACCACCATTTCAGTCCGTATTGCTTCCATAAGAAACCAAATCGGGACCATGTGGCGTGCTCTTCTAAAAAACTTGATAAACATTTAATACTCTGAATTTATACAAATTACTTTTGTTATGCCCAAAAATAATCATCTGTATTAGAATGTGGTGATCAGTGGTCATTGTCAACACACCACACAGTGTGCAACAACGAAATGTGTCCTCTGCATTTAACCCATATGTGACTTTCGTGACATAGCGGGGGGCAGCTAATTCACACCCGGGGAGCAGTGCTTGGGGACTGTACCTTGGTCAGGGTACCTCAGTGGTGACTTGCTGGTGGGGGATTCGAACTGGCAATCTTTCGATTACAAGTGCACTTCCTTAACCATCAAGCCATCAGCTGCTATCTGTATAGTACTATCTGTACTATCAGTTCTATCTGTATAGTACTAAAAAGCTGGCATCCGGAGAAATGTTTACATTCATCATCTAAAGCAGGGATCTTCAAATCTGAACCTCGAATCCAAATCCGGGCCGTGTTTTCAGTTAGTTGGTTTAATAATGACTGATTCTGATGGGCCACAGAGGTTTCATACCCAGCTTACAGGTAAAGGAAGGCTGGAGAATCAGCAGGGCTCAGAACTTGAAGACCGTGATTTGAATAGTCCTGATCTAAAACCATGCTCGTTATCGCACATAAGCCGCATAATTGAGATTATATCACGATGTTATATCATGCAGCCCTATTGGACAGGTAACACTATTTTTCAGCACTTCCATTGCTGTTGGTGCTGACTGTTCTGTTCTATCAGCTGAAACTAAAAGATCCCACCTTCAGGAGTTAGGCTTGGAGGCTGATCTGCTGTACTGCACCAGGCTGCTGGAGGAAGAAGGGATGTGTCTGGAACCAGGCAGCTCGCTTGGCCAAAAGGAGGGCACTCACCACATCAGGTATCCACATCAGGGATCCACATCACCAGCACAAATCTACCGGCTTCCCAGGCTGAATGGCTGACTCATTCTAAATCTCTTCTGTCTCCACATCTAGACTGTGTTTCATGACCTCAACTAAGACACTGGAGATGGTGCTGAAACGTCTGAAGAGGTTCCACCTCCGGTTCCTCAAAGAGTTTTCCTGACTGGAATCGGGAAGACGAGCCTATGCTGTAGTCCAACAGCAGACTGGAAGAGTCTGGGGCACAGCTAATGGCTGCCTTTGTCTCTAATGCTTCTTTGATGTACCATTAGTTTCTGTAGAAAACAGTCTGAGATGTTTTCCTCTCACTGCCTAATAGTAGCCTTAAATAGACACACGATACTGATTCCATGTTCCTGCTCACGTTTCCTACTCCAGAAGGCAGCATTTGTTTGATTAACTGCAAAATACACATTTACACTTTATATCCAAATGACGTCCAAACATCCACCTGTCTACATGTGATTAAAATGACACTACTTATGGTGTGTCCTTACTTTTCCCACAGTGCTATATAATACTGCTCACTCCATTTTTTATTTTTAGGATTAAATAACTGTTCAAAAGAAACATTTTCACCATGTACATTTTAAAGCCACCCTCTGCATGTCCAGGTAACAGAACAAGTAGGACCTTAATGCCCTATGCATCCTGTGATAGGCACCAGGCTTACAACATCTCCAAGCTGGATGTTAGGAAGATGGATGGTAACTATACAGAGGCAATTATCACTCAACTACAGGTATCTTACTCAAGAGGACACACCCCTCAATCCTTACTGTGGTGGGACAATACGGATGAAAGCATCTGCTGCCAAACTGGCCTGTATTTCTGTGACTTCAACCATAACCTGCTCACTCCCAAATATTGCCAGTTCGCTGAAGAGGAATAGGTCAAGTTTCCTCAGGAATAGCAGCACTCTGGTTTCCCCTTGAATTTGGCCGCTACAGATGAGCAAGAACATTTGTTGTCTGCTGAACACACACACAAGCATTTCATTATAGAAGAAAGTTCACGGAGAGCTTCAGCAGAGGGATTTTCCGTCGTCAGTACCGACACCCTCTCACTTTCATAAACCGTACGGGAAGTTATCAGTACAGGAAGCCCTTCGTCCTGCAGCGAGTCGTGTCAGCGTTAATGTTTCATATGCTGTCCTTTTACCACTGAAACAATGAAGCTACTTTGAGAAGACGGCAAGATCTAGAAGGCCGAACATCAAAACCAATGGAGAAAAATTACAAATTTATAATACAAAGCAAACATTACATATAAGAGGCACTAGGCTGATACAAAATGCAAAAAGCAAGTGCTACCTTGCTCTGATAGAACAAAATATAAATGACCCTAAAAATTTCTGGAAGTTGATTAAATCATCTGCTGAAGATATAGCACCTCCCAATCTTCCTGAATTCCTAGTGATAGATCAAGGTGAAATTAAGGGTAAACAAAACATAGTAGATACTTTTAATGCACATTTCATTAATGCAGGAATAATTACTCAGTCCATTGTTCCACTAGATTCTGAGGATAGTGCAGTTATCATTCGTAATTGTTCCGCGACCTTTAACTTTTCTATGATTCCTGCCGCATAAGTTCGCAATGCCTTATCAAACCTGGGTTGCAAAAAGGCTGCTGGTCCAGATGAGATTGAACCTTATTGAACATATAGCGTAGTAGCGTAGTTTTTTTAATCCCGCTCCTACTGAATTTCTGACCATTACCGCCCGCACCCGCAGACCCATTAATGGATATACTGTACGATTAAATAAGTTTATATGCATTAAATGTTTTATTCTAGTAGAACAAGAACTGAATAAATACAGATTCAACAAAAACCTCTCAGCTTTGAATCACATATACTGTAAATGTAAACTGAGCCCAAAAACTAATCAGATGTGCAAATATCTGCACAGTTATTAAAAAAAAAACAATAACCAAATCTATACAACAAATGTTTAAATATCACATTATTATAAACAAACAAGAGCAGCTTAAAAACAGATGAGAAGCCTAAACCCTATTTCAAAGAAATACATTCAAACTACCATAGTACTAAAAAGCTGGCATCCGGAGAAATGTTTACATTCAGCATCTAAAGCAAGGATCTTCAAATCTGAACCTCGAATCCAAATCCGGGCCGTGTTTTCAGTTCTTCCAGGTAGTTGGTTTAATAATGAC
>JAODKE010000088.1:8801366-8822788 GCA_026779605.1 Mormyrus hasselquistii
AGATACTCCCGGCTTTCGACCTGCGCTCCCGACCACGACCATTCTCCTCGCCTCGACCCTTTTTGTACCTCTGCTTCGGACTTGCTAATAAACCCGTTGGTTCTCTGCATTCCTGGATCCAAGCTCTCCTCTGCCCGCTCGTCACAGCTAGCAGTTTATTGCTAGTAGCCAACGCTGGGAAACTCATGGAAACAGTTTTTAAGAAGCTAGTTTATTTGCTGCAAATCAGCCCCAAGTTTGCCACAAATCTGCCACAAACATTTTGTTTTAAGGGTATTTCCAGTTTATTTCTGTATTGCTGTGTATCCAGTGTGCTGTTGTTTGTATATGATTGGGGACAAATTACTGAATGATGTAGAAAAATGACAGTAAACATCTGTGGTACTTGGGGGAAAGTTGTGCAGGAAGATTACTGCATCGACCTGGGAAAAAAAAGAAAAACAAAAAAAACTACTGCTTGTTACTTAATCCTCTTGCTCCCATGTTGTTTGAAGGGGGTGAAAAGGCCAAATAAGGAGCTGGTTGACGTTTCCATAGGTGATGCCCACAGAGGGGGAATAAAACCAATAACCTTTGTCCGACAGGTACGTTCATACTCACGCCTGTCTCTGCCCTGTTTTACTGACAACTGATATCTAGTCTTCCATGTTTTCTTGGCAAGACACAATCAGTCCCGTCACACAGTCCACGTCCCTAACATCCACGTCTCAGTTCAGTCTGTGTCTTCTGTATCGACCAGGTCATTGCTGCCTGTATTTACCCTGAACTCCTCCACGATAGCGCCCTTCCGGCTGATGTCAAGGAGAGAGCCTGCAGACTTATGAGGGAGTGTGAAGGAGGCAGTGTAGGTAATTGAAAACAGCTCTGTGTATTTGTAATGTAATGCATTCGTTAAGTATTATAAATACGGCTATAGCTATTTATAAAAAGGCGTAACGCATTATAACTATGTGTATTGTGCATTATGAATGGTCTATGAAGCTCTTATCTATAATGCCCTATAGGTACCTTCATAATGCTTTATAAATGTCAGCATAAGAATTAAGGATGCTTTGTACTGCCTTAGGACAATATTTATAGTGAATTACAGATGAGAACTTCATAGAGCATTCATAATGCGTAATGAACATGGCTAAGATGTGTTATACCTTTCTGTAAATAGTTATTGCCATGCCTATAATACTTTATGAATGCATTAAAATGCATTCTGTAGGTATCTATAATGCATTATAAATGGGTGCTTTAAGTAAAGAGTCACCCTTTATTCTCCAGTGCTCTTGGACCTGGAATGATTTTTTCTGTGATAATGTAAAAATGTATGAGCGCATGTGTGTTCAGGCTCATACACCGATGCGTGTGGCATCCCCTATGTGAAGAGCAGCGTGTCTGACTTCATCACACGGAGAGACGGGGGAGTGCCCGCATCCCCAGAGAACATTTTTATCTCGTCCGGCTCTCAGACTGCTCTCATGGTAAGATAGGATATGATCTACTTTTTCTCAGGTGGGACATTCTTGTGGGTACAGCAGCACTGATACAGTCCACAGATACAGACATACAGTCAGACAAGACAACATAGCAGAGGCAAATATACAGAGTACAGAGTGCGAATGGAATATCCAGGAAAATCATACTGAGGGAATAAATATAAATGACAGCATTACAATGTGGGCACGATAACAGAATATTACTAGGACCGCCCCAACACCCCCTCCCCTCAAGCTAATCCCTGCTCCTCCCACCATGGGCCATCCCCAACCCCTAACCTCCATCTCTATCCCACTCTAGGGTCGGGCCTTATCTCATTTTTCACACTGTCACACTGTCCACACACCAGATCATACACCATATCAAATGAACCTCCCCCCCCCCCCCCCACAAGCCACCCACCAAAGACCCAAGGACACTGTTATTTATTTATTTAAAATGAAGATGTTTATCATAAAATAAAATAGGCCTTGAATATTTAACATTTCAGCTTCGTTTGATGTAAGATTCCATAATACCGCCCATACAGTCAACAAGTTTTGGCAAATTCCTAATTTCTTATGTCTAAAAAAGAAAGAAAATGTCAATTATTCCCTACAAGTTTAATTTTGTGACCAAGAAAGTGGGTTTGAAATTTTCCCATTTGAAATACAAAAACAGATGATTTTTCATCTTTTCATTCACAAGTAGTCAGAAAAAAAAGAAAATATGAATAAAAAAGTTTCCATGCATTTATACTACAGTTATAGACAGACACCCACAAAAGATTTAGTAGTGAGTAGTTTTTTGAGATTCATGACCGTAGTATAAATCACTTTTATGAATGAAGCCCTGACTGTAGTGTCCCATCATGTTCTCCTTAAAGGGCTCTTGGTAGCGGCCTTCAAAGCCTAGCATATCCCAGTGGAAGCGCCATGTTCGTGAGCATCAAGGATATGGACTTTGAGGGACATCAAGCAGCCCATTTTGCAATACAGTAGCTCTTCACTGGAGTTCAAACCAGCTCCACATGTTTGTCAGACTTTTTATCACCCAGAAGGCTCCAAAACCACTGTGACAAGGCTGTTCCAAGCCACTTGCACCTTCCTGTTGAGCTTCTTGGGGCGTTACTGGCAGCTGGAACGAAACTGAATTGGTGGGCTTAAGGAGCCCGTATTTAGAGTACTGTTTGCATTACTAGAAAGTTCTCAAAAGTTCTAGAAGTTACTAAGTCTAGACAGCACTTTCTATCTGAAATGTTCTAGAAAATCGGTGAATCTCAAAATATCACTTTCCTGGTCACAGGAAACTTTGTGGGGAAAAAACATTTTCTGTATGTTTGAGGCATAAGCAGTTTGGAAATAACACGTATTACCCAGGAACAAAAACAGATAGATAGATAGATAGATAGATAGATAGATAGATAGATAGATAGACTGATTGATTGATTGATTGATTGATTAAATTTGTTGATGAAAGTGACTTTCTTTGCTTTCCTGCTCCCCTCATTCCTTTTTGCTGCCCTGTGAAGTTTGTCCTTAGTCTGCTGGTCCACGGAGAGGGATCGGCTCAGACAGGCGTGGCATTCCCAGTGCCCGCCTACGGCTCCTTCGCCATGGCACTGGAGGAGCTGGGGGCAGAGATGGTGCCTTATTACCCGTGTGAGGAGGAGGGCTGGGCACTGAGGGTGGAGGAGCTGCGGAGAGCTGTGCGAGCGAGACTCCGCTGCGCCCCCAGAGTGCTGTACGTCATCAACCCCAGCAATCCCACAGGTACTGAAGCTAGATACGGTCTGAAGCCGCTTTGCATTTAACTTCTGCTCTTACTTAAAATTCTTTTTTAATCAAAAAGTAACCTGACATTCCACACAGTGCGTACTAGGTGCTTATGATCTCCACTGAAAATACTAAACGTCAGAAGGTGCCGATAGTTAGTAATACGTCACTCCGAGCTCATGAGTTTTATTGTCTTGTTTTTAAAATTCAAGGTAATGTTCAGAGCAGGAAAATAATTGAAGAAGTAATTCGATTTGCAGCCGAGGAGAAGCTCTTCCTCATGGCTGATGAGGTAAACATTGAATTATTGAGTTACTTGTTATATCTTTATGCATAATTGTGAAGTTGTCTGGATGTACTGATTGCTGCATTTCATGCGTGACACAGCATCATAAGTTACATTCTGTTTCCTTGTCCCACTACTCAGGTGTATCAGGACACTGTGCATGGGGAGGGCACTGATTTTGTGTCCTATAAGAAAGTACTGTTTGAGATGGGGCCACCATACTCTGAGGATGTACAGCTGGCCTCTTTCCACTCCGTGTCTAAGGGTTTCATGGGAGAGTGAGTACTAGATATATCTAGAATGGTAACGTTCCCTGTGGGTATGTCCGTGGGTCCGGCCCAGAGTCATTTCAGTAATGGTGGCAGCTCTATGATGTAGCACCTAAATGTGTAGATGGTTCTGAGTAGACTCTGATCCACACAGTCCTGTGCCTGTGAAACGGTATGGCTTTCAATCTTTTGTATTGTTGTCCGCATCTGTGTTGTTACAGGATATTCAAAAGTTACTAAATTAGGTGACCCTGTTATGGAGTTAATTTTGTGCCAAAAGTATTAAAAAAAACTTGAAATTTTTGAAAACCTCAAGCGGAGCAGGCAGGCAAGGAGAAGGCAGGAGAAGGCAGGTCGACGGAGCAGGTAGGGCAATCGGGGAGAACAAAAAACAGAAAGACGTTCTGTAAGGCACATTGGAGATAATGGCAACAATACTTCGCATCGAGCCTCTGGGCTCGAAAGCTTAAGAAGCGGAGTGATTAGCCAGTGATTGACTGCGGGTGCTTGGTTCCGCCCGTGTGGCCGTGACAGTCATAGGATGCCACCTTTGCAATATGTCAGTTTGTGAAATTTCTTCCCCGTTACATGTTCCACGGTTAACAGTAAGTGGTGTTATTGCAAAGTGTTCAGGAACAACAGAAACTCAGCCACGAAGTGGCAGCCCATCCAAAATAACAGAGTGGGGTTGCTGAATGCTGCTGCATATAGGGTGTAAGAGTCACTAATGATCTCAGTTACTGCAGACTCAGTAACTGCAGAGTTCCCAGCTTCCTCTTGCACTGACCCCAGCACAAAAACTGTGCACCAGGAGTTTCATGGAATGGGCTTCCATGGCTGAGCAGCTGCATGCAAGCCTCACATCACCAAGCGCAATGCTACGCGTCAGATGGAGTGGTGAAAAGCACACCGCCACTGGACTCTAGAGTAGTGGAAATGTGTTCTGTGGAGTGACAAATCACAGTACTCTATGTGGCAGTATGATGGATGGTTCTGGGTTTGTCCGATTCCAGTAGAACATTACCTGCCTGACTGCATTGTGCCGAATGTAAATTTTGGTGGTGGAGGGATAATGGCATGGGGTTGATTTTCAGGGGCTAGGTGCCTTAGCTTTAGTGTACCAAGTCATTTTGGAGAATTCAAAGCTTCCAAGTTTGTGGGAACAGTTCAGGGAAGTCGGCCCTTTTCCGTTCCAGCATGACCGTGCCCCTGTATGCAAAGCAAGGTCCATAAACACATGGATGCATGAGTTTGGTGTGGAAGAACTGGCCCACACAGAGCACTGACCTCAACCCCATCAAACACCTTTGGGATGAACTACAATGGAGATTGTGAGCCAGGTCTTCACGTCCTACATCTGTGCCTGTCATCACAAAAGCTCTTCTGGATGAATGGGCACAGACACACTGCAACATTTTGTGGAAAGTCTTCCCAGAAGAGTGGCAGCTGTTATAGGTGCAAAGGGGGGACCAGCTCCTTATTGATGCCTACGGATTCAGAATGTGATGTCATAAAAGTTCCTGTAGGTGTAATGGCCAGGTGTCCCAGTACTTTTGTCCATATAGTGTAGATTACCTTGCTTTTCCATCATATAAAGAGATTAAATTGCCATTGTATTGTATGACATTTTAAGGGTAATGGTAGGGTAACGTGAGGCCCATATGTGTCATCCAGTAACTTCACAACACTTGGAATAATTTAAGGCAGTGTATCCCATCATGGTCCTCAGAGACCCACAGATGATCCATGTTTCTGCTCCCCGTCAAACTGTCAACATTTTTGCTCCCTCCCAGCTCCTGGTAAAGCAAATCATGGACTGTATGGGGGTCCCTGAGGACCAGGTTGGGAAGCACTAGTTTAACTCTTACATGCTCCTACAATAATTACGTTACTATGGGATTCACCTGACATGGGTAGTTGTGAGAGTTAAGACGTCATGGCCACATATCTCTCTCCACAGATGTGGCCTTCGCGGTGGTTATGTAGAGCTGGTTAACCTGGACCCTGCTGTTATGGAGCAGGCCTGTACGTGGTTGTCTGCAGGGTCATGCTCAGCTGTGATTGGTCAGATAGCTCTAAACATCATGGTCGATCCTCCACGACCAGGAGACCCGTCCTACACAATGTACAGCCAGGTGATCGTTCTTATTCTCCAATATAAAAGAATCAATAAGTCAAGTGATCAAAGATACTAGATCTGATATTCTTCATCTTTCATATGTAAGAAACCAATTTTGATGTATAAGTCTGTGCATCGTGATCTTATGTTTTGTCTGCAAGGAGGTGAAATTTAAAAAGGACACCCTCACCTGTAATCTGCGTCGAGTCCAGGAGGTCTTGGAAGATATTCCGGAGTTCACCTGTCAGGCTGTGGGAGGGGGTATCTATGCCTTCCCCCGCTTATACCTCCCCCAAAGAGCTGTGCAACGGGCCAAGGTCAGAATCGCATTTCTTAGGAGACTGACATAGAGGAAATGAACTATGACATCATTTTCAAGTTAATTTTTAAATCAGAAACATGAGACTTACTCCTTCCCTTCTTAATAACAATTCTGGTCCTTTTTGCTAGTCTTGCGTTTCTGTTTATTAAGACAGTAGGGCTGCACGATGTCGTTTGGCGTGTGGCGCATGTGCAGTAATCACCAGGGCTTCAGATGATGGGCGTAAACATTTATACGGACGTTCACAGAGTACTTTTCATTAATATATGGATGTTTACTTAGGCCCACAATTTGGTAAGCAGATTATTAGTGCACCTAAAACATTGGTGAGTTATTATTCTCATGACTCATGAGTATTATTGAGCTGTCCCTTTCTTCACCACCACTTCAGTCCATATTGCTTCCATAATAAACAAAATCGGGAGCATGTGACGTGCTCTTCTAGCCAAACTTAAACATATAATACGCTGAATTTACACAAATTGCTACATTTTTTCCACCCAAATTGTGGGCACAAATAAATATCCTTATAGTATTGTAAAGTACTTTACATTCATCATCTAAAGCCATGCTTGTTATTGCACATAAGCCGCATAATTGAGATTATGTCAGGATGTTATATCGTGCAGCCCTATTGGACAGGTAACACTATTTTTCAGCACTTCCATTGCTGTTGGTGCTGACTGTTCTATCAGCTGAAACTAAAAGATCCCACCTTCAGGAGTTAGGTTTGGAGGCTGATCTGCTGTACTGCACCAGGCTGCTGGAGGAAGAAGGGGTTTGCCTGAAACCAGGCAGCTCGCTTGGCCAAAAGGAGGGCACTCACCACATCAGGTATCCACATCAGGGATCCACATCACCAGCACAAATCTCCCGGCTATCCCAGGCTGAATGGCTGACTCATCCTAAATCTCTTCTGTCTCCACACCTAGACTCTGTCTTATGACCTCAACTAATACACTGGAGGTGGTGCTGAAACGTCTGAAGAAGTTCCACTTCCGGTTCCTCAAAGAGTTTTCCTGACTGGAATCGGGAAGACGAGCCTATGCTGTAGTCCGGCAGCAGACTGGAAGAGTCTGGGGCACAGCTAATGGCTGCCTTTGTCTCTAATGCTTCTTTGATGTACCATTAGTTTCTGGAGAAATTAGTCTGGGACGTTTTCCTCTCACTGCCTAATTGTAGCCTTAAATAGACACACGATACCGATTCCGTGTTCCTGCTCACGTTTCCTACCCCAGAAGGCAGCATTTGTTTGATTCACTGCAAAATACACATTTACACTTTATATTCAAATGACGTCCAAACATACACCTGTCTACATGTGATTAAAATGACACTACTTATGGTGAGTCCACAGTGATGTGTAAAAGCCTCCCTCTGCATGTCCAGGAAACCAGAAGGCTCCCTCCTCATCCCCCCTTCCAGATTACGTAGCCATGGTGACCGTGCATTCTCCCGTTTAGCTCCCCGCCTTTGGACCTCACTCCCTACTGCCATCCGTTTATCGACCTCCGTTTCAGATTTTAAAACCAAGCTAAAAACCTCTTTTTGCTCTGGCTTTCAACCTTCCGTATGCATAATGTGTCCTGTAATCTGTTGACTGTGTACTTTCTCTGTGAGGCGTCTTTAAGTTCTTGTAAAAGTGCTATATAAATAAAATGTAGTGCCAGTGTTATTATTATTATTAATGCTCTATGCATCCTGTGCTGCACCAGCCTTACAACATCTCCACACTGGATGTTAGGAAGATGGATGGTAACTGTACAGAGGCAATTATCACTCAGCTACAGGCATCTCACTCAAGAGGACACACCCCTCAATCCTTACTGCAGTGGTACAATGAAAGCATCTGCTGCCAAACTGGCCTGTATTTCCGTGACTTCAACCATAACCTGCACACTCCCAAATATTGCCAGTTCGCTGAAGAGGAATAGGTCAAGTTTCCTCAGGAATAGCAGCACTCTGGTTTCCCCTTGAATCAGGCAGCTACAGACGAGCAAGAACATTCGTTGTCTGCTGAACACACACACACAAACATTTCATTATAGAAGAAAGTTCACAGAGAGCTTCAGCAGAGGCTCTGCAGAAGGATTCTCCGTCGTCAGTACCGACACCCTCTCACTCTCATAAGGCGTACGGGAAGTTATCAGTACAGGAAGCCCATCGTCCTGCGGCGAGTCGTGTCCGCGTTAATTTTTCATATACTGCCCTTTTACCACTGAAAATATGAAGCTACTTTGAGAAGACGGCAAGCAAGATCTGGAAGGCCGAACATCAAAACCAATGGAGAAAAATTACAAATCAATAATACAAAGCAAACATTACATATAAGAGGCACGTTTGAGCAATTATTTGAGCAATAGTGTCATGACTGTTTATTTGTGTATTTTAACAAATCTGAAAGTCCTGTCATTTAGGATTTCAAATTCTAAATAATGACTGCAGTAGATTCACAATGCGTGTTCATTCCCTTCCCATACATAATATAATTTTATTATATACGTAATACTCTTTAAATATATGAACCAGTTTGAGTTCCAAAAAAAACACAACAGTCCATAAACAAAAATGTACTTTCAGTCTTCGTCAAGTGCATTGACACAGGGATGAGGCATTTAACCATTGCATCAAAGAAGTCAAAACCCAGAAATGAACTGGATACTTTCCTCCAGAGCAGTGCAGTGTTTCAGTCTTTCAGTTGATGCAGACCTCCATCATTAGGGAACCAGACCACTGCAGAACAGGGATAAGGAATGGCTCCGGGACACTGGTAGGAACGCTACAGGATGTAGGGCTTATTCCGTTTCACTATCCACATCACTGTCACTGTTCACATCACCATCTGCATCACTGGTCGCATCACAGCTGAAAGAGCCGGCCTGCTTCTCAGTGTTGTTCAGCAGATCCACCAGTAGGCCGATGAGTGCGCCGTCCTGGACCCGGGAGGGCGCCCCCTGCAGGCCACGCTGGACCATGGCACGTAGCGCAATGCGTAGGTCCCACAGCTGCTCCCACATTTGCGTTGGGAGGTCGAAACGTGCCAGTGAGTGGCCATCCAGAGAAAGCTCCACGCGCTCTCCAAAAACTGCGATAGAGACAAAGGTCATGAGCTGCCGAAGGTACGAGTGGCATTTTACAAGACCAGCAGCAGGAGAATTCTGTAAATTACACAAATATGGCATTTAACACCACTGATCTGAGGCTACAGCCCTCATAACTTTTAAATGATTTGGTTCAGGCAAAGGTCCACATGCCTGGGCTTTATGCCATGATTGACTGGAATTAGAAGTGCAAGCTAAAATGTGACTCAGATAGGGTGGTCAGATAATCCATGTCAGGGAGGACACTGAGCTACTTCAGGTTTTACAAACTACTTTTAATTTGAAATGCTCCTGAGCTTGGCTAAATAGTTCAGTTCTTCTTGTGCTTTGGCTGGTTTGTTTCCTTGATTGAAAGACTCATCCACCCATGCATTCGTGACACATGCACAATTGTATTAGACTGACCAATCAGCACACAGCAAGAACTCAGTGCTTAAGTAAAATCCATGTACTTTTAATTGAAACGGTAGTTTACAAATCCTGTCCTAACTCAGTGTGTTCTCCGGCATGGATTATCTGGTCCCCCTAACTGAGACGAGGATGGTACAGTCTAAGACACACCTCTTTCAATGACATCACAGTCGGTCAGCAACAGCAGAGCCAGCGGGTGGATGCAGGAGGAGTCTCTGATGAACACTTTGCCGTTTGATTGGACGGCAGTGAAGAAGGTCAGCCAACGGCTCGGGAGCCGCTCCTTCCTCCTGCACCAGGCAGAGATGGACAGGCGCAAACATGTCAAGTCAGGGCCCTATAATCATTCCTGAATACTCACTGCATTCCCCTCAGACATGCGACATTTCCATTAGAGTTGGGGGAATTAAAATACCGGTTCAGTTATAAATCACGGTAGAGTTAAAAATTGATTTTTCGAATATCAGTTGAAATTGAGGTTACTGTAATTGCACTGGTCACATTTACTACTGCTTGTTACACATTTGCCCAGTTGCACGAGGACCGATTGTCTTAAGGGACTGACAGGCATGAGTCGGGCACAGTGCAAATCAGGGGTGTGCAGACGCTTTGCAGTTTGCAGTTCACAATTTCAATTGCTTGTTCTCAGTAGCATAAACACCCTAAATGTGGACTTTGGTTTGCATATCACGTCCCACATTTTAATTCCGAATCCTTATCTGCTGAAAAGCTGCTACTGCTGTAGCTAATGGAGATTGTACTGAACGATTTTATGTCCGTATATTTGTTTGAAGGTTTATTTGTTGCAGGTGCAGTGGTCAGCACTCTTGGACCAGGGCTAGTGTCCCAGCCTTGACCCTAAGTGTGCAGAGTTTCTTTCCATGTCATCGTGACGTTACCCCACCACAGTCCAGAAACATGCTAAGGTCAACTGTAGTTACCAAATTGTCCATAGGTGTGAATGCCAGGACCAAATGTCCCCACAACAGGATAATAACCTGTTATGTTCAGTCCCCATAAGGGGAAACTCAGATTTATAAAAATCTGTGGCTGCAATCAAAAATAAATAAAAATAAAAATGCCAAGTCTTGTATTTTGTTCGGTAACTTATGATTAAGGTTAGGTCTGTGCAGGGGATAAGGTTGTCATTTTTGGGATTAGGATTAAGCCCACAGAAATGAATGGAGACCCCCCCCCCCCCATAAACATGTCTGCCCCCTCTAATGGCACCCCAATGGATGGATATACGGGTTTATTTGCTGAGAACTCAATAAAGGCTCTGTAATGTAATAAGGTATGGCCTTAATTTCACAAGGTTTTCAGGGTTACATTTAAAATAATGTTAAAAGCAACAGACATTAAACCATCTTAACTTTCCAGCAAAGTTCACCGCCCACCTCTTTAGACTTAACCAGCTGGTTTTTTTAAAATTCAGTGACAAACTCAGTCACTGATGCTGTTATTCATTTTACAGTAGATTTGCTTTTATTTATTTACCAGACACTTTTACCCAAAGCAATGTATAACCTAGAGAGAAGGGTCAGACTGTATCTGGAGTTAACTAGACAATGTTAACAGGGCCTTGCTCAACCGCTCCAGCAATCCTAGGAGATTTTTTACACACACACACACACACACACACACACACACACACACACACACACACACACACACATATATAGAGTTGTCTACATTTCTGCAACAATATGGTGGTTGAAGGTGAAATTAGTCAGGTGTCTTCAATCAATGAGATGACAATCAGGTGTGTGTGGGCACCCCATGTTATTTAAAGAACACTGATCTATTAAAGTGTTAAATGTTTGTGGAAGTGTATCGTGGAATGAACAAAGGAGGTTACTGACCTCATCAGGATGAAAAAGCATGAAAAAGGTTACAGAACCATCTCTAAAGAGTTCAGACTCCATCAATCCACAGTAAGACAGATTGCGTACAAATGGAGGAAATTTAAGACCATTGTTACCCTCCACAGGAGTAAGATCACTCCAAGAGCAAGGCGTGTAACAGTCGGCCAGGTCACTATGGACCCCAGGGTACCTGCTAAGCAAATGAGGGCCTCTCCTGCACTGGCTAATGTTAATGTTCAGGAGGACACTGAACAACAATGGTTTTCATGGGGGGTTTCAAGGAGAAAGCCGCCGCTCTCTAAAAAGAACATTGCTGCTCGTCTGCAGTTTGCTAAAGGACACGTGGACAAGCCAGAAGGCTATTGGAAGAATTTTCCCCAATAAATAAATGAGCAAATGAAATTTTTTCATCTCATTTATTTAACTGGGTTCTCTTTATCTCTGTCTGATGATGTGTAAGGTCATATTTATGCATAAACGGACGGACGGACGGACAGACAGACAGACTATATTTCATATAACAGAATTTTTATTTGTGCCTGACCTGTTGACCGTGGAGCGGTGCAGGAGGACGACTCCACTGCGCGTGCGATACGCCAGGCTGCCTGGTCGGAAACGCCCTTTCACAACCTTACCCCGTTTCACCTGGACGGCACAGAGGAGGACAGCTGCGGTAAAATGCAGGTAACGTGCACCAAACACAGAACGGTATATTAGAACAAAGGGTTCCGTCTGTAAAGCTGGTATGAGGTGTGTTAAATTAGGGGTCTGTGGGGTGGCAGATCTCCAAGAGCAGGGCCGGACAGCCATGCTGTAAGTAAACAACAGCCGTACTGATGTGTATTGAGTATTAAGGACATAATACCTGTATGAGGTTGGGGTAAAGGCCAGCGAGCAGTATAGCCTTAACCAATTCATCCTCATGGCTGTACTGGTTAGGCTGGGAAAACTGGTCCAGGCAGTCCATAGCACGGGGGACCAATGACGCCTCACAGAGGTTCTCGCTAAACTGCTGAATGAGCCCTGGAGAGGGTGGAATTAAAAATCCCGTGTTTACCAAAGGGAGGGGGAGGGGGAGGGAAAAAGAACGGAGAAAATTGTCTTTAGCTCCCCCACCATGTATGAAGCGCAAGCCGGGTCCCGATAGCAGGTGACTGTCCAGAAAGTCCTGCCTCTGGGCGCGGTCACGCTGCGTCTGCCGCCAGCACTGCACCACACGGCCCAGCATCAGGTGGTCACTGCAACTCGAGCCGCTGAGCTGCGCTCGTGCCTGGGGGGGGAGTAAGGAGAAACGGCCGGCCGACTCAACTCAGGCACTGACCTCAAGGGTCGAGCATCCTCAAAAGCCTGCCTCAACACAGTGCCATCCGCCGAACCACGAGTATTAACCACGAGTATTAACGGGTATGTGAACCGAGTAACGGTGCTGACCTGCATTACTGCGGCTCGATTCTGCAGGCTGTTGACAAACGGATCTCGAGTGAGGCAGGCCGTGACGGACAGGAGGGGCAGAACGCAGCGGAACAGAGACGCCAAGACCAGGACCTTCCCGAGCCGTGGGTCGCACGAAAGCAGGGTGACGCGCTGCCCCAGTGGGGTCAGAGACTCCGACTCGTCCAGCACCCCTAGAGGCCAACAAGAGTTTCCAAAATAACAACCAATCAACAGAGTCCCGATTAACGTGACACAATATTTCAATTTGTATCTTCTATTGAACATTTCACCCAGTCCAGTTAATAAAACAGATGTATTCTCTCTCTCTCTTCTTTAAAGCCCTTCTTCAAGAGTGCAGCCTCACTGAAGCGGCATGTGAAGATGTGCATTAGTGCCATACCAATCTCCTGCAGGATGGACACGGCATCCTTGACCGCCGCTTCATCTGGACAGTCCAGAACCTGAGACAGGAAGTCCACAGCCTTGGGGGAGCAGGCAGAGGGACAGTGTCCGTGGGGCAGCACATGTAAGCAGAAGAGCATTACGTTGAGGGAAACCAGTCTCTCACACTTCCTGCCCTCGTCATCTGTCGTTTCAGACTGAGCCTCTACACGAGGCACTTTTGGAATTGGGAATCGATACATAGTGGACACTCTTCTTCTGTGGTTAACTAGAAAACTAGCTAGAAAGAGAAACTCATGGCAAGTGTCAGTCAAGGTGATGTGTGATGTCACAGCATCCCCAAGCTCAACCCAGTTTCATTTACTTATTTAGCGGATGCTATTATTCAAAGAGATGTACAATTGACAAAACAGCCTTAGAAAAATTGGTCCTCAGCTGGTCTTTAGAAAAACTGAGAGCTCAAGGACCCAACTAAGAGCTCAAGGACCCAACCAGGAAATCATTCTGCGGAACATGGGATTCGACTCAGCAACGTTCTGTTCATGGGTACCAAGTTCTAACCATTTGTAACCTGCTATGCCACACACACCATCCCAGGGAGCAGGTGGGTATGATCTAATGATTTTACTCAATCATTCAATAAAACAGAACAATCCATCAATTCACCTTAGTCTCTGGACTGTGTATCTTAGCCTGCACCACTAGGTTTTCAAGAGGGGTACGCAGGATCTCAGGAATGGGAAAAGTCTCCATGCTTTCCATCCGTTGCCGTGGAAACAAGTGATAGGCGTGGCCAGGCTGGCATCGACCTGCCCGTCCTCTGCGCTGGATGACGTTGGAATGTGACACCCAGACGGTGTCTAGACGGGAGACCTGGTGTGGGGGAAATCGCACGCCTCAGTTAGCGTTATGCACACACGTGTGCCTCCCACACGCGTGCCTCCCACACGCGTCACGTTTGCACATTTATGGGAGTATGAGCAGCCCCGACTGCATGCCTTGGTCCGTGGGTCGTATCGCTGCTCTTTGTGAGCGCCAGTGTCCACCACGTGCACGATGTCGTTGACGGTGATGGACGTTTCCGCGATGTTTGTGGCCAGGACGATCTTACGCTGGCCTGGAGGCGGCCGCTGGAACACGGCCTGTTGCTCAGACACGGGCAGGCTGGAGTGCACTGCGCGGCGGCGGGGGGAGAGAAATTATGCTGAGCTGATTCGGGGGGGGAAACGGAAGACAGGGAGGCTGCAGAGACCGGATGACCAGTCCTTCGTAAATTCACAATAAAGTTAAGGCAGCATACAAAGCATTATAAGGAGTATTTCACACATTGGTAATCCCAGCCATCTCAGAAATGGCTTCATCTCTCTGCTGAGGTGTAACACTGCATTATGTAATAACACTGCATTATGTAATAACACGACAGAATGTAATAAGTTGAATGACGACAATAACAATAATGATAATAACAGGGTAATGTTGCAATATAAAATTATAATGTAATAATTAGCAACATTTTTTCAAGTTATTACATAATGTGTTACAAAATGCGTTGTTGCATTATCTAATAACATTGCATTACGTGACGAAAATTTGTTACATAATGGGCTGATACATGAGGTCAGGGAAACACTACTGCTGCCTGAAGACCGGCAAAGGCTGAAGAGCCCTCTGTCCCCCCAGCAGTCAGGGTGGTTAATGGGGACCTAAAGCTAACCAATGTCCCACTGCAGCATCTATACACAAGATCAGATCCAAACGGAATCACACTGTACATCATACCAGTACTGACGTTTATTGCGACGCTACGCATTACCACCTGTCAATTCATTTTTATGCACATTTAGTTATTCATGGTTACCATCTATGTTTAAAAACTTCCTATTTTTTTTCGTGCGTGTGTGTGCCTTGTTAAGTCTTGGAGACAGGCAACCAAACATTTCACCATACGAAGTACAACTGTCTATGGGACAAATTAAAGTTTGACTGGAGAAATGACAGCCTTTTTTTAGAGGTACACAATCTTGCACGGACATGGTACTGTTTCTGCTCACCCAGACTGCAGAAAGGACTGAAAACAAAACAGCCTTGTGCAGAGAATCCAGTTCATCCCTGTGCACTAAACGTTCCTATCAGGATCAATGGTCACGACTACAATAGGATTGTGGATCTCATTCATCTAGAAGCAAAAAGGTCAGAATGACTAAGCTTCCAGTCGTTACTATGCTCCATAGCATCTTATGCGTTCTGGACTTCAGCACTGGGCATCAGTTGATGAATGACATCATGCTATGAAGCCCGGTAAACTGCAGCTTCCACCCTGAGTCTTTACACTAGACCAGGGGTGGGCAAGCTAACCCAGAAAGGGCCGCTGTGTATGCAGGTTTTCGCTATAAATTCCTAATTAGATTACTAATTAGAGGACTGATTGGCTGTAGAATCCTCACACCCGGGTTTGATCAGCTGACCTAATTGTTATCCAAAAAAAACCTGCGTACACACTGGCACTTTGCGGGTAAGATTGCCCACTCCTACCTTAGACTGTGTGCCAACCAAAGAACAACCAACAGAATGAATCCTAGCACAGCTTCCTCAGCTTCCAGTCAAAGCTGCCAATGGAGGTTAAGAGCCAGGTCAGATTACGGCTCATCACGAAGTGACGAGTGCAGCGAGAAGGCAGAGGGGTTCCTCTATTAACTGCCGACGTGGAAAGGAGATACGGAGCAGCGGGGAGATGCACTCACACGGCAGAATGAGCGCGCTGCTCCTGACTGAGGGCCTCCCCTCCAGTCTCTCCTGCACGCCTCGGATGTCCTGCCAGCCCGGAAGGAAGCACAGCACAGCGCCTGGGGGAGGGAAAGGGTCACGCGGTCATGTCACGGCCTTGTGGGTAAAGAGGGCACCAGGCCTACAGCGAGACGGAGGCAGCAGTTACCAGGCTCCCCGCGTCTGTGGATGTGTTCTATCACGTCAACCACCAGGCCCACATCTGGTGTGGCGTCATCCTCCTCCTGACACACAGAGGTCATTATCACCAACGACACTACGGCAGACGATAAGGACCACACCACACCCCACACCACCCCACACCACACCACACCACACCCCACACACCACACCACACCCCACCACACCCCACACACCACACCCCACACACCACACCAATGTCATATACAGTTGGCCCTCCATATCTGCTGGTTGCACACTGACGGATTCAACCAACCACAGACTGAAAACATTTAGGAAAAAAAAAAATCCAGAAAGTTCCAAAAGGCAAACCTTAAATTTGCACCGGTAATACAGCAAGAAGTCTACAGCCTATTTATACAACAGCCTATTTATAAAGGAAAAAGCATTTTTTTTTTTCTTCAAAGCTTCAGTTGAAATCTGAGTACTTATCCTTATATAGTCTATGTAACCTGTTTATCAGGGTTGAGTGATTTTTCTGTTACACACTAACAGGGTGTTGTAATAGCAAATTAAATTCAAAATAAACAGACTTTTTGTAATTATACACATTAAACAAATTAACCTGGTTACATATTATGTATGCCGTTACTCCGACAGTTATAACACAAAAATGAGAAAACATCACCTATGTATCATATTGCACTTTGTATCTTTTCGAAATAAAACCAGCCATAACCAACTGTGATATCAATTACTGTGCACTTAACGCACTAAAATCATCATTGTAATTTATGTAAAGGGACATACTGACTGTCCAAAAACATGGGAAAAGTGTTACAGTGATATAACACAGTCTCAAGTGAAAAGTAACATGATAGGTCATCCCTAGTGCTGACCATGTATAGACTTACTAACATACTAACAGTTATTTCTATAGATTTACATTATATTACGTATTACAATTTAGCTGATTTACAGTATAAGAGGATGCGCGTAGGACGCAAGTTAATACTTCGCCATTTTATATAGAGGACTTGAGCATTCGCAAATTTCGATATCTGCGAGGGGTCCTGGAATCAATCCCACAAAGATAAGGAGGGCTGACTGTGTATGTCATTGTAGCCGTTTGATTTACTGTAACAGGATTAATCTGTGTCTAACACGAATTAGCAGCGTGGAGTTGTAATAATCCTGCACCCCCTCCCCCAACCCGTACCTGCTTGTCAGAGATAGAAGCAGCCGGCACAGGCCTGCCCATCTCCCGCATCACCTCCTCCAGGTATCTCTCCCGTACGGGGTGCATGAAACCCGGGACCTGCAGCACCTGGCAGCCGCCGAAGAAGCGCGACAGCTTGCGCGTGTCGCCGGTGGCGCTCATGAGCACCACCCGCAGGCCGGGGTTGAGGTGCAGCGCGACGCGCAGCAGCGCCAGCAGCAGGTCCGTGTCGACGTCGCGCTCGTGCACCTCGTCCACCAGCACGTGGCTGACGCCCCGCAAGGCCGCGTTGGCCTGCAGCTTCCGCAACAGCAGCCCCACCGTCAGGAAGAGAAGAGCACCACCGCTGTGCTCGGGGGGGCGGCTCTCCAACCGCACCTGGAGGGGGGGGGAGGGAGAACCGAGAACCGAGCCCCCCGATCAGGCACGGGACGGACCGCGTGAGACCGACCACAGCTTACTTGAGACACGCAACTGGTAGAGTAGTTCTACCTGACTGTTGTTCATTTTGGCTAAATTTCTTCTCGTTTTATAAATATTGCAACGTTACTCAAGGAATTTTCAAATATCACGATGTGATATGGTGCAGCTCTGTGTTACATAAACATACAACTAACCAAAGAGAGCAGAACTAAATACAGCAGCCAAGATTCTTACTCCATCTAAAAGTGCATGTCCATGATGGAGTTTACTATTCAATGTGAGTTTGTTAGCTACTACATTTATTCCATATATACATACACCTGCACTATGTATATAAACCCTTGTGTCCAGCCTCCCTGTTTCACACTATTCTGTGTTTTGCATGTTTAGCCCTGTGAAACCCTTCCCCCAATTACTGCTGTCTGTATGTCACACTTTGGTCCTGGGGGAATGCTAGTTCAATCCACAGTATACCTATGTATGGATTGTATGACAATAATGCCCACTTGATTTGACGGTACAGTGTTGCTGAACACTTCATGGGACATAGGAATTACACCGACAGGAGTATCACTGAGGTGCTACTAGATGGCACTCTTGGTTTTGCTTTGGGGCATGAACTGACGTTTTTTTAAACTGAGAGCACTATCTAGTGTTGTCACAAAATATAGCAATCGGTTCATTTGGCCATTGTTACCATACTCCCTGTGTGGGGCTGCCCTACATACAGGCCACACAGCTCAGCAATTGGTACCTGGTAGCCCACGTGGCGTCTGAGAGAAGGCCCCAGCTCTTGGGCCACCCGACCGGCCACTGATACAGCGCTGATGCGTCGCGGCTGCGTGACCAGGATGTTGCAGTGTGCCCCGTCGCCCCTCAGCACGTGATGATCCAGCAGGAAGCGGGGGATGCGCGTGGTCTTCCCGCAGCCCGTCTCGCCCTCCACCACCGTGACCCGTGCCGCCTCCACAGCAGATACCACGCGCTCCCTGTGGGCGTCCACCGGAAGCTCCTCCCTCAGCGCGAGGGCCGAGGTCCTCCACTCCTCATAAAGGCTGGTGCTCAGCGCCTCCGCTTCATTCACAGACAGGGGGCGATATGGTCCCCCTGTGATGGCATTTCTGATGGACTCAGTGTCCTCTTTAAGCTTCAGTCCTTCCTTCTCTTCTTCTTCTTGCAGTTTCTGTACATCTTCCTCCACTGGATACTGCAGCACACAGAGGAATGTGGAAAAATGCTACATTTTTGGTTTTAACCAAGATGATAAACAATTGAGAGAGCAGTATCGGTCCATCCCTGAAGCAGTTTTGAGATTAAGGGCCTTGCTCAAGACCCCAACGAGGAAATCACTCAGATTATTTGGTGGCATTTGAACTGATAGCCTTCTGACCCAGGATGCCACACTGCGGCATACGCATTCCAAATAGCTAGAGATAAAAACATTAGCTAGTCACTATTTATGAGAAGAAGTAGAGACATTAGCACAGACATGAACTGATCCTCCTTTAAGAGAAGGTGACCAGAAGGGGTTTGTTCATGTTTACCCCTGTACCATATTCATACTGCTGTATATTCACCGACCTTGGCAAAGTATGCTCTCATTTTGTCCTCCAGGTATTCTGGGATGTCTATCGTGTGAGGCCGCCTCTCTCTCTCCTCCATCTCCCGTACTTTCTCCCTGTGGTACCTTGCGTGGCTCAGGGGCTTGTTGTCCTCATTCAGGAGACCCATTTCCTACCAGGAGCATGGACAGGTTTTACACTGCACCCTGTAACTAACACTAACACACACTAACACACACACACTAACACACACACACTAACACACACACACTAACACACACACACTAACACACACACACACACACACACACACACACACACCTTTAGCCTCAGGCAGGCCTGAGCTGCAGCTCTCCTCTCAGCTTCCACCCTGCGCCAAGCAGAGCCCTGGAAGCTCATCTTCTCTGGCCAGAGCACCGTCAACTGGCAGGTCTTCATCTTGCCCCCCTTCGTCTGGTATTGCACCACATCCTGTACAAGAAATGCAGACACACACATTTTCAGTATCTGAGGGGTAGATGCAAAGGTAGAAATGCAAGGGTCGCATAATTGAAGACGTCGGGTGTTTATCTATACCATCACACATGGTGATGAGATGCTGACGGTGCTGAACGTTTGAAATTTGGGATGCAATGAATCATGGGATTGATCCTTGATATTTGGGGCGGGACAAAAAGAGGTTTAGGGATTTTTAACAGTCTCCATACGTGTATTCTTGAGTATTGGAACCATATTTAGGCAATGGAAGATGACGTCAAACGGGTACTCGAGAACACAAGAATGGTCAATTACGCTCATTGGCAAACACCCAATAAGTGCAAGACTGGTCACTGTGTCTTTCCTTTTGTTAAAATGAGCCTTACTGCCGGGCTGGAGTCCGAGCAGCATAATAGCCCCCTCTGCTGGCCACTATAGGCAAGGTCTGCACAATTGTGGGGAAAAATTCACAATGTGATTTATAAAGCAATTTATAAAACAAAAAATATACAAGACATAAAAGAAGTTCAAATAAACCTATATTAAAACTTACCATCATCTACCTCACTATCATCTAGTCTGTCAATGAAGTTGGTGACATTGCCACAAGACTCAAAGCAGTGCTGGCAAATGACTTGCTTTTGTTCAATAATGTGTCTGAAATGCTAAATATTTCCATAAGGTGGAAGACTAATGTCTTTTGGCCACCGGTTCGTGTTCGCTTTTCTTCTCTTCACTCATTGTGATACATTTCTCACAAACACACCACAGTGAGTTTTGATGGGGTCAGAGAGTACATGCAGAGCTCACATGCTGGTACACTAGACTGATTTTTGATTTTTTAATATATACCACATAATTCTAAAAAGTGACAGTTGTTTCAATTGCTAAGATTGCCAAGTTTCATTTCCTGTAACAGAGTAAGAATGTTTTAGTTTGTTGACAGTCTAAACTAGGGGTGCAACAACTAATCAATTTAAATCGATTATTAAAATAGTTGCCAACTAATTTAATAATCGATTAGTTTGGTGTACGTTATTATACAGATAAGTACAGTGGCTACCTTCTAATTTGGGAGCGGTAAGCTAACCAAAGCCGCGGTGGTAGTAAAGCACCATTAAGCTGGATGCCGATCGCCATAAAAGAAAAAGGTGACGAGAACCAATGGCGTGCCTTGAGTAGCTTACGTAATGAATTCTGAAAGAATTGAAAAAAATGTTTAAAAGAGGTGGAAGCAGACACAACAGAGTCTTGTTTTAATTCTGCTAGAATTTGACGATAATTAGCTGAAATTAGATTGAAGAGACAATGATGTATTATGTGACGTTGTGGAGTTTTTGGATTATTTTATGCAATTATTCAGATTACTTAACGTAAATCCTTCAT
>JAODKE010000088.1:8838378-8849274 GCA_026779605.1 Mormyrus hasselquistii
TATTCTATTCTATTCTATTCTATTCTATTCTATTCTAAAGTCAGGTGTTTCAGAGGCCGGTTACGTACAGTATATCCCCAAATGAAAGCTGTTGCCACTGTTACATTTTCATCCTTCACACGTCATGCTTTTTTCAGCTCTTTTAAGAAACCGAGATGTATTTTTTCTGAACCTGAGATTTATTTACTTGACGAAGAAACCTTATTTATTTACTTTTTTTTTTTTTTAAATAAAATCAGTTTACTGGCAACAAATTCTAAGCATAATTCTAGCTAATTAAAAAAAACAAACTAAAAACTCTACATCTGCAGCAAGCAAAAAAAATCCAGCCTTTGTAATCTATTATTTTAAGCAAAAAAAAGTTTGTTTTAGAAATATTTAGCATGCCCTCCTTACATCTCCAGTTTTGGAAGTTTGAAAGATAAGCGCTTAGATGAACTGGCATGATGAAATCGCCCACAGTGTGTGTCCCCTGCAATGGGGCTGGCATCCTGTCCAGGGCGTCCCACTGCCTGCTGTCCTCTCCTGCTTGGGTTAGAGTCCAACACACCCCTCCTCTTTTAGTACAGTGACTAATCATGAATACTCTAGGTTAGATATTATTGAGATTACCAGCTCAAATCTTTAACAAGGCCCTTAACCCCATCTGCTCTAGTGGCGCTTGATGTTGGCCTCACCCTGTGCTCAGTCCACAAATCTTACCTAAATCTGTTATCTTTCTTGCAAACAGGTACCCCTCAAGATGCTGTGTTTTAATTCAACAACGGCATGCTTCTTTCCCTAGGGAAGATCATCGGCACATGCTACATGCGTTCTCTGTTGTTGTTGTTTAGCGGTGCATTCATCTGAATAATCCAGCTCACTGGAGGTGTGTCTGACTTTCCACTGGCACCTGTCACTTTTTTGTCACGGAGGCAGCCCTTGTCACCTAGAGCAGTCTGTCGCTGGCAGGAAGGGCTTCTTGCGTTACGATGGAGCAGAACACCCTGAGTGAGACACGCTCGTCCGCTGTTGACACCTTCTAGCGGTGACGGTCCTTACATGATCCCCAACCGGACGTTAGATCTAACAGTGACTGCAGAGTGCACCCGACCGCTCCAGTGTAACCATGGAGAACTTTTTCAAAGGCACAAACTACTGGATAGTAAGTGGCGTCTGTCTTGCAGCTTCCTACCTGTGGTACAGGTTCTGGAATTTGCTCATCTACCAGAGGAAGAGTGAGGCAGCTGTACCCCCTGATCTGCAGGTAGGCCCCCCCTCACCTCTTACTGCCCCACAAGTGCATGTTCCACTGCATCACCTCCATAGGCTATGGCACATAGTCAGGGTTTAAAAGGAGCTTCACAGGAGAAGCTGCGATGCCCCGTGTAGGTGCTCAAACCCACATTAACAGCGCTTAGCAGATCATCTCAGTCTCAGTGAATTATGTGTTTCATCTTCTGCCAGTTTGGATCTCTTGCAAAACCAGCTTCCACTTAACCTTGACATTATTTATCATTTCCTGTGCTTTTGCAGTTTTAAGGTGATCTAAATCTGCTTTTCACTCATTCGTACCAGTTGCAAATGCAAGGCTCTATTAATTAATCACTTACGGAGCAATTAAAAATGAACGCCAATGTATATAAAATCCTGAACTTTGTATGTATGCAGGTAGAAAAAAAGTGCTGCTGGGAATTCTGGAGCCATTACATTATACATTTAACCACATACTGTACAGTCTTAAGACGATAAAAAGTTGCCAGCATTTTAAACGAAAGAAGATCCTCTTTTCTATTGTTAGGTTATTTTCTTTTTGGTTTTCTATTTGTTTTTTTATCTTGCGGATAATTGCTGGCTGTTGCACCTTTTACCAGTCACTTATTGACATGGCAACACCCAGAAATAGAACTCTGATTCCTGGATAGTAGCGTTCTCCATCCGACATGTGAGAACAGCTGCTACCGCTTCCAGAGCTGTGCTGTTGATGTGAACTTCAAAGGTTAATGGATATCTAGCACCAAAGGCTTCTTCTGCTACGGTCACTCCGGGCTCCAGAATATCTTACAGAAATGGACAGATGTAGTGACCTGCAGCAAATGCAGTTACTACAACAACTGTGTTTATTTTTTCCACGTGTTTAGCTGTCCGTCTGGAGATGAATGAGAGGATGCTAGTATGCCTAGCAAAGAAGTCACACTGGAAAATATCTGTCTTGCCAGCTTGCAGATAGATTTATGCGTTTGATGTAATCCTTTGCGGGTCCCTGGGCCAAAAAATTTGCGTACACTTTCAAGCACTGCAGGAACGTGAACGGTTGGAAAATACACTAGTCATGACAGAGTATTAAATAAATTGGCATGAGCTACTAATGTTTTGCAGCTGCTTCATTTTGTGGAGAAAAATGCAGTAGATTTACATTTATAGAGTATTAGTGTATGAGGCACATGGGCCTGCATGAGAAGGCAGCAGAGTAAAGGAAAATAATACTACAGCATGAGTTTACGGAGTATTGGTGTATAGGAAACTTGGCGCTGGATGAGAAGGCGGAGGAGTGCAGCACAGAATGTAGTATATTACCAGTGTTGGGGAAGTTACTCACAAAAGTAGGCTAATCCATTACAACCAGATGTGCAAAGTTTATGCTTAAATGCTTAATTTGCTTGGAAGGGACTGCATCCAATTTCATCATACTTTGTAGGATGACAATAAAGATTCAGGTCCAAAAAGTACAAATCCAGACCGAGGTGTGTTTGTTTCAATCAGCCAGTTGAGTACTCTGTGACTGTGACTATTTATACCCCCAGCACGCTTTAGCTGTGATGGCTATGCCTTAATTAACGAAGAGCATAGAAAACATTTAACACTGCCATGTCTTCATTGAACAAATGATAATTTCATTAGTCTACTCCTGTGTTTAGGCAAATGTACACCACTTACGTAATAGATAATTATGGTTTCAAGTACTGTAGGTATACTGCAGTAATGGGCTGGTACTGTACAGGTATGTATATCCTCTTCTTAATTATGTTTACATCCTACCCGCATTTCAAGCACGACTATGATTTAGGTGCGTCTCCTGGGTTTGTTGACATTGTTGCAGATGCAGATAATAATGTAAATAATAAAGACTTTCTGTTTGTTTGAAGGATCAAAATAATAGGTCATCTGAAGGATTATTTATTTAAGGAACGGGTTTCATTTCACAGATGTGATCATAATGTTTTGGACACCAAATACCTACTGGACATATGTCATAATTTCCTTTCTATTAAGATTAAATTACAGTTACAATTACATAATTGAAAGTGACCAAAGACATGCACAAACACCTTGCCATTTTACGTGCGACGGATTATAAATTTTAAGTAGAGTTTTGTTTTTATTTTATTCGATACAGCAATCCTATTGCTGTTAGTGTATTTCTCTTTCAAATCAAATCAAATAAATTGGATACATTAAGAATACTATGTGACAGGCATCAGTCTGTCCTAAGGTTATCAAGTGGGTCTCTATCCATCCATCCATCCATCTATCCATCCATTTTCCATAGCCGCTTATCCTGTGCAGGGTTGTGGGTGTCCAAAGCCTATCCCTGAAACTGGGGGGAGAAAAATAACTGCAAGGTCATCATGAGTAAATTGTTCGTCATGTCATTTTTTAAAAAAAAATGAATAATTGTGTATGATTTGCTCAATATACTTAACCAATGAAGATGTACATGGTTTTTGAGCACTTATGGTCATTTAAGTGAAATGATTGTGTAATTTTAATTTGTGGGTAGTTTTTATTACAGTGCTCACTTTTTAATAGGTTTAGGTTATAGAGCTGCACAAATGGTTGTGATAATCAGTGTCTGGGGTATGTGGTTCCTGAAAAGGATCAGGAACTTTTAAGGTCTTTTTGTAGATGATTTAGCCTAGAAGATCTATGACATAGTATCTGGACCTCGATTGCAAATCCAGGCCATGTTTTCATTTCTACCAGGTAGTTAATTGAATAATTACTGATTCTGATTGGCCAGAGGCTTTGCACCTGACTGACAGGTAAAGGAAAATGACTATCAGGGCTCGGATCTTGAGGAACGTGATTTGAATGGTCCTGATATAGCACTTTGAGGCAGCTCAGATGTTGAGAAGATGATATCCTTTTATGGGGCACTTCACAAGCAGAGACAGCACCCCACCAAGGCAACCGACCAAGCTCTGACTGTGTTAGGTCGAGGTCAGGCTGTGAATGCTTGAGTGCCATAGTATGCGGGGGCTACTGAGAAACACTCACCTTTGTGGCTTGCAGCACTCCATTAAATCTGAGCCCGTGGTATGATGGCCGACCTCCAAGACCACCCATCAGATCCTGCGCTGTGTGTGTGTGCGTGTGAATTATGTTTATGTTAAATTGTGGGGACCAAATGTTGCCCACAATGTAATAAAAACCTGTTATTTTGATGTTGTCCCCACAAAGATCTGTGAATGTCATCAAAAAAAACTAAAAATGCCAAAAGTCTCATATTTTGTTTGGTAGCTTATGGTTGAGGTTATGGCTGGGTAGGGGTTAAGGTCGTCATGTTGGGATTAGGGTTTTAAACACCATTAGAATTAAAGCTAATACTACAATTTCACACATTCTACACATATCCAGCCAAGTCAGTGGTTCTCTGTTCTCTCCATGAGCCAGCATGTTTTCATTCCAACCGTACCTTAATCAGGCTTATATAGTCCTTAATTAGCTGTTATTAAACGGAGCAGGTTGCAAGCAGTATGGGTTGGAATGAAAATATTTTGACCGGGCGTGGGGGCCCTAGGACAGGATTGAGAAGTATTTTATTTATAGCACAAAGAATTCACCGCATGGTCAGAAAAGTATATTCTGCAAAGCAGAGCCAGAGCCAGCTGCTGTGGTTTATAGGCGTGAAATGCGGCTTGTTGTGTAATGTCATCCTCTAGCCTTGTAACTTGGCTTCTTGGGGTACTCTTGCGCAACGGTACTCAAGTAAGCATGTGTACATGTACGTCATGGAGACGGACCGTTTGTGCCTAAGCCTGGCCTGAAAACTGAAATGGAAAACCATGGCGTCACCTGACATCACTGCGGCCGTGACAGACGTCTAGACTGCGATGCAGCATATGAGTCATGGGAGTTTGTGCGGCGCTTCTCAAAAATCCAGAAAAGGCATGGAAATGTCTTACCTCAGATAATATCTGCCAATATTCCAGATTAACTTTTCCTTCTTGCTGGAGGGAATACAGTAACGTGCACTGTACCACGTCATGTGATAAGATATAAAGGCTTCTATCTGATGGCTAAGCAATAGGCTAAAGATGAGGAGAGCTCCAAACTGAAAGTAAAGAAAGTGCTTCTTGTATGCAGCGATTATAACCTGTATGGGCTCCTTCTGATGTGAATCAACGTCCACAATAAAATCAAAAAGACATATAGTTGTACTTCCCATTCTTCTTTAGTTCTTCTCTTAAAGGCAACATGTCTTCAATTATCACTCATACATGTACTAGTCTATTGTAACAGTGTTTTTTCCTACATGCTTATGGTACACAGGAGGGTGCTCCTCAGGACCGGCCTGGGGTGTTCTGGCACCCTAAGAATGATTCGGCTTCATCCCCTGCCCCCTCCCAAGGGCAACTGAAAAAGTTTGTCATTTCAGTATTAAAAGCATTTCAGTAACACAGAATATCTGGCTGCTAACTAGCTAGCTGGCATCTGTCACACAAGAAAAGCTGCGAAATATTCAAATCTGTGTAAATAACTCTAATGTCACAGAATGCAACCAGTGGTATTTCTTCTAATTTCTTTCACACGCTCTTTGGCGCCCCTTGGTGATATTGGCGCCCTAGGCGCCATGTCGCCTATAGGCTGGGCTGGCCCTGGTGCTCATTAAAGGAAGGCGTTTAGCAGTCACGCTGCAGTAAAAGGCAACTATAGCCCCCCATCATTTGAGATAATTTATAACCTGGAGACCTTGAATCGCCCTGGATTCTCACTATTAATGCATATCCTTGTGCTCCCCCGTGCCCAGTTGTAGACACTCTGGGAAAAGTGTCATGTTTTAGGGTGCCAGATGGGTCTATGAACAGAGTCAGAGCAGGAGACGTAACTTCACTGCACGCTGGGACAGAGTGTTCCTGCAAAGGCTCACATTACCTATCTTCTCGCTGCCAGCATACTTCATGCCAGTCAGGTCACCCCCTTCCACTCTGTGGCCCCAACGCCAGCTCAGCTTACTTTGTGTGAATTGATTGGCGTTAAGCTTAGCACATGCTGGTAGAGACTCCTGTGTGCACTCACAGGTACAGGGTTTTTATGGTCATTAGCAGTCAGCCTGAGGTGGCTGTGGTGGCTTAATGGTTAGGGAAGTGCACTTATATTTGAAAGATTGCAGGTTCAAATCCGTCACCCGAGTGAGGTTCTTCCCCCAAACACTGCTCCCCGGTTGCTGAATTAGCTGCCCCCTGCTACGTCACATATGGGTTAAATGCAGGGAACACTTTTTGTTGTTGTGCTGTGGTGTGTCAACAATGACAATTAATCACTAAATTCTAATTATAGATATTTCAACTGATGATGCTTTCGTTTGCACGGTAGCGCAGTGCAAATGAAATACAATGATATATAAATGTCACCATTGAACATTTGCATCTTACCCCAGTTTTTTCCAAGGACTGTGACTGTACTTTCTCAACTGCACATCACTTTTATGTAAATGCAAGAAGCGTAAGAAATAAATGCAATGTGCCTTTAGGTGTGAAAGGGTGTAGAGATTGCGGCTATCGAGATGAGAAAGTCCTGTTTCTCTTAGGACCATATGTGCTTGGCATCCACTTTGGATTGACAGTTTTAGTATCAGATGTCACAGTTTCAGTGATTCAGGGATATGCAGTTTGCATCTTTGCAATTTTCACGATATCTTTAGACTGAGTTCCTCAGTAGTTTCAATATGTCTGACGTCACATACATGTGTTTGTGTGAAATGAAGCCTCACAGTGCTGCGAAGCAGTTTCACCATGAAAATCACTGCTTCTGTTTAGCTGCTGCCTGTGTCACTCTTATGATGGCCTTCAGGTTCCTGTCAGGTCATGCGTGGCCCTGCCCCCTTCTGGCCTCTGTTTCATCAGTCTATCCCTTCACTGTCCACCGGGGAGACAAGGGACTTTGGCGAGGTGAAGTAGCGGTCACCTTCTTGTAGGGGAGGCTATTTTTAGCTTTTGTGCCAAGGTGTCATCTTTCATGGGGGGTCGTTCCCCATCCGTAGTGCACTTTATTTTCTCAGATCTTTGTCTCTTCTCACCTCTGATCTTCTCACCGCCACCCTACAAACAGGGCCCATGTATGGGGGTGCAGAAAAGCAAAATCACATTACATGCATTTCACAGTAAAGGTGACACATCTAGAAAACTGAGGGTTCAAATCTCTCCCTCAGCTGTGTATTTGGCATTTTTCCCCCCAATTTTCGCACACATTCCCTCCAGGTGCAGTGACTTCCTCCTCCTCTTCAGAAACATGCGGCCAAGCAAACTGGCATCTTTAATTTGCCTGTCGTGTATGAGTATGTGCATCCTGAGATGGACCGGCACCGACCGAGGATGTGAGCTGTGCATACGCTGCATGACCTGAGTCAACCGTGATTAACTATTCAAGTAATAAAGGACTTTAGACCATCTAGCAAACCTGCAGCCTCACGAATTATAGTAAGTAAAGACCCATCTCACGTCAAATAAAATAGCGGATTACCTTCAGTTATCTATACTGATACTGGCAAAGCCTTACAATAACTGGACCCTACAGGTCCTAGTTGGGCTTTAGTTTTAGCTAGATCTTAATTATTTTTAGTTAGTTTTCAGTTGCTTTTGTATTTGACTTTCAATGCTCGCACATGCACCACTGACATCCACGGCTGACTTAGATCCTGTAGTCACATGCACCGTGCTTCTATGGATGTGCTCTAGACTCACTGTAACTCAGTAGTGGATAAGCAGTGTGAACAATTGGTGAATATGACACAGTAATGATTTAGCTAAATCAATGAGCTAAAAAGCTCTGAAATTTGATTTAGCCCCTTAGGAATCTGTTCCACGACACAGAGTGATTGCATTTGCAATCAGCCAAACTATCGCATTAAGGTAAAAATCAAAAGATAAACACGACATGTTTCTTCTCTTGGTGTCGCTTTATTTCAAATGTTCTTCAATGTTATATCTTCTTCCAGAAATTTCTATTCCTTGACCATCCGAAACATGAAAGAAACACCTTGGGGTGTTTAATTTCTGTCAGCTTTTCCCCCTCATGTCAACACAAACCTTACATGCTCTAAATACTGCTAAATCAAGCAGAGGACATTTGCTTATAGTTTGTAATGTAGAGGATAACAGTTCAAATTACTGTTCATAAGTTAAAATTGATCTGGGCTGTTCTTAACTGTGCATCATTAGTCCTGGGGCTGCGGGAGGGGGACAGGGGGCAGGAGTTGGAAAGAGCGTTCTGGTATAAATCAGACCTGTCACCGCTTCACCCGAGGCTTTATGGCTCATCAGTCTAGTAGTATAGAGCTGCGCCACTAGACGCCAGTCCAGACACTTTTCCAGGCAAGAAGCCCCAGAGGAAGGAAGTGCATTGTGCTGGGCGTCTCAGAGATTGACTATCCCTCATGCATGGTATATTTTTAGCCATAGAAGTGTGATGTCACTTGGGTGACCTAAGCCAATGATGGGTGACAGTACTCTGAATCCCCGCTGAAAATCATTATTGGAGATGAGCTTCATGCCCTGCTCTTAAGCTCCATAAAGCCGCTTCAGAGTCAAAGCAAGACTGGGACATGTTTGACGGGTATTTTGAGTTGCCACAAAAATACACCCCGATGACTTATTACTAGAACATACAGGACCTTCTTGCATTTGTACACAAACTGGCATGACTTAAAGAGACATTTTGCTCTCACCTTTTATTACGACGTTTTTCTCCTCTTACCTGTAATGTTTTTTATCATATTAAGAAAAAAAAAAACAGCTCACATGAAACTGAATGTCCAGAAGTGTACCCTGGCAGCCCGCTGGACACGGTGGCTTAACTCTTGAAGGTTCTCCGATGTCACCAGGCATGCCCACAACGAAATTCCCCTGAGCTCAGATATCCCAGCCATCCCCTTGCTGACGTACGCTTGCCATCCGCATTTAGAGAGGGGGGTCAGGGTCCTCCCCATCTGGAAAGGTGAAGCTGCTTTGAATGAAGAAACAAGCTCAAATAGAAACAAGCTAAACATTAAACTATAAGGCTGATCAAGGATCTAAGTTTTTGCCATTTTTAATGACTTTGCAAATGATTTTAAGCCTTTTGACATTTTTATTATTTAAGGATTAAATGTCTTCCTCACTGCAGGTTTTAATTGGTCACGGTTAGACGAAACGCAATATTTGTTTCTTTCCAATTTGGCATACAGATAAAATGAGTTCAAAAGTAGTTAATTCACTGGCAAAAGTTTTTGACCCCAAATCTGTCCCTGTCATGGGAAAAGCAGGGAAGCTACCCACGGAAGTTGACGGGCACCCTGTAACCTTCTCCCACATCCAGACTAAGATCGATTCTTTGAGTGACAAGATAGACAAGCTCATCCACATCCAGGAGAAGGTTCTCCACCGACTGGATGGCTTGTCTCAGGACATTGACGGCATTGAAAAGGACGTAGAGACACTGAAGGTGGACAAGGAGGAGATCCATCTGCTGCCCCCCAAGCAGCAGGATACGAAAGTCACCAACGAGATGAAAGTGATGTGCCAGGAGATGAATAGCGTCATATCAGCCGTCAGCCAGAGGTCTGAGCAACACTCCAGAAAGCTGGATGGGATGGAGAGATTGATCATGGGCATCCAACAGGTTGTCAGCTTAATCGGAGAAAATGTAAAGAGCTCCTGCCTTATGGAGCTGCTTTTCAAAGACCCTCCGGCTCGTAAGGCCAGGACAACATCGAACAAGGTGAGAATCCAAAGCCATAAGTGTACAGGAGCCCCACAGATAAGTCTGGGGTGTTTCAGAAGAAGCGTGATAAAGTAAGTGCAGGGGTACTGAAAATCAATCTTTAAAATCTGGAATTAAATCATACATTTGAACTACATGAGCAAACTGAGTTAATTACCATTGCTATTCTAGTTAATATTTTTAATCTTCTAAGATGCAGTTCATCTTCCACCTGCAGATTCCCCTTAGTCATTTGTAGAAGGTGGATATATTTGGAGAATTTATCTACAAAATATTTATGAAGATATTCGCTTGGAATTTTAGTACATTATCAATGATGCGTATGTAGTGTTCTTTTTCCTTTTTTTTAATGCACGTCAGTAGCACGTGGTTCCATCTTTGCTGACCACGCAGATGAAGAGTCACATGGGAATCAAAACCAGAAAGCTGACTGAAAATGTTCACCTAAATTTCGAAATTCTGTCGGCACTCTTTCCAAAGTGAAGGCAGATGCTGTTGTTATCCCATCAGTGAGATTTACCTTCAGAAGAACGGGAGATTTAGCTTGGCCTCAGGTGGCTGTATGAATAAGGAACTCTTCTATGAACTCAGTTTGGCTATAGTGATACATACTGATATTTCCCATTATGATGTTTAGTGTTTACGGGTTCGCTATAGCTTTAGAAATAAGAGTCACTGAGGCCTTTACTAATTATATAAGATATAGTACCAGTCAAAGGATTTTGCCCACCACAGATTTTTACCGCTTTTCCATTTATTTCCTAAACTGCACATTTTTAAATTCTTGTTATGCATTGGGAAGTTGGCTATAAATGGAAATATAAGTGAAATAAAACAAATTTCCTTTATAACATGAAAAGAGAATGTAACAGTGCATGTCTGACATCCTATTAACTGGTTGTGTGGTGATGGCAGAGTCAGATTCTAGGCTGTCCC
>JAODKE010000088.1:8864657-8881439 GCA_026779605.1 Mormyrus hasselquistii
TACAGCAGTTCCATCCTGCATAGTTCAGTTCAGGTTTGCATACCTCGCCGTTTTGCTAAAGTAATTCACCGAAGCAATTCTCTCAACATGGAACCAAACATCCATGAATCTGCACTCACTATCTAACATGCTACTAAAAGTATGATCTACAGTATAGGATGGTAGAGAGTATCAATTTGAGATAGTACTTTCCGTCATCCCTCTATCACAATGAACAACGTACGTTTTCGTTTACATTGGGAAAAAAGACCAAGATGGAGGAAAGCCATTTGGCTCCTTTTTGTGCATTTATGTCTTTCATTATGTTTTAGTAATAATCCATCATTGCTTATTTCACATTAAGATATACATATATATACTCTGCCTCCACAGACACTGCCTTTCCCGCCAATGTATGGTCAATTTTCGTTAAACACTCGCCGAGGTTTACAGTGCACAAATGCTTCATAAAGTGTACATTTAGCTAGTTTTTTATTCCCTGTAGATGGATGGTGTTAAACTATACAGCGGATTGTACCTCCGACGGGCATCCGTACGAATAAAACAGCACATTAAAAACAGCTGTTGCACAAAGACCCCATTTAGTGTGCGGGAATGCGCAATGGCACCGTGAGGATTATGTGATACCATCTACAGTGTCACATCAAGACGAACATGCGGTACTAAAACCCGAAAGCTCGCTGGAAGCTTTATGCATACCCAAAGGAATCTCTCAGCATCGCCGTGCTATTTGAATCACTGTTATTTAGAGAAAGGCAGCGGGGTGTTTGGCTCCAGGTCGGGCCCAGCTGTCTGTCGGTCTGGGGCTGCTTGCGCTCACTATAATTCCGTTGGGTTCAAACTTTGGTTTCCTTTCGCAGACTATCGATATTTCGTTCATATGTTTTGGTGACCCTCGACTGACCTACTTTATGTTTTTATCCCAGTCTCTTCGCAACTTCTGTCACCCCCAGGTATCTCGCAACAATCAGAAAGTCAGGAGAGGAAAGTCTGAACATTACAGCCTTGGGCTTCTGAAACAGCCACAGCTGTGAGGTATATTTGAGAAGGACAGACATGAACATGAAGTTGGGTCACACTGTCGCCTCCGGTGCTTTCTGCCATTACAATCTGTGATTGCATGGCACCAAGCCAGCCGACAGAGAACGTACCCAGAAGTACGTTCCGATGTTATGTGAAGGCTAACAATGTTCTTGTTGTAACATTACTGTAACTTACCATCCACGTTCAAAGCAAAAAAAGGCTTTGACAACCTTACAAAAGGTTCTGTCGATGTCAGCGTAATAATATTATTGCCTAAATATCCTTTTAAGACAATTAACGTGGAAAAATGTTGTTTTATAATAAAATATTATTTTATAAAATTTAGTACAAACAGACAATCTAACCTTAAATCCATGACCTTTGAGGTGCAATGCAACTGTGTTACTCAATATCATACCACATACTTTATTTGCTTTTATATTAGTCTTAGTTGTAAAGAGTAGTTGTAGCAGTGGTATAACATTCTGGGAACATTAGAACATCAAATGTGTCCATACCTTAATCATAATGTTCAATAAAGGCTCCTAGAACCAAAAATTGTTAGTGGGGAAGAACCTGTTCCACCCAAAGGGCCTCTTTTTTTTCAGATTTCATCTGCTGTGTAAAGCAGCCAGTAGTGGCCCGACGCTGATCCTTTGCTCGATTCCAGAAGCCTAATTAAAAGCAACTGGGCGGCATTCTGTGCGACCCAGTGCATTCACCTGAAAAAACAAACCCGAGCTTGAGTCACTGGATTTTTTGCAGAACTTTGTGGGAATCAGGGCCCAGGGCTTTTGCGCCGAGGTCAGAGGAAGGGCTGACAGAGGGGCTGAACAGCACCGAGTTTGTGCTTTGGCCTCATACTCACCCGAGGGTCACCCTAGGAAGGTAAAATGAACAATCAGCGGAGGCCTTCAGGTCTGCCCCTATTAACTTGATCAGCACCATTATGCTAAATCTGCACTGCTTATCTTTGTCAGCTCTGCCATTATTATGAAACTGAGCTGAAAAATATTTGACCTGGACAGGACTAAGTGTGACTACACACTTTCTGGACTGTGGCCACAGTTATGGATCAACATTTGAGTTTTTCATCGTTAGCTTTCAATCTGTCCTCTGTTGACTCATGTTCGGCCCGGACGCATGTAAAATGCAATAAAACAGGTGGAATTCAGTACCTCTCGAATGGAATCAATCACACAGAAACAGTCTTTGAACATGTCGAACTAAATCCCCAAAGGCCTAATGTACTGCAGAGCTTCTTGCCGTGTTGATGCGTATCTAGTCCCCTTTTGGGCCATTTCAGCCTAATAAAAACCTTCCTATGTGTTGTACGTGCGAGTGGGGATTTCTTTACAGGATGACCAGCAGCACCTGCTGGCCAAACGGGGAAGGGACACGAATTGGGACAACGGGGACCGACCTTGACAACTTGAACTATTGCATCATTTTTCAAAGTTCTCCCAGTTTCAGCATAAAACTCTCATCCTGGAAATGAGTCCCACTTTACGTCTGCTCTCAACTCCACCCTGTATCTGGAGTTGCATGTTCTTCCTGTCTCACATGGGTTTCTTCTGCAGTCCAAATAAATCTGACTGAACGATGGGCGTTCTTTGAGCGCTGTTATCAACGTATAACTGAACAATTCGGACAATTCACATTAGAAATATCACTCTGCTTTGCAGGTATTTTTTATTTTTTGTGGAGGCCCGTAAATGCTTGATAAATAAGCAAGCAAAGTATTATCTGTAGTGGCTAATTACTGTTAACTTGTACATGCTACTCGATGAACTGTTATATAAAAACAATAGCATACTCTCAGGCATGCAGATGAACTCCAATATATCATGGCTGTGTTTATCTTCTGCACTTGGCGCTGTCTCATGCCTACGACTGAATCACTGCTACGATATATCGGAATACAACTACACTCCTTGTCGTATGTTATTGCTTAATTATAAGACCTTAAAATCTATACTTATAAATGTAATTATAATAGATATGTAACATGCCTATAATCCCATACAGTGTACAGGTAGCGGTAAGGAGCATGCATGGATTACAGCACATTGTCATACCCACCACATGACAAACCACCTCAGTGACAGGTGATACTTCAGCACCACACTAGTCTGAATTGATCACTTTCTTTTTTTATGAAGTGCCAATCGTGCCACAAACCCCTGATTTTTCCTGTAAGTTGCAACACCTGCCTGCAGGGCTGGATGTAGATTAATGTTGTACCCTGGACAGAGCAGCTGCAAGTTAAGCGCCTCACTCAAGGACCCATCAGCGTTAGATCACTCCCGGCGTTAGCGGGATTCAAACCAGCAACCTTCCGATCGCCGCCACTCCTCCCTATATATGAGTGACAGTTTAAAATCTTATTTTGTTATCTAATGCACAAGCTTTTTCAGTTACAAACTACCATACAATTTCTTAAGATAATGTTTACAATGTAACACTAGTACCCATTACGTCACAGACCATTGTAAAAAAGAGTATTCTGGGCGAACTTACAATGCTTCCTCAAGCATATTCAACTGCGCTGCAATTTAATTGTCAGAAACTTAGATTAACCCCAAGATGTTTAAATTACCTGCTCTTGCTGGCTTCTGGAATAATGAATAAAGCTTTATTGGTTTCTGAATTACACTATGAGGTGTCAACTTTTCTTTGATTTGTGGACACAGTCACCCTTATTTTTCAACTGGTTGTCTCCAGTGGATAAAGGAACCTACTGTTCTGCATTTTACTATATTTTCTCTTTTCAAAACCTGATAAAAATCACTTTGTAGTAGAGTGCCGTCTCGTGACAAGTTACGGTAAGTGTAAAAAGGAATGAAAAGACGTCGCCACCTTTTACAAACAATTAATTTTGACAAAGAGAAATATGTGACAGCAAAGGTCAGGTTAAAGTCACCTAAATCCACACCAGAAGACATGCAGGGTAGATCTGATCTTGCTAATAGCTTTCATTACTTTGAACATGCAGCCATTTAACCGAACAGGTGAAGCTGATTTGTGCCAGGTTTCGAAGCCCAGGGGCCGAGAACTAAATGAACTTTTGTGTGTTGGAGCACGGTCCCCCCCCCCCGGTTCCGAGGCCCAGTTTGAAATGGTGAGAAATTTAATTTGAGATGTTAAAAAGAAAAAAACGGACCTTCTGCCCTTTCTTTCAACTCTTGCTTCTTGGGGTAACCTCAACATGCTCAATCAAAACCAGATGGACTTATCAGGCCTAAAGACAACAAATAGCGCTGGAGGATCTGTCAGAGACAAAGACCACCAGAGAAAGGAAGACAAAAGGTCATTTGCTCCTGAGTTTTTTTTTTTTTCCCGAGGATAAAATGAGCTTCATAGACAGAGGTAGCCCACACATGCAAAGGTCACATGATCACAAGGCCCCAGCCCCGGTGACTGTCCCTGTTGGCCGAAAGCCGCCCCCGTTAGGCTACTGGGGGAACAGCACTGCTGCGGAGGAGGTTCTCCGGGGGATTGACACCTCCTGCTCTTCAGAGAGCGGGCTGTCAGCTTTGACCTGAGCTGCTGGGTGGGCCCTGACCACACTCCTGCCTTTGCTGTCAGATGATACTCCTGCCACCCACACACAAAGGAGACATCATCTTGAAGGGCCAGCGTGCTTCTCCACAGCTGCTGGATAATCCTCTTTAGAAGATGTCCTTTGTAGCTCTCTTCCCAGGCTAAGAAGGAGTCCCGTTTCCAAAACGGGCTGCCCAGTTTCTGGTCTTTACCCCAGGATGACTGAGTGGGGTTTGCTGGACGTCTAGTGAGAAACGCTCTTAGGACCCGCTGCAGGTGTTCTTCATTCTTAGGACAAACACTCTGTGTTTATACATAGCTAATAGGACCACTTGTGTCATTACTGTGACTCTTGGGAATGGACCATGTGAGAAGTTTCATCTGTAATGCTGCCATTTGCCATGCAGCAGGCATATATCATAATTTTTAATCATTGTGATGCACTTTTAAGTGCCACTGGTAATGACAGATGTGTTTGAGTATGGAATATTTTGTGGTATACCTTGGGGCTGTTGAATTATTGAATCTGAAGAGTGTTGATTCATTTCCTATAATTGCACACGTAGTTCCAGACAGGCAAATCACAGTAGTAAATCGTGATTGTAATCTTGAACATCAACATGCCTGAGTGTCCTCGACCACATCACCGTCTGGTTCAGGAACTCTGATATCACTGACCGCAAATCCCTGCAGCGGATAGTGAGTCAGAGTGGATCGTCAGGGCCCCTCTCTCATCCGTCACCGAACTGTGCAGGAAACATGTCATTCACCACGCCGCATGGTGGCGGAGACCCCTTCCACCCACCCCACAGACTGTTTACCCCCTCGGTGTTTGGCAGAAGGTTCCAGAGCTTCTGGACCATCACTGCCAGGCAGAGCAGCAGCTTCTTCTCAAGGCGGCCAGGCTCATTTACATTACACTGCTCACATACATAAAATCGAAGACAGCTTTGTACACGTTTTATATTTTATTGCATTGTGTTTTTGTATTTATCACCATCGGGGGGGCGAGGGGGGGGGGCTAAGAGAACGCTCTGTGTACTCGTACATGGATGTGTTGACAATAAGGAAGTCTGGAGTCTAATTCTAACTGACGTTACTTAACGAAAACTACAAAAGCACAGATACTGCTACAAATCACAGAGCACAACAGCGCTTCCGGCTGAGGACCAGGACCTGTGCTCAGTGATTCAATGCCAAAATAACTTACTGATGTCATGCACTTGCAGTCCACAATGGAGCACAATGCCACCCCGGTTTGGGTCATATATGAGCAAAATGTTTAACAACTGCCTGATGGTCTTTCATACCGTACAGATATTACAGCACATTGTATGGTGTTTCAGTAGCATTTTAAACAGCGACGTTCCTATATTCTGAAGTTCTGGTGATAAAATTTACCAAGGGGATAGAGTTTCCCATAAACAAGTTACCATAATACCAGGTCTAAATAATAATTCTACTAATAAATGAGTTTTCAGTTTGTAAATGTAAACGTAATGTCTTCTAGTACAAACGTGTGAACCACAGTGAGGTAACATCGGTATACGTGGGTTGATGCACTCGAAGCCGTGCATTACACGTTTGTTTACACGCACCGCATTAACTCTCACTTAATTTACTTGGAGAAATGCAATTCTGAATGCGAATATGCAATAAGAAAAATTGTGATGCACTAATAATTAAACGCCGAGATTTCTGCTCATCGGTCATTTCCTGTGGAGTTTCCACGGCATGCAGGGTTGATGTTATCATTTATACAGCAGCATTGCAGGGATTCCTGGCTGCTCAGGTGACTCTCAATGCTAAGCGCCCCGGAAAAGAGGGATCGAAAGGGTGCCAGGAGATGAGAAATAGAGGGATGGCCGGTTGTCACTCCTAAGAACCTCCACAGTGGCAGGACAGCTAGGGCATCCAGACACACACGGGATGGCAGCGTGGTACCTTCAGTCAACATCATCTTGCCATTCATACTTCTAAAGCTTGGCGAGCACCAAAACCATCGGGCTGTCCCTGAGAATCGGTGACTACCTGTTGTGCAGGTGTCTGCGGTGTGGTTGGATAAGGATGGTGCCCGTTGTGCTGTTTTAGCCAATCGAGCGAGTTGAATCTGAGCTCTCTGATTGGGGGCTTCGGCAGAACAAATCGGAGAAGGCAAAGTTACTCACTTCAGCTGTCAGTGGTTTTAATTTTACGGCTGATCGGTGTATATGTATATGGGTTTTAAAGTTATTAATTGTCTTTACGATGTGAAGCATAGCCTCAGATTTTACTTAGGTAGAAATATAATACTGCAGTTATTCTATTGGCGATAAGTAAGGTACTTAGGGTGTTTTAGCATTAATACAAATGATTTAACACGTGCATTTTTGTCTGCTAATATAGGGATGATTCCTAAACATACAGTATTAACTCCAAGGAAAAGAAGAATCTTTAGAAATTTCAGCATTATACAAATAAAGTGATAATTCCTTGCTAACTGGAAATATAACAGGAAATGCTTTCTCACTAAAACACTTTTTGTTTGAAGCAGAGGGTCAGTTTCAGGTGCTGTGATTCTCACAGATATCTTGGCTCCAGACCCGTAGCAGCTCACGCCTGGCTTTTCCTTGCAATAATTCAGCACTAAGCTGAAGTGGTTTCCATTTGAAACTCAGGTGCTCTTGGGCTTTGATTTGTGTGAAACAATCTGTGCGCGAGTCTTGAGCTAATCATGCTTCTTGTATTTAGCCTGTCTGCCAGCGGAGACCCTTAATTTCTCATTACTTGTAGCTAAAAGTGACAAATGAACCTCACGTAAGAAATTATATAACAAAATCTGGACGAAATAAAGTGGCTGGCATGAAAGCACACATCTCCCTTCCCGACAATCCTCTTACATAAACAGATGGTCGTGTTACAGGGCCTGGGCACCACAGCTGAACAGCAGATCCCACACCAAACATGACACCTGGAAACACACAGCTATGGTTTCACTGATACGTACGCCCAGATGACACGGTGTGTTGAGTTGCGCTTTAGCATGAGTATATGAACAAATGGCAAAGGCCCAACATACATAAATTAGCACGACTAGTATGAGATTCATTTTAGTAGTGGTTTGTGTTAACCAAAGAACTTTTCCATTTCATTTGTTCAGCTGGTTTTCTTGTCCAGCGTATTTGCATGATTGTTGTGGTAAAATGCTTTACAGTCATAAAAACAACGAATGGAACAATCTCCAGACAATCTAAAAATGACAGAAGCACCTTGGTATTTTCATTTCAAGGCCTAAATTGTGGTACGGCCACCTTTTATTTTGAGAATAGCTTCAGCTTTTCTTGGAATGCTATCATACAACTGTGTAGTCAAATATTGAACCATTCTTCAAAAAGAAATGCCATTTTTGTGGAGTGAAGGATATGGAAACCTACTTTTCACTATGCTATCCAGAACTTCCCAAAAAGCGATGTCTGCATCTGGTCTTTGGGGAGGCCAAGTTTGACGTGCGGATGTTTGTACTCTAGAATTATTTCAGTTTCGTGACCATCATCGTCTTGGAATATGGGAACATCATGAGGAAGAGGTCTTTGCATTAAAGGCTGTTCTTGGTCTGGTAAAATTACTTTATATTCTTTTATCTCCAAATTACATTACCTGCCTCTTCTGCTGTTGGATTCTCCACTCCTCGACCAACTGACCTCAGAAGGTTACACTGGGATCCCTTCTGCCCTCGTATGAGGTTGCTCCACTTTTACGTCGGTGGTGACTTGGTGGAGAGGGTGTCCATTTTCAAATTCCTGGTCACCCTCATGGCAGAGGACCTCTCATAGACAGTCAGCTCCAACATTCTGCTGAAGAAGGCAGAGAACACGTTGGAAGTCAACCCGCCCCAACAGCTGCTGGTGATACTGCACTGCTGTTTGCCGGGGAGTGTACCGATGCACTGCATCTCACTGCGGCTTGCCAGCTGCCCTTATGCAGTTAAAAAAAAAAAATACTGCAGAAAGTCAACAGCAACACTTCTAAAATCACAGGGCCCTAGGATGCTTGTGTAGAGCCAGCAGCACCAGGAGGTATATCATCTTTTTTCCCTACTGCCATCAGAAATGCACCGCAGCACTGTTTTTGATGACACTTTTTGACTGAAGGCCAATGCTATTGAGAACAATGTTTCTCCTGCGGCATAATCGCACCTTATACTTTGCTAGATTTTGCAATTGTATAAGTTCTCAAGTGATTATCAACCAGCATTTTTTCTTTTCTTCCAGGGCGTGGCTCAGATGCGTGTAGGACCTGCATGCTACCTGGAGGATTCTCACCAGATAAGCAGTTAACTAATTACTTCAGTTAGCGTTGAACCAGAGGTTTTACAGTAGCTTTGCTTCAACATTAATTTACCCATTTTCATTAGGCCTCGTCATGGGTCATTTGGGTCCAGAGGTCCTGCAAAGATTTCCATGACGTCTCTGAAAGGACCAGAAGATGATAAAGAGCAAATCGTATGATATTAAAACCCAAATTGTTCATGCAAAATGGCAGACTGGAGATCATTTTCTGGAATCCCCATGATCCAAGTTCCCATCTGCCTCTTAGACGCTACCCAAAAACCTGTGGATGTACTTTATCAACGTCACAGGATCCAGATGTCTTTTTTAAGTAGACATGCTCGTTACGTACCAGTACTGACTAGTAAGACCCTCCACCAACTAACCCAAGTACCATTCTCAGATCTCAATACGGCCAATCAGAACAAAAATGTAGAACAGAAACGGGCTTGTATTACTACAATAATGCTTTCCATAAATTCAGTAAAATCAATGCAGGTGGACGCATACTTGTATGCCAACCCCTTATGGAAAGCTGCCACATTCCATTGCCTGGTGCTGCTTCCCATCCAAGAAAACTCTTCCAAACAGAAACCCAATAAACCCCAATTGTGTAGCATTTATTCAGAGTGACCTGCTGTATTTAGACACCCAAGCAGGAAGCGTTTAGAAAAAAAAAACCTCAATATTGTTATGCCTTACTTGTCCATTGCTGTTAATCTCACTGATATGTCAACAGGCACTTCAACAAACCCTGACACATTGTCAGCTGTATTTGACACTAGACCTTTCCCTTGGCTTCTGAAGCAGACCACCAGTATCAGGCTGTGTAACAATAAATATCGGCAGTATTTTTAGCACTGGTGTACAATTTGATTAATTTGGATTTCAGTGGTTAAGAATAATGCAAAAAAACTTGGGTACACCCATTTTCTAAAGTCACCAGCAGGGGGAGACAAACACTGCAGTCTATATTTGCAATCCGTTACTTTACCAACACAACGGAACGTGCAAACACATTCATGTTGTTTTCTTTTCCCTTGACCAGGCAGAACATTTTGTAAAACTATGCAGAATAAAATGCAGCTCAATCACAGACGATGGAGGATTCACTTTTCATTTAATAAAATAAATGTGAAATAAAATATATGCCATCCAACAATGTCATGTTTCCTGCACTTCTTGTTTAATTGATCATTTGAAACATGATTTCAGGATTTACTGACACTTAATTATGCTTGCTTTTGCGTCTTTGTTCAGCATTTTCCAGTAGTCAAATGCATCCTCTGAGAGCGAAAATTAAGCCCAAGCTGACATTATTCCATTTGCATGCTAAAAAAATGAGGCGATGACTCTGGTCAGTCTAAACTAAATATGAGTAACTTTGAACTGAGTGTCATGCTAATTCCCAAAGGCTCCTAACTATTGTTGTTGTCATCAGGAACTGTACAGCTTGTCCATCTCAGCATGACATGAAGGGCAGTGGGAGCAGGGAGGTGCTGTTTGATGAGTCAGCTGACTCTAATGACCCTTTTTATTTCCCCCCCGGGGCCTGATATCAGCGGCCCTAGGTTCACGGCAAGGGGCCGGCTCTCCTACCTCGGCCCACTGTTCCCATGGCGATCATCTGTCTAAACACCAGTCACATCCAGTCCGGCTAGAAGGGAATGAGGAGGCTGCAGTAGTCCAGGGCAAACCTTATACATGAGATGATATAGAGGCAGGAGCCCCATACTGCAAAGCTTCCTAAGCACTGAAGGATAAGAGAAGATCGATGGAACATGCTCTGACAATTGAGGTATTTCTATTCCAGTTGAGGTATTTCTACCTGAGTCTTTTTCAGCGCTGAAAAATAATTCCAGGTACAACGTAACACAGTCACATTCCTGTATACAGGGGCACAGAAACCGGGGGGCTGAGGGACACCCCAGTATTTCATTTGGCTTCATTTATTGCCCCAATAAACTGACCTTTCTATTTAAATTATTGAGTCGTGTTCCCCCCCCCCTCCCCGTCCCCCCAACCTGAAACACTCTCCTGTACCATTGCCTGTATGATCCTAGATGAGATGCGCGTGTGCAGGACACATTCACCGTCCGTGCCCTTTCAACGCTGTGCATTGAACGTGCGTACAGCTACAGACGTCATATTTTCTAAGTTGAGAGAGCGCCAGGCATCCCCCAGCTGACCGGACCAGCATGGCACCGCTCAGCAAGATAAGAAATGAAATGATATGTTCACGCCCCGATCGCATTTCTCACCCCACGTCGGCCCAGTTAAAAAATGATCCGTCACTGTCTGGTCCAGTGTTTGGTAACTTCATCCTCCCATACTGCTGACCGTTCTGTCTCCGCTTTCGTTCCGTCTGCCAAGAACAACCTCCACACATTCACCTCTTTCCATGCTCTAAACATCTGCAGTGTATCTCGTAGATTTAATCTATGGCCGTGCTTCGGTCCTATACAAATGAAATTTGAAGGCCTAAATGAGTACAGGACCATGAATCAGCTTGAATAGTCAAATAACAATGTTGTTACACCTTATAATGGTATCAGATTCCTGCAGACATAGCGGTGAACCAGCACATCCTTCTTCGCATCCTGATTCAGTGAACATTTGAAAACATCGGCATGGTTAGAAGATCAGCCAGTTTTCTTCTTAAACTTTGAGTCAAATCTGGTCCCCTTTCCTGTCTAAAATGAATATTATATTATCTTCTGCTTCAACACTGGTTCAAGAGAGAATGCCGCATGTTCTAACAAATAGTTTAATCAAATTTAAAACCTTCACTAGTGGTCAGATAGGTTCACCTCCCTATCCATCTTCCATGATGAATTGTGGGTCTGTGTCTGACAAACAGCTTTCTGAAGTTTATCCGTGTCTGAGAAATGATTTACCATTCAGGAGAAAACAGTTACCGAAGGATGAACAGCTTGGGTAACAATGCTTCTGTCCCATACTTATATTTTTTATCCTGATGTTATTTCTTTTAGACATCTGTAAGCAATATCAAGTATGATAAATCAGCAAAATACCCCACATGATAAATACAGAAAATAACTGAGCATTTCTGTGTGAAAAATTTGTGTCAAAGGAAGATAATTTATCAGGAGAACAAATATGTTGCAATGTTCAAAAAAAGGGGAGGGGGGGCATTAATTTGCCAAATGCCTCAGTAAAAAGAAAAGAATATTTTCCATTACAAAAAAATTCACTCTTTTTTTTTTTGGGAAATACGGTGAAAAAAAGTGAATGAACGGAAGTGGGTGAGGTGTCAGATTCTCAGCCCAGGATACGGTCGAGAAGCGACCCAGAATTGATGTGAAATTGCTCATGTTTCAGCCTTACATGTGCTTCCTCTTTCCTGGTTTACTGAGGCGTATAATAAAAAGCATATTATAATCCCACTTCCTATATACCCCAAAGCCCTCAGGTTTTTTTTAAATAACGATCAAATGCTTATGAATTGTACTTTTAATGCAAGACAGAGGTGAAGTGATTTAATGGTGGATGAAAGCTAACTGGTGTGCATAGTGAGATGAATGCGCACCCCCGGGCCGTACGGAAAGGTGCAGCGCCAGGTGATTCAGCGGAGCGCATGGTGATCGACGCCACTAGTGACACAAAAATGTCGAAGCGTCCGTTCCCATCAGATTCAGTTAAACGATGCATGAAATTGAAATATCAACATATCATTCTCGTTCATCATAGTGCAAATGAGAAATAATAAATAGAAAATAAATAATAAAGTATATAGACATAACATATATATTGCACTTTAACATGTAAATTAAAACAGAAACAGAGATACAGTTCGCCACTCTGGCGGAAGTCTGCAACAGAAGCAGAGTGTACAATAAATAAGTTTAGGCAGAGCATTCTGAGGGCAAGCAAACAGGTAAGGCACAATATTATTTGGGCTGATCCTCTTCTAACATCATATTACACACATATACGTCACGTGATCTATTACTGTGCAGCATTCTGTTTTGATAGAAATCGCCGCAGGTCCCTCTCCTTCACAGTTTTGGATTCAGGCGGCTTTCCGCGTCTTTCCGTTCTGGCGCTGAGTCTGTGGAATTCGCTTTGCGTGGGTTTTCTCTGGCTACTCAGGGTTCCTTCTGCCGTCCAAACGTGCAGCTTGGTGAACTTGTGTGTGAATATGTTTGTGTGAGCTCTGTGATGTATTAAGTATTAACTGCTATTAATTGTTACAGAACATCAGTTACATATGTATTTGGATTTTTTTCCCATTTTTAACACGCGAAATTAAAATGTGAAACAAATTAAAAACAAAAAGGTTCAGCAAACTTGATGCCTTTACAATAAAATCATTCATCCTGCCATATGTATAGGAGTGACCCATGTACGCAAAGCACACAGTCTTTTGGGACGGTAAAACAAATTGCTCGACAGAAAGCTTCATATTCAATAAAACACATTAGACCTGATAATCATTTATTCTTGTTTTTTTTTATTTACATTAAATTTCTTTTACATTTAACGCATCCCTTCCTTATCATATCTATGACTAGCTCAACGTGAAAACAAATAAATTTGCGTAGAAAAATTGTGCTGTTGCGTTTACCTCCTAAATACATTCTTCGAGCCCACCATGAAGTCCACACAGCTTCGCCCTTCAATATTTCATAATTACTGGCAGTTAATTAGTATAATGATGCGAAGGATTGGTGTAATTAAAGTAATTATTGTGTACCGAGTCGAATGAAAGCAGCCCCAGCTAACCCTGACTGCAGACAGGGGAGGTAAATCTGGGTGATTTGTCTCTTTGGAAGTGGGGATAGGGGGCAGATGAACGTGGGACCCTGGTCAGCTTGAATGGTGGAGGTCTCTCTGGGGGGGTTCCGAGAATGCAGGCCCACCCTGGCTCCTTAGGTGGAAAAGGACAGCAAAGTCCCAGAGAATGGCGGAGTGAACACATGTCCCTTCCTTGCACGGTAAGGTTTAATTAATCGTCAACTCCAACGGAGTGAGGGTTACGGACAGGGGGAGGCTCGGAAAATTAACAGCTGTGTCTCGTACAGTAAGGGACGAGCCGCATTTAAACTATAGCTAATTTGGCCGTACATAAATTAGCCTCCACCCGGTGCTACCCCTTTAATAACCTCCACACTCTGCGCTGTAGCAAAGAGCATGAAATGACTCCAAATTGGCTGTGTTTGCTCTCCAAGGAGCATTTTTTCAGACTGTATCCTGTTCCCACTGAGAGGCAGCCGAACGGGTCAATGTTTATTCAATTAAAGCCATAGTGTCCAAAGAGAGAGAAGCAGAGGAAGGGAGCAAAAAGCAGAATTTATAATTGTTTAATTTAATTTTCATAATATATTATAACAGGCACATTTAACACATTTAACCTCAATTGTTTGGTGTGCCATACGAATGTTTGTTTTGGTCATCTTCAGGAAAGTGTTTTTTTTATTATTTGTTCACTTTTTGTGTTATGTTTACGGGTAGCTAATTCTCGAAAACTGAACATTGAAACCGTAAATCAAAAGTCTATTGTCGTTACTAGTGTTTCAGCAGTGAACTTAATTTTCCCTCATTTTTTACAACACATAGGCCATAGTATGACAAATGCGTTGATTAATGGGTGAATGTCGGCTTTGTCTTGGTCACTCCTGGCTGCGTTACCGCTTCAGTTTGGGTTATTCTGCAGGGATTTTAGTCCCAGGGTTCCTTGCCTAAAACAGTAGCAGCAGCCAAGGCAACACAAACCATCCTTTTTCTATTGTGTACAGCTCACCAGATAAAGGGACTCAGTCAAGTCTGTGTAGATTTCAGTGTTCTGTTAAAAGTATGAACTAAAATCATATATAATACATTTAAGATTCTGATCATAAATATATACAGACACTCCTCTACTTACGAACTTTCAGACATATGAATGAAGAGGACTCTAAGTCCAAATTGTGTTCATTGGGCTCCCATTTCCTGTCTGCAACATCAAATTTTTTTTTGTGCACCAATTCCGCCTAGTATGACTTCTGGCCGCTACTCCCGCCGCGCAGCAGCGTGTGAACTCCCAGCATCCTAGTTCTTAGTACTTGCGTACACCCTTAAAATGATGTTGAAAAATGACTTAGGAACATTTGAAGTTATGAACTGCCATTCGGGATGTATCTTGTTCGTAAGTATAGGAGCGTCTGTACTTAGTTTAGTGTGAAGGTATCTTATTAAAGTAATGCAGCTAGCTTAACAGTAGTTTAGGACATGCAGTAGTTTTGTGTTAACTATGAAATGTCTACTTGTAACGACCATTTGGCAGGGTGAACAGCGAAGTAGGCAGGAGCCGTAAGCACGGTCGAAATGGGGTTTATTGGGAGTGACAGGACAGTGGAAAAGCACACGGTAAACCACATCAATGACGGACCTGGGGATACGAACTCAGATGCGGACTGAATACACAGGACAGGTTGAACTTAAAAGGTAACAGGTGATTACAATTGGGAATTAACATGAGGTAGCGAGGGGGGTGTGGCACACAGGAGGATCAGACGAGCAGGTCATGACAGTACATCCCCCCCGAAAGGTGCGCACTCTGTCCTCAGGGAAGGCAACGGAGGAGATGAGACCGGGTAGCACAGGACCTGAAAAACAAAAGCAAAAACATCAATGACAGATGGGGAACAAAACAGAAACACAGAACAAGCACAAGGGCAGAAACCGAAACAGAATCTGACAAAGGACGGGGAACGCGGACAGACAGACCAGGAAGGGAGACACAGGGGGAACACCGACAGGCGGAACGAAAGAGCCAGGAGTGAATGAAGGAACCAGAGGGGGACGAGGAGCAGAGACAGGAGGGACAAAGGGATGAGGAGCAGACAAGGGAGGCCAGACAGGCAAGGTCGGGGGAAAAAGGGAAGGCCGAGGCGGGCGAGGGGTGGAGGCCGGACGTGCCAGAGGTGACCATGAGGCCGGCGCCGCAGGAGACCTCGCAGGGGGCGAGGACTGGTGGAACAGGCGAGAAGGGAGCCGGAGGGGGCACCAGGAGAGGCGAGGAGGGAGTCGGAGGGGAGCAGAGCACAGGTGAGGAGGGAGCCGCAGCCAACTGACGAGCCGAGGCGGGGGGACCTGCAGGCGACCGCCGAGGTAGTGGAGGCAGGACCGGAGGCGGCCGACGAATCCTCGGAGGGGGACCTGTAGGTGACAGCAGAGTGGGAGCCAAGGGACCTGCAGGCGCCCCCCGAGCCCCAGCCAAGGCAAGCGAGGGCGAGGCAGGAGGCAGGGTGGGAGGGTCCCTGGCCCTGCGCCTGTGTCCTCTCCCCTTTCGCGACACAGACAGGCAGGGTCTCACCAGGCCTCTCAATCAGCCAATAACAGAAGGTCCCCAGGACTGGAGCTGAGAACCACTGCTTTATTATTTGCTGATTGTGAGGTCATCCCAAAAACCGGCACCCTCATTGGCCCTCCATGGATCAGATTCCCCGGCCCTGCCCTATAGCCTCGTTTTGTGATCCATACTTCTGATCTGACCTACTCTCTGACAACAAAACATTGTAATATTTTATGGGATCTAGCCATGGTATGCTTCTCCAATCCTCTTCTTACATTTACATACACATGTAACAGATGCTTTCGTCCAAAGCGATGTACAGCTGAAGCAGATAACATATTACAAATATTGCTGCATTCATGGAGCCAACTAGGCTAAAGTAGAACTAGATTGAGCTTAAATGCCCAGGAACACGTACAGGGAGCAGCACGTCAACTACACTACAGTTACTGAAGTAAGAACCTAATAAGACTATTCAAGAGCCGGAATTGCAATACAAGAGCATTCAAAGAACATAATGAGGCATCAGGTCAAGAGAGGAATTCATGGAACAGCTGGGTCTTGAGATGTTTCTTGGAGGTTCAGCAGCTCGTTCCACCATCCAGGAGCCAC
>JAODKE010000088.1:8898642-8910398 GCA_026779605.1 Mormyrus hasselquistii
AAAGATCCATCCCCACAGGAATAGAGTATCATTATCATTACTAGTATTTACTCCAAAAAGATCCATCCCCACAGGAATAGAGTATCATTATCATTACTAGTATTTACTCCAAACCTATGGAGAATGTCAGGGCGTTAAGGGCCTTGCTCAAGGGCACAGGTACATAGGAATTCACCTGTTCACCTACCCCATCTAGCTCTTGTTAGCTCAGGGGTCACAGCGCAGGGTCGACCACCATGCGTCACCCCTGGAGCTGTGGCTTAAGGGCCCATGGACACTGTTCTACCGAGGCTAGGGCTCAAACCAGCTAACGTCCACTTACAGACACAGAGAGTTACCTCACTGAGCCACTCACCATGCCTTCGGGCTTACTAGCTGCTCAAAAAGCTGCCTCACTGTTAGAGTGCTCCTTCAGAATGTTGGCTTGCATGACGCCCCTGTACTACCTGTTGTCTACAAACTGCTAAATAGTTTAGCCCCACATTATATCATTAATATGTTTGAAGAATATAAGCCTGGTAGGTCTCTTAGATCGGTAGGGACTGGTCAGCTGCTGGTTTCCAGAGCAGGGTGATACTAGTATTATGTTGCCAGACATTAGAACCTTCTTCCAGTGAACATTAAAAATGCTCCAATTTTTGCTACATTTAAGTCCAATCATTGAAATCCCTCCAGAGCCCTGCATCTCTGCGGTGGGCTGGTTTTCTGCCTCTCGGCTGCACGAAGCTTCTCTGCTCTGTCATTCCACTCTTTTCTCTATATTTCCCTACATCTAACTCCTCTCAAGTCCTATATTATTTCCCCTGCGCCCTGAGCCGTGTGGCATGAGTTAAGTGAGTGGCTGAACCTTGCTTCTCCACCATTTATTGTTGGACATTTGGGGTTTCTGGAGATTTTCTTGATATCCTGTTTTGTTCTCCCCATGTTATCACGTTCTTGGGTTCCAGTATTTCAGTATTGGCCCCTGTTTTTGTCCCTTTGTTCATTGTTATCCTGTATCTTGCTTGTACCCAGTTTTGTAGTTATATCCTGTTTCACCTTTGTTCCTAGTATCTCCTAGTGTTTGAGTCCTTAGGAACAGATAAGCACAGTGTAGAGATTACAGTGCACACAATGCCTTGGCCAGTTTATAGACAGCGCCCGCTGTGCCCTGTCATTTAATGTACGACGTACTAAACCTGCACGCTGATTATGCCCGAGGAAACGGACGTGCTCGTGTGCAAAGTGATTAGGCGTGAGCGCATCATCTACGGGATCACCAATGTTCCACCAAAACCTTTCAAGGTGAATGAGGTATCAGCTAGCGTGTCCTCGTTTTCTAGCATCACCAGATTATCTGCGAGGTGCGAAAAGCAGTATGATGATGTCAGAAAGGGGGGAAAAACAGGAGTCAAAAGACTTAGTCTAAAGTCTTCTCATGTGTCATTTATTTCCAGCAGACATCCATCATGCATGGCAATGTTATGCAACATACAGCCTCGCTCAGATTTGCGTGCTTTGCTGACATCACAGTCTGGATCATTGCCTCCAATTCTTCCATTGACTGAGCTAATTGTCTTTTCTATAGCTCTACTGTTGACTGTGACATTTCCGTCTAGGAACCTGGAGGTAAACACAGAGCAGGTATATGCTTTGTTGAACGCATAGTTGTGCTCTTCAAGTCTTGCAGATTCACCTTGTATAATACCAGGAAGATCAGGTCTTGTATTTCTGAGAATTCAATTCAGCTTCCAGGTTTCCGTGTGACTGGGCTACTGCAACTCCCTGTTATTACCAGCTTCCAGTATATAACTTCTCCATAAAATAAATATGCATTTGTACTGTTACGACAAGAAAATGCCGTGCATATCACTTTATATAGCAAATGTGTACTTGAGTACCTGTCATATGCATACCTGTCTCTTTTCCTCTCTTGTACATTGGTTTGGACAAACGCATCTACTAAATAAAATGCATATGCAATAGGTTATGAAGTCATCTCATACTTTGTGGAGCAATAGCTCAAACTGCTTCCAGTTTCCAAGACTGTTTTGTCTTGTATATAAATCCCAGAAATTCGCATCAGAGGCTTTTAACCCCCTGAATCTGAGGCCTAGTCTGACATGCCTGGACATTTTAAAATATCTCGCCTATCTAAAAAACATTCATCCCAAAGTGATACAACTACTTTTATTTAGCACAAACTCAGCACCAATAATCTGAGACTGTCACAACAGAGCGGGAGAAGGGTGAACCAAATACAGGCTGTGTGCGAGTGAAACCCCTCTCAGAGGTTTTGATTGGGAGAGACAGTTAGGGCAGCTCACGTGGACAGAGAACAATGACTGAGGAGGGAGGACGGGACTAAGAGACACTAATATACATGACTAACAGAGGGATAAACACAAGGCAGCTGTGGCTGGTTAACAAGAGGACAGGAACAAGAGGTAAGACTAACAAACTGATTTATAGCCACGTTCAACAGAAATGCTGGGACCAGACAGAGATCATTTAGAATGTGATTATTCTATTTTTTTGTTAAAAATCAAATTTAAACACACACTTATCAAAAACCTATTTTCGGAGGTGCTGGGAAATTGTAAAAAAAAAATCACGTTGTAAACATATATAGCCAAGACTTTTAATATGATATAAGTTCTCAGGGGGAAAAAAAATACCAATGGAAAAATTTAACCCACTGATGATCATGAAAATCATGTTAGACCCTCAAGAAGTGCAAAGAAGGCCTGAGGTTTTATCACCAGTAACTGCGCACAAGCGCCCCCTACTCTACTCACTATAGTGCTCCAGTACATTGACATTACACCCATTGTCAGTATTACCCAATGTGTCCTAACATAAAAGCAAGAATATCATTATGTAAGGATCAAAACATTAAAGAACAAACAATGGGGACCACAGCACATCAGCTGTTATTTAAAATCAAGTATTCACTGGAAGGGGCTTCTTTAAAAATTCATGAAGGGAATTTTCTCTTGAGTATTTTTGATTGCACCATGACTGAAGTACGGTCCTGATGAGATGAGATGGCTAAAAACAAGAGGCCTGATGGTGCCTCTGGTGTATGTTAGTGGATAATCTAGTGTTTGTGAGTCGGTTGACCGAACACTTGCCTGGAAAAAGTAAAATGGTGTATTTCTGCACATTAATTTATCACTCAGTATCGTTTCAGGAAAAGGGTTCTCTAGACTTTGGAGAGCATGGAAGGCAATGCCAGGGAGTTGGATGACCTTCAGAGTTTTCTGGAAACCCAGAAGGGTTATGATAAGATCACTTCCTAGCCCAAACCACCTTCCGAGAACTGATCGTTTCATTGTTTTCTCAACCTAATACGCTTTGATAAATCCCATTTCAGCACTATCATACGTGTTGGGGATAAGGAAAGTTCACCTCTTGCCATTGTTGGGTATTTCAGGTCCAGAAGCTACAAATCCGGACCAAGATTTAGTTTCTACCAACCACTTGAGTTCCCTGTGACTGTGACTCTTTATGCTCAACTGGTTGGTAGAAACAAAATCTTGGTCTGGATTTGTAGCTTCTGGACCTGAAATACCCAACACTGCCTCTTGCTTAATGTGTTGTTCAAATGTAGATGAAAATGGGATCGATAACAATTGCAATAAGCAATTTCTTTTTACTGTTGTACTCTCACGTTGAGCAAGGGAGGAAAGCAACACCCTCCAAGGAATAATTAAGGGTAATTATCTTGTGTTTTTTATTTTTGTTTTTGGGGTGGTGGTGGTGGTACAATGTTAGGCATATAAAATGCTTAACTCCAGAATGACGGAACAATGTGTACATAGCTATACAGTCAAAAATGTGTATGTACTAGGGAGATTGTTGTATATCGTATAATATCCATCCACCCAGCCATCTTCCATAACCACCAACTCATGACGAGATCACAGTAGGCCTGGAAAATACCAGGGAACAAGGCAGGGCAGGAGATTGAAGGGGATGAATGTCTATATCAGAGCCTACACATCTCCAACATCAAGTGTCTATGCGACACCTGCTAATTGGTCCTTCCTTCCAGAAGCCCCTGCTTGGTCCTGCTTTGTAACTTTTCAAAAGACATTTATGACTACTATGGTGTGAGACAGGAATACTTTCCTGCTTTTCTAAGCCATTGGTGTGATTATTTAAATCATGAATGTGTAGAGGGCTGAAACTGGTGAATGGGAAAAACAGTTTAATGGTGTATACAAAAAAGTTTTAATTTCATAGAAATTGTTAGAAGTTTTATCTCTCGGTTAAAAATGTTATTGACAAATTTGTTAAAAGGGAGACGATGTAGATCAGTTTAAACGGGAAAAGATGCCCCCCATGAGTTTGTTACTTAATTTTTCTTTAAAACAGTGGAACTCTGGGGGCGGCATAGCGTAGCAGTGCTTAGCGCTGTTGCCTAACACCTCTGGGGCCAAGATTCAAGTCCGATGGAAACGTGGAGACCGTTTGTGGAGTTTGCATGTTCTCCTGGTGTTATCAAGGGGCTTTCCTCTGTTTTCCTCCACAGTCCAAAAAAAACATACTGAGGATAACTAGAGTTCTCAAATTGGATAGATAATCATCACACTGTTTTCATCATAAGTTCACCACACTGGAGACAGTTTGCTCCCAACCATCCATTACAGGGCGCATGGCGCATTGTAGCGGGAATGTAAGAGAATCACGCAGATCAAAAACGCAACTTCATCGCTCTCTGCCTGCTCTTTTCCAATAATTGGTTCGTAAATATCCCTCTGAACTAATGTCCTGTACTGAACTAAGTGCATAATAATTCTGAAGTGTAAAGGTTGAATGGCTTAGATGGGCATTTTGGATGTAAAATAAAGTGTTTTATCAGTTAACTATTTGTGTAGCTTACAACATACATAATTGCTTAAATTAGTGAAATGTTCAAAGATTCTGTGATACAATAATGTGCATTAGTTCTACATTAAATTTTGTTAATTAGTTTTGTGAGTGAAATATGTACATTGTGTTTCATATGAAGGATTAAATCATTAAGAAGGGGAATACCATGCCTTTGCGATAAATGTTTCATAACGTTGCCCATGCTAGACTTAAAGGCATTTGCCAGTGTGAGTTTAAATAGTTTTCTGCAATATTGCAGTTTTCTAGTGTTAAACGGGTTTGTATAAAAATATAGTCATACTGGAAAGTGCATGTATACAGGAAAATATCACTCTTTTCTTACTTAAAGCTTAACAGAATAATGAACAAGTGTAAAGGGTAAGGGCATATTTCGAGAGCCGGACTTATGAGGATAGTCAGTTAAGATGGTTGTATGTTTACATGTGTTTAATGGATTTTGAATTCTGATCCTGCTGATATTTCGTAATGTAAATGAATTTTAATTGTGAAACACGAACTGCTAAGAACATCGTTCAGTTTTGTTTTTCAGATTAAAATCTGTGCTGAACCTGAACGCAACTACAATGCTCTCTGCCAGCAGACGGCACAGCATGTCAGGAGGGACTGCTGTTCACATAGGGCATTTTTCCACCCCACCAGGTACTGTACTTTTAGTACATTGAGAAAGTACCAATAGTATGGTATTTCAAGGTCTTGATTTTCCACTCCCATAAAAACTGGTACCGGGGCTGAATGACGTCACAACGTGAGATGGAGTATATTGTACTAAATTTGAAAAATGGTTATACTATATTATACGATGTGTCAATCGTGTCATTATATATTATGCAAGTCAATGGTCAGTTTTTGAAATTGATTGTAGGAAGCCGGTAACATGGGTAAGTGTAAGGATCTGAGAGACTTTGACGAGGGCCAAACTGTGATGGCTAGATGACTCCAAAATGGCATGTCTTCTGAAGTGTTCCCAGTATGCAGTGGTCAGTTCCTACCAAAAGTGGTCCAAGGAAAGCTTACCAGTAAACCAGTGATGGGGTAATGAGAGCCCAAGGCTCACCGAGGCATATGAGGTCCTGGCATTCATATAGACATTACTTTGAAATGATGGGTGGAAACTCTTTTCCTCCTTTTTCCCAAAATACTTACCTGTGTGACTGCATGGATATATTCCTGAACAAAACAGAACGTTCTTATTTATAGTACACAATGGGATTGGCATCACTGGCAAGACTAGGTGAAACATGCTTCACTGGGTGGGTTTAAAAGCCATTCATATTCCATGACCTATCCGACCAACTGCTAAATAGAAGTTGATGAGAAATACAATGAAGTCAATGAGCTTAGTGCAGGGGTCTCCAACTCCGGTCCTGGAGAGCTACTGTCCAGTAGGTTTTCTATCCTACCTGCCTTCTGATGAGTCACCTGTTCTCAGGTAAATACCAGGAGCAGGTGTGGCTCATCAGAAGGCAGGTAGGATAGAAAACCTACTGGATAGTAGCTCTCCAGGACTTAGAGAGGCAGAAAATGTTTTGCTTCACTAAAGTTCCTCTTATCAATCTGAGGGTGGTGCTGTTTTGCACATGTTTTTTTGGACAACTGCACTTCTTTGGGTTCACATAGAAATGGTTGTTGTGATTACACATTGGCATTAAAATAATTTGTTTTATGAGGCGTGAAGGTTTTATTTACCTTTTCTTCTTTTTGGTGAAGCTCTGCTTCACCAGTACCTGAAAGAAACCACCAGGGAGGGCAAACGCTGTAGGCTTATGTGCTTCACAGAAACCCGGCTGACCGCCGAAACGCCGGACTGTTGACGGCTTCAACATTGTTCGTGTGGACAGAAGCATGTGTGAAAGCAGTAAGAGGGAAGGTGGACTTGCTGTTTTTGTGAACGAGAGATGGTGGAACAAAGGACACCTAACCTTAAAAACACAGTTGTGGAGCTTCTCACTGTGGGACTGCGGTCGTATCATGTGCAGGGGAGTTTTTGCATGCCATTGTTTTGGCTGTGTACGTACCCCTGTCAGCATGCGCTGCAAAAATAATACATTCTGCGGTTATAAACTCACCACCAACCACCCCAGTGCTTTTGTTGCTATTTCTGGTGATTTCAATCATGCGTCACTCTCTTCCACCTTCTTTTATCTAGTTTGTGGACTGCATCGATAGGGGAAACAGGACACTCAACTTGTTACAGGCATACAAATCTGTTGCTCTGCCACTCCTGGGCAGCTGTGAACACAAAATGGTTCATCTCACCCCAACCTACAAACCAGCGGCTGAAAGGCTACCAGTCACCACCGGGACCATGAGAAAGTGGACGAAGGAGGGACTCAGTCACTGCATTGCAAACTAGATTTGCTTCTGTGTGGACAACAGAGTCTCAGCAAAATCAGTGTGCTGTTTTCCCAGTGACAAGTCGTGGATGACAAAGGACCTGAAACACCTTCTTAATTAGAAGAATAGGAGCTTCGGGTCTGGAGGCAAGGAGGAGATCTAGTGGGTGCAAGCAGAACTCATTCAACAGATTGAACTTTGCCAAGGAAAAAATTGCTAGAGGCAGAAGCTAGAGCATAATCTACATCAGACCAGTGCAAAGGAAGAGGGCAGGATGGGATGAGGACCATCACTGGCTACAAGCCGCCAGTAACATCATGAGGGAAGAGAGTGCGGACAGGGATCAGGAGCTGAATCGGTTTGTCAACAAATTTGATTCCCATGAGCCAGTCATGCCCTGACCTGACGGCACCAGCATCAATGTGCCGGCTGAGGGGATTGCAGGACCCTCGATGGGCCCCCATCCACAATCTTCACACATCCCTGTGACTTCCCCATCAATGACACTAAACTCAAACTATCTACTCCCACTCCACTTCCCCAGTCTGTCTGTCTCTGCTGATCAGGTGAGGAAACAGCTGGGGTACTGAAGACATGCTAGCCAACTCTGCAGGCTCCTACAGTACCTGTACTCTGTCTCCCTGAGTTTGCAGAAGGTGGCCTAGCTCGAAAACAAGACGATACTCTGAGGGACTTGGCTATCTATCTCTTGGCTTGGTGACCGCAAACATGCTAAGTTCAGCTCCCTGCATTTTACTCAGCAGCAGCACTCAGTTCATCGACGCGACGTCTCATCTTACTCGTCGCTCCACGTGTGGGCAGTGCAATCCATATTTCTCCAAAAGCATCTAGATTAGCTACGGTTGGTATGAGATTTGGGATCCTGTAACGGATTCACACGACCAAGCCCTCATCATTTTGGAGGGATGTCGAGCATAATTTAGAGAACAACATTTCAGAATTGGCCGTCGCCTGTCAAGTCACATGGAGACTGCGAAGGAAAGATGAAGTGCAAGTTCAAAGCGTTGTGTCTGCGGTAGCGGGAGAAAACTCAGGCCTCACTGGAAAATGCCTTGGGGGGTGACATTGAGCCACAGCCTATATGCTGTGTTACCTGGGTGGCTGGAAAATAGGAAACGTTTCGTCTGCTCAGCGTCTCGTGTGTATGGCACAGCTGACACAACTGCATCCCGAGTCTCGCTGGGGGACCCTGTGGGGCTCTCAAAGTGTGGAAGAAAAGCCATGAGGTAAGTTTGTTTACTGCCCACCGCAGCCTACTGTGCGTAAGTGGGACGTGCGGCGGTGCTGGAATCCGCAAAAGTGACCTGTTTTTTCTCCCGATAAATGCTTTTCCCCCCCCTAATCTGTGCCAGCAGCTTTTAGGCAAAATGAAAAGCGACAACGTTTAGCCACAGAGCTTCGCCATGTCTGTAGGGACTGCGAATGTAAAGTAACACAGGATCATTTTTCATTCAGTTTAGAAGTTATATAAAACTGTTTGCGAGACGTAGTACCATTCAGCATGATGTGCCGGCTAAACCGTTGAACCTCTATGTATGCAAGAGTAACAGAGAGCTATAAAAACAAGGAGAAAGAGGACTGGGATCAGTAGCCTGACGGGGGCGGCCCTGGCATCCGGGGGGGGGGGAGGGGTGAGGTGGTCTTCATCGTAGCTGGCCGCCTGTTTTTTGTCTTTCCAGGACACCTCATGCTCAGCACAGTTCCTGTCAGAGAGAGGCTCAGAGGTGAGTGAGTGCAGACTGACGGGGGCTTCCTCTGCCCCCGGGTCTGTTTTGGAAGGGAAACGCAGACGCATAAAGAGCCTCCCTGCATGCAGGAGAGTGGCCCGATGTCTCCCTTCTGCGCCGGACCTGGTATCCTGGTGTATGACCTGTCACGTCGCGCTCACGTGTAATCAGCTCGTTCGGTTATGCCGTGAGACAGGTTCATCTGTCCGGCATTCTCACCATCCGCGGCAAAACATGCGAGCATGCAGATGCGCAGACACGCATGTGCATGCCGCTAAACAGGAACACCCGGGCAGTAGCACAAACACACCATCAAACTCATAGTCAGACGCACACACTGGACAAACTGCGCATGAAGTATTGCACCACGCAGAGCACAGTGAGGTTATCTCAGAATGGGACAGTCTCACCATGGGCAGAACCAGTCTAACTTTGCAGTCCTCGTGTGCCATTCCGCAAAATGGAACCTGAACCCACCGTTCTCTAAAACTGCCTAAAGCCAGTGGAAGCAGAAGAGCAGAAGGTTCCAGACAGCATTTGCCATAAGTTAAAGAAAGACATGAATATCAGATGGAAAATGCAAGCAAAAGCACAGAAAAACAACAGAAAAAAAAAACTCATGGAAGAATTAGGGGTGGTTTATATCTCTAAACCCCCTCCTTCCCGAACCCTCATGTGTAAAAAAGGATGAAAGATCATGTACTGTAGTAGATGATGCAAAAAAAGAGGGCTGCTCTACAAGCAAACACGTCTACAGTCCTCAAACATTTGGCTCTCTATTGAACGTTGGCTGTATGATTCCAGTGACCTCATCAATACAATCAAGTACTATATGTATACCTGTACATTGTTAACACTGCCTGCCTGGCATATTTACTCCCCTGCACTTTCCGGCACTTGGAGATGAAACTCGTTTTCTACTTATAAGCAACGTGCCTCGAAAAATCATGAGTAGTCCCTAGTCTATGTGGCATCTAGTAGCCCATAGTGCGGCATAATTAGCACTGAGCAGGAAAGCGGTCCCAGGACTTTCCTGCATGAAAAGACTTCCTTAATCTGTTAGTCCTGACAAGGGTGCTGGCTACAGGGCCAGACACAGGAGTGAGACCTTGTCAAGAGTGCTGGCTACAGGGCCAGACACAGGAGTGAGACCTTGTCTTGCTGTGGAACAGAGAACTGGTTCCTTAGCTTTCTGGGATCAGAAACAGCTGTTATTGACTGTAGCTACAGCAGTCAGTCATCTGTTATTACCCGGCTCATGGTGGGAGACGTGTAACGGTTTTTCATTTTGTCAACAGGCAGTCAGTCACCAGAGCCTCTTCTCATACTTTTGATATAAGGTCCTAACTAGACCATACAGTCAGGTTATTCAAATGGCCATTCATTTGTGTTTTTTTTTTGTTTTTTTCAAATTTGTACAATATTTATTAATGCAGTCTTGTTTCTTATTTGCACACAAATATTTCACTCACCTGTACTCTACAGAGTGTCAAATGATACAACAAATAAAGTGATCGATTTTATCGGACCAAACTGGAGGGGTTCTGTAAACTACGACAGATGGTATGACTGTACGTATCCTAACGTTTTACCTGATGTTGCTCTTGAACCTTTACTGCGCTTTGGTGCACAGGCAGCGTTTGTCAGTATACAGGGTCCTTCCACTCCACCGCGTGAGGAATTCGAGTGTCCATTATCAATCACTGCAGGCGGTATTTTTCTACAAGTCGCAGAAAACAAATGGCTGCCCCTCTGCCCTGAAGCCGCTAATGATTTTTTATGTTTTGCCGTGGTCCAGGCCAGGAAGACCCTGCTCGGCTGGATGGGTGCTAAGTGCCCATCAGCTGGGACAGACAGGCAGGAAGCGACGGTGAATAAAGGAAGTCAGGGCGGGGAACAGTGCCCTACCAAACACCCCCCTCCCCCGCCTCACACTGCGGCTGTTATCTCCCGTCCACAGGGCTTCCTCTGGCCCCTCATATCCCATAAGGTCTTGCTCCTCATATCCCATAAGGCTTTGCTCCCTCTTGCCAACTGCATCAGCTCCTTAGCACCAGTGAGGCGGCCTTACGAACAGGTATCCTCCTCACTCTGTTTGTGCGCCTCCTTCCCTCTCTGCAGAGTTCGTCGTCGTCTGTCTCCTTACAAACATCCACTGGCCATTCAGAGATGGAGGGCGGGAAGAAAACAGCAGCCTCCCAAAGGGATGCAAGCTCCCTAACAAACATGACGTCTACCAAGAAAGTTATGCCAGTGTGAAAGGCAGAGGTTAAAGAAATGACAAGTGTGGCTTAGACCAAACAGTGGGATGTCATTGTAAGACTGCACAGGCAGACAGACAGATAGACAGGCAGACAGACAGACAGACAGACAGACAGATAGATAGATAGATAGATAGATAGATAGATAGATAGATAGATAGATAGATAGATAGGAAAGACAGACAGCTAGACAGGCAGACAGACAGGCAGACAGATAGACAGGCAGGCAGACAGACAGACAGATAGATAGGATAGACAGACAGACAGACAGATAGATAGATAGATAGATAGATAGATAGATAGATAGGAAAGACAGACAGATAGACAGGCAGACAGACAGATAGACAGGCAGGCAGACAGACAGATAGATAGATACATAGATAGGAAAGACAGACAGATAGATAGATAGGAAAGACAGACAGATAGACAGGCAGGCAGATAGATAGATAGATAGATAGATAGATAGATAGATAGATAGATAGGAAAGACAGACAGATAGATAGATAGATAGATAGATAGATAGATAGATAGATAG
>JAODKE010000088.1:8943800-8971629 GCA_026779605.1 Mormyrus hasselquistii
CCTCCCCCCCCCCCCTCGACCCCCCCCCCCCCCCCCCCAACCCCCCCCCCCCCTCCCCCCCTCCCCCCCCTCCACCCCCCCCCCCCCCCTCCCCCCCCCCCCCCCCCCCCCCGGAACCCACCCCCCCATCCATGTTTCGCCTCGTCTCTGGCTGCTCTTGTGCTTCTCTGCCGCACTTTGATTCCCCGAACCCGAGGTTTTGTCCGAATGTGCTCCTCGTGGAAGTGCTTTATCAGTAGGGGCGGGATGTGGGTAACCGCTCTACCTGGCTCAACTTCCCTCCACACAGCAGTCTGCCAGCTAACAACTGCTCTGTGAAGTACGCCCGGATCTGCCCCCTCGTGTGGTGAGGCCAGTATGGGGGGGCCAAGGGAGGGGAAGGGGGTCGGACAGACCAGGCTTTGTGCTCCGCAAGGAGGGGAGGTCTCCGGGGACCGTTCCACACTGAGCTGCTTGTTGCTCCAGGAGACGGCAGGGGCAAGGGACCTTCAGTGTTTCCTCACAGCCACTAAACTGGTCCTCTGCTCTCAGGTTACACCCAGTAGGGCCTCACTCCCTGCCTGCTGAAATGCACATAATGTACTTATTCACTGGCGTGTCATAAACCATATGAAACACTGGCTAACGCAGTCGCAGGGGTGTTGAAAGTCAAGCATTCCCGTTCCTCAGACATCAGTTGTCATGGTGAGCCCTACCCGATATATTTGGGTTGAAAGAGACTCCCTCAGCGCTCCCTCAAACATATCAACACCTCATGCAAATTACCGCCAACTTATCATTTGGCCTATTTCGTCAAAATAATGGCCGTCATCCTTTTTTAAGAAAGCCAAATGGTTACCTGTAACTGAAATGTCAATGACAGATATGGTTGGCTTTAAAAATGATTGAAAATGCTTAACCTCTACACTCCCGGAGTTGTAACTAATGAATCCTTATCTGTCTGTTAAAGCTCTTATTGTACAAGGCCAGTGTTGGCAATTATCATTGGTTACATCACTGCAGCAACAGCTCATGTTTGCCCTCGGGCGACACGAAATGTCCTAAAAGCTACCACTGTACCACTGAGTTCGTAGGCCCCATTCTGTGGTACTATGGGGCAAATCAGGCACAGTGCTGAGAGCGATATTCAGGAAATAGATGCAAGTGCCTGGTCTGACCTGACCTGCAAGTATGGTCTCATAGTGCACCACAGTATTTCCCAACCCAGTGCAGTTGCTTTACCGGGAGCGGGGCTGGAGCAGAAATATGCACTGTCTGGTAGAGAGCTAGGGGGGAGCAAAAAGCTGGACTGTCTCGGGATCTCAGAGGGCCAGGTTGGGAAACACCGGTGTAAAGTGCAGATGTGGCACTGAGATGCACTGGATTCATCACTCAGAGATTCCAGAAACTGACATCATATCCATAATTCACAGTCCAACCAATCAAAGGGGATGAGCAAGGTGAGCCCCATGCTTGTTTGTGTCCGTGGATACCATTTGCCTGTAAACAACAGAGAGGGTACGAGGCTTTATCCAATCTAAAATATGCCACTCAGAGTCAAGTGTGACTCACCATGACTCACCTTTTCTTCAGAATCGAGAGCCCGTGGAATTCCACAGCACTGATTGCGATTAGCAGCTTGTTAACATAACGCCTCTCTCTGCCCATAGATGGCCTCCTCCCTCTTTTTCATTAGTGTGGTTGTTTTTGCTCATTACCAGGCTGGTAGACGGGGGCATCACGCACTGCCGGGCAGGGCTTTGAGAAAGGGAAATTTACGGGGCAGAAAAGAAGAAAAGAAAGAAACAAACATAGATTTCGTAAATTACACGTCCATATATGTATATTTATATTTTTTGCTGCTACACGAGTTAGCTCAGTCGCAAGTGTAACAGAAGGATCCTGCCTTAAAATCTGCAGTTGCTCTCCGTTGGCCCGGCTTGGCCTAGGCTGAACCAGTTGGATATAAGTTGGCAGAGGCCTACAACACTCTTCTCAGATCACGCTCCACTTTTCCCCAGGCAATTTCAAATTCCAAGATAAACAGGAGCGAGTCGGCCAAATGCGGCTTATGGCGTGAGAAACTCCCAATGGTTGCAATAAAATCGGAAGAGTCTTCATTTATGCTGTTATGCTGCGAGCTTCATTACAGGGCAATGTGGACTTGCGGCTGATCGATTGCCCGCGTGCCCGTATAGCCAGGGACAGTGGGAGGGGCACTGGGTTAATTGCCACGCCCACCGATGAGCCATAATCAGTATGGCCATATATCACACTTCTTATTTGACACCCGGTTTAAACCGACCTGCAATTAAGTTGTTTACCTAGAGCATAACGCCCAGTAGGCATTAGACACAATTACTCTTTCAGTGTGTTACAAGAAGGGAGGGGCCGTGGGGAGTAAAGTCAGACAGGTAGCACTGAGTCTGTTATACCAGCTGCTCCTTTTCATTTCAGGAGCCGTTCGTGTGTCACCGTGCAGCCAAATGGACGGTCCTGCATGACATCTGTTAAGAGGACAGAACCGTGGCTTTTCTCAGTGGCGGCGTGAAACATGGCGAGAGTTTCCATTAAAAGCTTCTCAGCGGAATTCAACCAAAGCAGTTAAACAAACAAGGAGACAAAAAAAAACAACAACACTAACTAATACATAAAAACAAGCAAGCAAATAAATAAATGCTTTAAGAACTCAAACATCCCGGAGGCCTGACTGTCGATACCCTTGGAGTTAGACATTTGCAAGTGATCAGAACAGAAAACTGATGTATTCCAACCCTGACTCTGAGTCAACCTTCTGTTTGCTTAGGGATTGCAAAATCAGCATGTGAGAAAGTGACTGGGACCTGGTGAGTGATGTCCAAGGTCGTTTCTTGGCACTTTTAGAGCAAGATCATGTAATGTAATCCAAAACAAGGGCACACAAACATATACCCATGATTTATCTGAAGGAAAGCATTCTATAAATATACAAGCGAGCTAGATTTAAGCCCACATGTAGTACTTTTTATAATAAATACATTCTGATTACATGTTGGGTTTACCTGTTTCCAGTTCCTTAATCTTTACTTGCTGATTAAGTAAGTGCTGCCCTCTGCAGGGAGAACTATGTGACGATTTTGTGTATCATGAGAGTGTGTAAATACAGCCTTTTTCTTTAGCCTTCCTTGGAGTAGCTGTTGCATTTAAATGTTTTTTTTTTTTTCTGATAAGAAGTAAATGTAGAAATAACGCATCATTTCAAGTGTGTGATGTTGTCTCTACCTTGTGTGAGTTTCTTTTCATAATCCAAAGTCAGCCGTACTGCCTTGTCCTAATTGTCCATGTCTTATTATTTTCTTTTATTCAAAGTCTTGTGTATTATTTTAAAATAATTACACTTTTGAATGCATGATAAATTCCCTACTAGTCTTCAATACAGACGTCACGATTGAGGTACGTACCCTATCCTTATACTTTACCTATTGGTAAAGTATAAGGAGTTTTTTCACAGAGGTTCCGGAACCTAGCTCCTGGTTCCCGAGTACCTGGGTCACTTTCAAACCGCACAAGGAATAAGAAACGGTGACCTTTAAGCTAAATAAGAATGAAAGATACAAAAAGTTGATAGGTTAATCTTCATGCGTAATTTCATGCAAGATTACACTGCCACCCCAAAACAATGGAGGATAAACAGACTGGATTTTATTTGGAGTTATTTGGTGGATGAAATGTACGGTCCAAAAATACAGGGCAAGTTGTAGTCAGTATTGGTTCAAAATAGGACACAGCATTTTATTGTCCTGCACCATGTTTATAATTCATTATTAGATTTGGTCAGCAGATCATTCTCTCTTTTTTCACAGAAAAAAAAGTAGCGTTTTTCCACTAATAAGTTTCACTGCTGGCACTGGCTATATTGAATTTTCCAGTGCATAAATATGGAGAAGTAAGCAAAAAAAGTTAGCACCGGTGCTTGTGGTTTAACCAGTCAGCAACGTCTATTGCTTTTTGCCCCACCCATTAGCTCCTGGTTGAGTGAAATATACCTAATTTGGAGTAGGGACTAAAAAAAAACTACCTCCAAGGTACCTGCAGTGGAAACGCAACAAAAGTTCCTGAAAAAGGTCCTGGTTCCTGTAAAAGTCCCTTTGATGGTAAAGCACTTACAGTATAGACACAGGCATTGAGGTACCTAACCCACCCACCTTAAGAACAGACTCCACCACTGATGTAGACACCTTACTAGCCTTAAATGGAGACATCAGCATTGGGGTAATATCCTACCAGCCTTAAATACAGATACTAGCATTGTAGCTTGAAGCAGTGCCACACTCTTGTTAAGGAAAAACTTTGGATGGTTGGGTAAATGTGCCCATTTCTTACAGGTGAGTGATATACAAGAAGGTCATTCATATAGTGGCAGAATGTGACTGCAACGTTTCTGTGGTGAGTGTGTCCGTCTGTGGCTGATTAGCAGTGGTGTGGGACAGAAACAGACAAGCAACTCAGCTGAACTGGTCAGAGTTAATCGCTGTGGGTTTGTACTGGTCAGAAGCCGCTGACTCTAATGTAGGGCTTGACTTCCAAGATGGATACACATGCAAAAAGGAGCATCGAGCATGAAAACACACACATGCATCCATCTCCTAGCTACTTATCAGGGTCAGCTGGAATCACGTCCGAGAGCACGGGCCACAAGACGGAGTCACATGTTAGACAGGATGCCAGTCCATCTCTTGGCGCTGGCATTACTGGTAACTTAATGATGCCAATTAAACTAAGTACCTGTGAGTGGAAACTGGAGAGAAAAGAAATCGGAAAACAGAGGGGGAACTTGAAAAATCCACATACGCAGATGGGATTCGTGGTTCGAGGCAGTCCGGCCAATCACAAAGCCCCAATCCACACACACACACACACATACACACCTACATACACAAAGATACAAATATACACGCAAATTGAGACACGCTCACGCACACACAAATACATGCACAGACATATACACAGAGGACCTGCGCACGCAGAGACTTGCCGTACAGGCCCCCCCCTCACTAGACTTGCTGACAGTAGGAGAAGTAGAGTGTTCTGGCAGCAGCCCCCCCCCACCCCAACCCAGCCTCCCTCATAGAAAACACACTCTGCACATTCTGCAGCCGTAGGCCTTTGGCAGGAAATGAGGAGGAAATTGTGCAGAAAGTGTAAAATTCTGCCTTTTCCCCTGCTATTGTGCGCTGTAGTGAAAGACACCTTGTTTAAGGTCCAGAAGGACCGTCCCGCTCGGCTCACGATGGCTGGCCCGCGTTTGTACATTAATCTGTCCAGGTAACGATCACACTTGTTGCGACACCCGTGAGAATAGCTTTTGTTCCCCGAATGCTGCACCACTAACATGCATTATCCAGAAATGGACAAAAACCATTTGAAAATCTGCACCACACTTGTATCAAATTTAAAAAATGGCAAAGGGTTACATAAAATAAATTGCTGATGGTAATAACAATAATAATAATAACCAGGGGATCTATTATAACCTCTGGGACCGGGTTCGAGTCTCCGCCTGGGTTACATGTGTGTGGAGTTTGCATGTTCTCCCTGTGTCGCCGTGGGGTTTCCTCCGGTTACTCCGGTTTCCCCCCACAGTCCAAAGACATGCTGAGGCTAACTGGAGTTACTAAATTGCCCATAGATGTGCATGTGTGAGTGGATGGTGTGTGAGTGTGCCCTGCGATGGGCTGGCCCCCCCCATCCTGGCTTGTTCCCTGCCTCGTGCCCATAGCTTCTGGGATAGGATCCAGACCCCCCATGACCCAGAAGCATAAGCGGTTTGGAAAATGTATGGCTGGATAATAATAATAATAATGGTACAGACAGCATGGTACTTCAGCAGTTATCCTGCTCCCTCATGCCTCCGGGGTTCAGGGATCATATCCCAGCTCTGTGTGCGGCCTCTGCATGTTTCGCGATACGCGCATGATCCCATTTCTCCGACTGTCCGCAAACACAACGTTCAGCTAACTGGTATATCTGCGAAGCGCATGGGACGAGAGCGAGTGTGTCTGTGCGCTGTGATGGACTGACATCCCATAATAGCTTTGCCTCCTGCCTCGTGCCCACTGCTGCCTGGGATGGGCTTCAGGTTCCCACCAGCCCCGATCAGGGTAAGTGGCTGGATGATGGATGGAGAACCACAATAACAATATAGACTTTGCCGGAACATCGGTGACCGATACTGAAGGAGAGTGGGCTGGGGGGGTTTGAAGCGTGGAATGTGCCCTTTGCTGATGGTCATGGCTGGACGTGACTTGCTGAAATGCATCTCCTCCGTGCATCTCTCCTCTACCGCAGTTTAAATGAACCTCATATTCCTTCACTTACATTTTGCACACCTTTTGCAGGACAAGTTACCCCGATAAGGCAGTAACCTGCTTCGTAGTACCGGCCTCTGGTCCAGCTACTGTTCGAGCCCCCGGAGCGTTTGGCTGAACATGCTGCTTAAAATGCTGCAATGAAGATGGTTGGAAATGGTGGGAAAAGTCAATTTAACTAACAGGATTTAATGTTTTGTTTTTCCTTCAATTTATGTATGATAAATCATAATGAGTAATGCAGGAATTTTCACAGGTGATAATATAATAAAAATGATAACAATTGAGGGGCAAGTCCTGACCCTCCTCCGATACACCAATTCCCTCATAACACTGAATAAAGACACTTATAATGATGAGGAAGAGGAAAAGACCCGAATGAAGGAAAGTAAGACTATGATAAAGATTAAAAGTAGAAGAAAACAAAAAATGAATGAGAATCAGGTCTAAAGTGTGAAAAAAGTAACAGACAGGAAGATGCTTATATACTGATATTCTGATTTGAGACTGATATTCTGATTTGAGATTTGAAATTTGGATTCTGATCCTTTAGTTTATGAAACAACAATTTCAGGTGATTATTAGGTTAGCGGTGTGATACATTAACGAAGAAAAGTTTTGTCTTAAATTCACATATGATTAAATGTACAGACCCAAGCCTGCGTAACACTGATTGCTCACTAAATTATATTACGGGTCTGTCTCCTGTAACAGCCCAAAGCACGGTCCAATATTTCTCCATTGCTGTTCAAAAGTCAGCATTGTGGCACTGGTCGCTATGCTGTCAAAAATATTTATCTTTTGATGAGATTGAGACTAGATGATTCGGGGTTTGCGAAGGTTCTTTCATTGCCTACCCAGGTGTCCCCCCAAGCACTGAATGTGTTGTCGCCATCGCTATACACTGAGCCACCCTCTTCACGTTAATGATACAATAAATAGTTTAGCAACAATAATGCCGGCATCTCTCTGTGAATGTTAATTTATTTGTGCGACTACTCAGCGAGATTTCGGTATTTATTGCTTTGTTTAACGAGTCATAAATTCTTTTTGCGGTAAGTAAATCCTCTGTACAACACATGTAACTCCTCTTGACTATGCAACGTATGATTTGCCACTGGGCTTATATCTAATGACTGTTTATTACACGTTACATTATCTATATATAAATAAAAATCTAAACAAACAAATATATGAGGTGGCACGGTGACTCAGTAGGTAATACTGTCGCTTCACGCCTGCAGAGCTGTCGGTTCAAATTCCACCTGCATTATACCTGTGGAATCTGCATGCTCTTCCTGTCATGCAGGTTTGCTCTCGCAGTTCAAAGTCATGCGACTGGACTAATCGGTGTCTCTAAATTACGCATAGTGTGACTCTGTACGTATGTGCCCTAAGATGGACTGGAATCTCTAACTGTACCATTACACTGAAACCCAGTGCCCTGTCAGCTCATACCCAGCCAGCAAGGCGCTTACCTGGGCAGCCCAGTCAAGGCGGTTGGATCTAGGCATTCGTTTGCTGAAACAGCGGGAGGTTAGAGAAGCAGAGGTGGTGGCCAGATTTGGTATGTTGGGTTAATCTTTACCTCCTGCTGGGTTGTTCCATTTTGTACTTCCGAAAAAAAAAAAAAAGTCGATTTGGGTTAGGTTCTGGTTCTGGTCGGGTTCTGGTTTTGTGAGTCCAAAAGCACTAGAAGTACCAGTTAATCATCGCACCTGTTTGACAGTATTTTTCTGCAAATTCTCCCCCCTTACTCTTCAACACTGCCGCTCTCCCTGCCTCCTTATCCATATGTCTCCATCTGCACTCCTTAACCCAGCCCATCCCCCCCCCCCCCGCCACATTGTCAATAGACACCTGTTGAATAATCCTGTCTGCACAAAAATAATGGTGCTTTTTTAAAGCTGGAGTACTTTGTCAGGATGGTCTTTGTGGAATAGGTGCTCTGTGATGACGATGAGAGATCAGTCTCTGGCTTCGCCTCTTTCCAGGCTCTCTTTGCTGCCACATCTAAAGACCTTCTTCAATATTATGACATGTGTCTCTGTTCGTTTGTTTAGAGCTGATTCTTTGTATCTCTCTGCCTCTGGCCTCAGATTTCTTTCTGCAGCTTTGTAATCTATTAGTTATATAGCACTTAAAAGAAAAAGAGCAGACACACGTGTCAAAACTCTGTGCAAGAAATATTAACACTGTGACACATGTTCCTCACATGTTCCTAAACTAAAATACTTGCTATTTATTTAATGAGCCCTAAAATTATGACCGGAACATAATGTCGGTTGGTTTCTTAAGGACTTTTTAAATATGGCACAAATGTGATTCAATCGGCAGATCTCTTTTGTCAGACAGTTTTAATATATTTTGCAATTAAATTACTAGATTTTGTGGTCCAGATAAATCTTACGCTCGGCTCATTACATGAGGTTATATATACTGTCCCACAACACAATACCACAATAATAATTTGTGGTACATGCATTTTGAAATACATTTTAAAATAATTGTTAGTATATCCATTGATGTGCATTAAATGATAATATTTTGAGATGGATCCCAAAAATAAGGCCCGTAAGTCTCATATATTCTTATGTAACCATCTGTTGTCCTTTCATAAGTACTTAACCTGTCTCCTTAATATACTACGCGGTATAAAACGTTTACAAAGGGGAAGCAGACAGGACATGGAGCTTTGTGTAACAATTTCCTCTTTGTTCACATTTGGTATTGTTTCAATATATGTGTGTTCACTGTACTACTAGCAAAGCAGGGCCTTAGACCCCCAGCGTGTCACCATATTATAAAGAGAGAGCAGATTTCACAGCTGGAGAAAGGAAATGTAACAATGACATTGTCTTGTAGCCTAAGACATGAAAGCCCAACCGTCAAGCTATTCCGGGCTTAAAAGGCTGCTTCCTTTTCCTTTTTTAAACATGTTTATTTCTTGCTTGGACATTATTTGGGGTATTTTTAGTATTTATGAAAGGCTTTCCTGGAAACCGAGGCGATGCAAACCCAGGGTGAAGATCTTGCAGAGAACGCAAATCAGATTAATGACATCAAACGCATAAAAGTATACGATAGTGTACATAGGCTGGACTTATCACACTGAGCATAATGTATATCATTAATCACACTGTGTGTACAATGCTGTTTATGATGTACAGCATTTATCACACATTCTGTGCAATATAGTATATTTAAAAGGACATTCTCGGTTTATTGTACACGCTACCTACCGACTGTATGTGCTGCACACATTGGGACTCAGCTGGGGCTACGCTCTACAATGCCGGCGTTTTTTGCGTGTCAGTGCTCGCACAGAAGCATACAGGACAGGTCAGACGTGATGGAGCCGTCTCCGGTCCAAAGGCATCCTAAGCAGCTACGCTCCACATTTTGACTCGTTCATGCCAGGTTTACGCATTTCCTTTTGAGTCTAATTTAACATATTCCTGTTTTGCCCAGTATTTAAAGTTTAAACGTTTAAAGTTTTTTTTTTTTTTTTTCCCATAAATCTGACAAAACAAAGTACTACGATGTAGAGATCAACGTGCTCATACTACACAGTAAGGGTTCCTCCATATTCTATTTGCAATTTGAATTTGAAGCTCGTGGATCTGTTTCAGAGGTGTCCTTGTTTTGAGTTATTTGTTTTGTTGATAAAAAAAAAAAAAAAAAACTTCACATATAATACAAAGAAAGCATTGCAGATCTTTAAATATTTGAGGAGATGAGCAAATCTCTTTTCATGCCCTGGAGATCTGATGAAAATGATGTGTGTTTATTTATTTATTTTGTCCTGAATTGACTTCTTCTGTTTGCAGACTTGGCCGAACTCCCAGGCTGCAAAGCAGGTAAGAATACCTGCCAGGACTTGACCGAACACCCTGAAGCTCCCAATCCAGCTCCCTGAAATCCTAAGCACCCTTAGCACGCTGACAATATTACACAACTACAATGACTCTAAATATCAAAGCAATTTGTTTGATTTATTTTGTCAGGTCTGACTAGATCCAGTTCAACTTGTTTTAATCCCAAGTGTGTTATTTTCATTCTCTTGTGTTCTGCAAATAACTCACAAATTAAATTAAATGGCACACAGGTATAATTATATTATTTGTTGGTGTGGATTTGTGTACGATCATCCCTCTGCAGGATGTAAACCACCATGGGATATATTTCTTGTTTAAGCTTCCAAAATAAAGTGTGCTTGGTTGGTTTGGTCAAAGGCGTCGCATGTCCTCTGTCTTCCAAACCTGCTCCCATCTCTATGCATGTTCCAAATAGCAGTCAATGATTATCTCAAAAACACATTCTTGGGTGGTGCCATAATTATTAAAAATATCTTGGTTCGAACAATTAAATCAGATTTCACAAATGGTGTTTGTACATAGTTGTTAAACAGTCATAAAGCCGTCATTTCCCTACAACAATGTTGTAGGTCAATTATTTAGGATTTCATTAATCCTGGCAAAAATTAGTTCAATTCATACTGTGACATGCAGGTCATACTTGCAATTTTTCAGGAGTGCGTGACGCACTGAGGTGCGTTTCCACTGAATCTCAATATTCTTTGTGTCATATAGGAGTGTATGGCAGACTTTCACAATATAGAATGCAGTATATCAAAGGTCACATTTTACCTTTGAAAGGTAAGAACATAAACAGAATGGCAGTAGTTACATATAATTTAAAAAAACATACAAAGGAAAGACAAGATAACCTTTCACACAACTGCATTTAACTATTTAGCAAATAATTCTAAGAACTGAGCATTTAACAAATAACCAGGTAAACTGGATATAATTGGTAGTCAGAAGGAATGACATAAGGTGACATCGGTTTAGGACACTCTTATGGGAAAAAGCCATCCAATAGCATGTATACACATACTGTACTTGCAACAGCATTTAACATGGACCTCCCTGAAAAGTACAGCGATATATTGAAATATCTATCAGAATGTCAAAACATGTATATTGTATGATCAGGCCTTAAATACAGATTGAGCAGCCTGGAGCTAAACTCAGACTCCTCCTGCTCCACCTCTTTCGATGTTAATCTTTTTATTCTTAATGTCCCAAAATTTCGTAAAGAGTCAAAGTCAGAGGCTTCATAAAAGGTTTTTTTTTTTTTTTTTGCTAAAAATCATATTTTTTTCATCAGCATTAATGTTCATTAGTAGCTCTGACATTCATTTTCCCAGTAGATGAGAGACCCTTCGTGACGCCTTGATTTATTTCCCGTGTTTTCGTGTTTTGACTTATTTCGCCGCCAACCTTCGCTTTCTAGCTACGTAACGCATTTTCAGGGGGACATTACAAATAAATAAATATTAATATATCTTATAGTGATGATCCATGCATATTTACGTTTCGTTCAAGTGCTATTTAATGGCATGATTCGTACAATTACCGTATCAAATAAAAATAGCTTTATAATGGCGTTTTTTAGTTTACTTTGTATTGCTTTAGAGTAGGAGCATAACAGGCCGAGAAATGAAAATACTGCACTTTTAAGATTGTGATTATAAATACATATAACAAATAAGCTAATGTAGAGAATGCTTAGTCACCCCCCCCCCTACTGTCTAATTCTGATTGAACCCCTGTGTATGATCCCTAACTTTCTAACATTAGTACCACATAAATTAAACTATTCAAGCAACTCTGATGCAGAAGGAGTGTCATTCACAGGAAGTAAATATTTTGTGACAAAATTATAAAGCTATATTCCTTGCCAATCCACAGAGAAATGGGTTCTATGTTCCCAGAGACATGCAGTACCCAGCAATGTAGACCCCATATTATAGACTGAGAGCAATCAGTATTTGAACAAGAGTGGCAGACTAATATATTGATGTTACTCATTACATTATTCACCAGGTAACACAATGTACCATGGTAGGTAAGCAAAGTAAAATAAATCCCACAAACATAGGCTGAAAAAGTTGTATAGACGAGGAATGGATGCAGTTGAAATATATAACACAAACGATTTATATAATGCAAGTTATGAGCATGGACATACAGAATGTAGTAACCTGGGATGTTGAGCTTAAATACATCTGTGGCATTTTGACTCCTGCATATGACCATATTTGGATTGTTAGTATTAGACATTTGTCATTACCAGCTCATGGGTCTCCTGAGTCCAGGGAGTGCTATAAATCTGGTGCTAAGGCCTTAAGCCTGCCACTCGCCAGAGAGGAATACCCAGTGTGGGGTCTTTGACTGCTGGGGAGTGCCACAACCTCGACCCCCTGGCCTCCCAGGATCTGGTTCTGCACCATTTCTCATCCACCGAGGTCATAAATGAAGACGTGAATCAATATGAAAAAAGAGCTAGTGAATGTGTCAGTGAACGTAAGAGAAGAATCTCAAAAAGAGGGGAGAAACAAAGAGCTCAAAGCAGGAGCGACTTTTGTACTTTTTTAACTTCTTTTTCCATTTTAAACTACAAACTATTTACCTTGAATCGATGGAATGTTTTTCAAGTAATGAAAAACACGCAAAAAATATTGCTAACAGTTTATTTAAAGCAGTCAGATAAATGCATTATAGATACCTTCACAATGCATTATAATGCACTCATAAAGTATTATAAACACGGCTTAATTATGAGAACTTCATAAAGCATTTGTAGTGTAAAATAAACATGGATAAAATGTTATGTCATTTTACAATGCAATAGTTATACCTGAGTTTGTAATATTTTATGAATGAATTATAATGCATTACAATGACTACTTTAAATAAAGTGTTACCAAAGTATTTCCTAATTGAAAATACTACTCCATAAATTCATCTGTCTTTAATAACTGCTTGCCAATTGCATGGTCATAGTGAAGCAATGCGCTATAATGCATTATGAAGGTATCTATGATGCATTATAATGACTGCTTCAAATAAAGTGCTAAAAAATATTTCATAATTGAAAATACTACTCCATAAATCCATCTATTTTCCTACTTGCCAACTGCATGGTCATAGTGAGCCTTAAACTCAAGGTGCACAGTTAGTGGACCCCGGATATGATGTCAGTCCACATGTTTTTGGACTGCAAGAGGAAGCAAAAGAAGAGTCTACATAACCACGATGAAATCCCATAGCAGTTCAAAATCATTCTGTTAGGTGAACTGACATCTCTAAACTGCCCGTAATGTGTGAGTGGCTGTGTATGCATGCTGTGATGAAACGCAGAAAGCACCAAGATGGCTGCCTTCCTGTGAGCTCCTGCTCGTTTTCCCTCCTTTTTTGACTTTATGTATTTATTGTTCTTTTCAGTGCTGTTCAGTACCTGTACTGTTCAATCATCGATCAGTTATGACCAACAAACACTTTTGGACATAAGATCCAATACAGGCACGTTTAAAATGACTCAAAGAATCTGTATTCCGACATCCCACTTTAAATGTTTAAATGGATGCAATGCTACAGGAAGGTTGGGGTACCGTATGTGCAGGAGCCCTGATTAAACTGAGGCTACTGATTTTCAATCCCATTCACTAAAATTAATTTCAATGCCTGCATCTACTGCTGTATGTGATGTGCATTTGATGAATAAACTCTGATTCCAAACACTGTTATTTGGGAAATGCTCCCCTCATACCCTACGCAACCTGGGACCAGATCAGTAAAACCAAAGGCCAGAGAAATGGCATGTAAGACGGACTTATAATTCCATCGTATAATTTATTATGGGACTGTTATTGAACTACAACTAAAGGAATGTTCGCATCGGTTGAGCGCCTCATGCACTTTATTTGCAAACCTATTCTCTCTGGACACATATAGAGTGGAAACCGATGTGATGCTATTTTACTGCTTCACTCCACCACTCTCCAGTGGTGCTGGGACTTGTGTCTTTTTCCTCTTTACGAGGAGTTTTAAAAAAAACAACAAAACATTCGTGTCACCAATCACGTGAAATCCCACCTTCCCGGCGTTCTCTGATTTGGCAAAACCATTATGGTGTCATAACTTTTAGAGGCAGAAGCGTTTGATCCCTTCTGATGGTCCAGAGTCTCATTTATCATTTATATGCTCCTTACCTATATTCTCTCGCTCTCCCCCCCAGTGAGACACATTAAAGAGTAAGTTAGAAGCTTCTATTTGTCTCTCTCTCCTTTTTTTTTTGAAGACCAACAGCCTGTACTGTACAGACTGGCGTCACCTCCACACCAACAGATGAGTAACGGGCTGTTCTAGATGATAAGGATTCATGGGGAACGACGTACGGGAGAAGAACATTTTTCTGACACGATATTCTGGAGCTCACTGATCACCCAGGAGTCACTGGGCCTCTCCCACGCCCAGTACAGTGGGCTCGAGCTGCGGACTGACCTCCGTGTCACTTTCCAGTGCGCTGAGAATGGAAAGGCAAGCAAAGGGGGAGACAGCAGAAAGAGCAGAGAGAGAGAAAGGCGGAGGAACAGCCAATGGCGCCGTTCGATCAGCCGCAAAAAAGTTAGGGATAAAAAGAGGAGAAATTCCCCTGCTTACATTCTGTGACATCGGTGTTATTTACACCAATTGTACTATTTTTCTGCTTTTCTTGTGAAACAGAGGCGAATTAGCAGATCAGCAGCCAGACAAGTTGTGTTACCAAAATGTCTTTAATATAAATGAATAAATGAATACATAAAAGACAAAAAACTTTGCAAACTTTGTTCTTTGCTCAGTAACTTCTCATTCTGTTCCCATGGGGCTTTTCCCCTGCAGTACCTTTCATGTGACCAGCGCTTTGCATGAAGTTTCTCACCTTCACAGAACTTAACCAAACTAAATTGAATTGTAGGATGCTATGAGTAGTAATCTATGCAGCTGTAAATATCACAAGTTATTTACAATTTCTGCAAAAACAGCGGCATATTATCATAATTATGTTATTAGTATTATCATGGTTGATCTGCTTTAAAAATGTAACCGTTTAATTATTTTTTGGGAAAGAAGGCGGTATCTGCTCAATGAAATATAAATAAACACTTGTAAGATCTGGAGTCTTTTTTACTATCATAATGATATTTCTGGTTTCGTTTGATGTGCTAATTTTAAACAAAGTCCTGATCCTGCAGCCTGTCCCGGGAACTGGATAGACTGGATGCCAGGCCCTCGAAAGGAAGCCACGCTGTGGGCTACGCGGAGACGCCGAATCGCCGAACGGCGTGTCTGACAGCCGCGGGAGCATCCCACACATCAGAACAGGGCCAGGATTCTCTCAGTTTTCATGTCCTTAAGCTAAAATGAAATGTATGCATGTTCTCTGACTCCCAGCTGAATTAACAGACCTCAACAGGAAGACTTTGACCGAGACCCTGGGTTTATCTCTAGCCTCCATCTTTCACCCACACGACACCCCTAATCTCCATTTCTCTCCTCAGCCTTTCCAAATGAACATTTCCCAGAGGGGAGCAGAGGGTAACAGAGGGCCCGGTATCTGTTTGTGACTGATTAATATGAAGACAGATAACTGAGTTTGTCCGCCTGCATTTTTGAGTCTATTAATACCTCTTTTGGAGAGATGACCTCTTCTCCTCAAAACATTAACATCTCTTTCCTCCTGCTTTACTGGTGAACACTGCAATGAATCAACCGACAACGCAGCTAGACATCTAAACACAATTCTGACTCCATGCTAGACAGAGAGAAACCCACCAAATTATGCGTCTGCCGAACATTCCACATCTAGCAACGATACGCAGAATGTGACACTTTGTTTGAGGCTCCTCAGCCTTTGGAGGTCGGAGCAGGTTCTCATCAGGCATGTCACTCTTGGGTACTTGTCATTAACCTCCCCGTATTGATTATTAGGAATTCAGATATTTTCTTTTTGAATATGCCTGCTTTTCCTTTGCGAGAAAAAAAGAGATGTGAATTTAACTGAAACGCTGAAATCATTTCTTGTTTAATGCTGGCAAAAGTCAACTGTTGTTTTTATACGTTATACTTCGCGCAATATTCATACACATATCTTTATAAGTCATTCTGACGTTTTGCATTGAGTGAGACCACACCCGCTTTCAATGCAAACATAAAACAAAAAGTAATCTTGCAACATTACTAATCAGCTGGGTTATGACTGATGGAGAGCAAATCTCCCATCACAAAGGCTTTTGAATGACTAATTAGTGGTACAGAAGAACGGGCTTAACTCGTAGTACTAAAAGAGTATTGTCAGATAATGCCATTGTAATGCTTTCTGATTATTGGTGCTGAATATAATCATAGGTAGTACTTTGGCATCTGTGCTTTCTAGATAGGTGGGATACATAAAAAGGTGAAGGCATGTGTCAGACTCTAATGGGTTCATCTATTACAAGTCAGAAATGTACAAGTCAGAAGTTCATATCCGAATCATGATCTGAACTATCAAGGCTATAAATGTTTCATAGCCACACAGGAAGGCATCCATTCATGTTTTTAATAGGGAAAAATATCATTGTAAGTGACACAAAATTATATGAGATATACTGATGACTGACCCTTTAAAAATCAAATATTATAGTAACATATAGAAGCGCAAACCTTCTGATTATTTCCACTGACAAGCAAAATCAGAAAAGTTTTGCGCAGTAATGAAGTACTAAAATAATTTGATTTCAGTTCCTGGACATCACATCAGACGGCTTTTCATTTCTCATGCGTCTTAGCTTTCCTCAGTGAGGACCCTGTGTGCTCCAATGGCCCTTGATCATGGGATTTGTTTTGAAAGAGGGTGTAGCTTGTGTAGAGCCAGGGTTGTCCTCCCTGGTTTTCTAAAGGCAGCGTCTTCTCACTCATCCCAGCCACTATCATTTCAACATCTCCCTTGTGAAACACTATCACCCCGCTCAAGGCAGTTTGACAGTTTGAACTTATTGCGTTCCTGTTTTGCATTTGGGCATGATTGCACACCAGTTATTAATATTTCACCTCTCTCTCTCTCCCTCTCTCTCTCTCCGGGTGACAGCGGTGTCCGTTTCATGCCGGAATGTTCTAGATACGCTTCTGCGATGGCGGTTATACTGACAGTGGACAGCCTAGCCATGCCGATAAGGACAAGAGGCGGCACTCCCACCTTAATGTGACATGTGACACCTGCTGTGGTTTTACCCCAAGAATGGAAGCGTCCCCTGACGCTCCTGTAACCATCCTGAAAACCAAGAGCATGACATGCACTAGGATGGCTAACGTGGTTTCTGTCAAGACGCATGATCACTAGATATCTTGCTAAGTCTAACATTTGTCCCACAACACCAGAGAAGAGATCCACTTTAATACGTGATGGTCTGTTTCACATTAGAATATAGTGAAGAACCATAGCTGACAGATAAAGACCTTGCCTCTGTCTGGGGTGCAGAGAGAACCAATCCAGCGGCCATTTACTGCACATCTTTGGACGTGATGAAATATCCCACCCAGGCTGTGGTCCCTAACAGGACCCTGGGGATCTTTTTACTGCTTTGGACCTCAGTATCCCTGTGGTGCTGGTTAACCTGGGTTGTGGGGATACATTCACTGCATTCAGTCTGTCCCCTTTGCTTGATAATGTGATCTCGCTGTTACTGAAGTATTCTATGTTACTCTTTTAGCACATTTTCTCCAAATGCTCTCAAGAATTTGAATCGCGGTATTATTTGGAGGATATTGATAGCGTCTTTTGTACCTGTTTGCGTCACTTTTTCTCGAAGTGCCTGTATTCCTGTTTTCCTTTCAGGAGAGCAGGATGAAATCGAATGTATTACAGCTAGTGCGACTGGGTTCAATAAGAAGAGACTGGAAAACCAAAAGGTTGAGAATGCTGGTTTAACCCAATTTAGGTTTTACTGTGACCTTAATGAGCAACACGTGACTATAACTGGTAAGGTCGCAGCGGTCACAAGCTCAGGTGTTTGTAATTTATGTCCCGTTAAGTCTGGTCCTGATCACCTCTGTAGGTTAGAGGTGGCGTTTTGAGCTTTCTGGGTTGCCAGAACTCACACGGGGCAGATTGTGAAGGGGGAGGGCGGAGAGTTGAGGGTGTTGAGAGGGAGCACTCTGGGAAACCTACTTCTTAAGTCGCAATTTCATATGCATGAGGGAGGCTTTTGTAATCACCTCACCCACAGCGCCGATTCAATGTATCTTCATCTTTCAATACTGTAACGATGCTGCCTTCACAATGTGAGAGAGCCTCTGAGCTGGAGGGAACCCCTTGCTGAGAATAATTAAGGACAAATGACGGCATATCTGACACAGTAAAACAGTGTCGTGACGCGGTACTAAACTGAACCTGGGCTGAATGTGCATTTGGTGAAGCGTATCAATCATACATGCAGCCATTAACATTAATTGATGATTCAAGAGTTTATTGTCATATGTGCAGTAAACAGTCAGTCACAAATTATACATAAAACCCAGATTAAGGTGCTTAACACAGAGTACAATTACAGTATACGGACCCCCCCCCCGCGAGCCAATAGGAAAAAGCGGGTTGGAAAATGAATGAAAATAGTCTCTAGCTCTTTACCTGGAGTGTCATATGTGTCAGGTAGAGTTGGCAAGGCTCACTATCAAAGAGGGGTAAGAGAGCCAGAGTGCTGATGGAGGCTGATGATGTCACTGCATAAGGAGAGGGCCTGACACCTCGTGCCAGATCCAAATCTCCCCATGCAGCAGGGACCAAACACCATTATGTCATATGTTATTACGGTTTTAGTGTTTCCACTGTAAGGTCATGTGAGCTGCGGGCGGCTATCAAGGAAACAGAGAGAGACCTTATGCCTTTGTCTCTGGCTGTGTGACGCCTCGGGAGTTTGTGGGGGGTAGGTTTGTACTGTGTGTGTGTGGGTACAGGGAGAATGGGAAAGTGTGTGTCTGGTCATGTACACTGTGTCCCCACAATGTGATAAAGAGCTGTCATTTTGACCTTGTGGGACATATTTTTTGTTCCACACAAGGAGAAACTCAATTTTATAAAAATCTGTGAACGCAATCAACAATGAAATATGACAGAAGTCTTGTATCTTGTTTGGATATTTATGGTTAATGTTGTCATTGCTGGGATTAGGGTTTTGCCCATAGAAATTAATGAATGGTCTCCCATAACCTCCCCCCCTCGTGTGCGTGTATGTGTGTGTGTGTGCGTGCGTGCCTTTCAACTCAACTTGGGATAATGCTTTGAATTTTCTAAAGCTTACAATCCTGCATTTTCTTACTGAGACTGTAACTCATTTCAGCTGTCTTTGGGTGTGTTAATCCTATTTGGCATTTAGGAATTGCTTCATGTAAATGCACCGTTTATTTACATAAATAAACACTCAATTATTGTTCTTTGCGGAGAGAATGAAAAGCTAAAGCAAACACTACCTATATGTTACAATTTCATTTTGAATTTCTGCTGAGTTTGCTAATTTCAGGTTTACTGATAATAAACTAAAGGTTTATAACTGGGTGAGAGATTTAACATAAAGCCCAAATTCAACATTAATTTTGTCCCATGTTTTTCACATTTTCCCTCTCTTTCTTTTCTCTTTTTAAAAAGATTTGATTTGGAAATTTTGATGATTGGCCAACAAACTGAAAGTTAAAGTTCCGTATCATACAGAGTAATGAAAAATAAACCGTTAACATTTACTTGCAGAAAAAGAATGACGGACGGTGTCTCTAGAAATTCATCTTAATTACACTTACGTGCCCATGAATGTATAACTAAATTCTCTGCCGAACAGGTCGATCACTGGGAAAAGGACAGAACCGGCCATACAGACCGGTCACACAAAGGTGCAAACCTCAAAGAAACAGAGACACTCTTCCTGTTTACTGAACGGTGGAAGACAGAGGAGAAAGGCCTGACTGACACCCATCTCCCCCTGTTGCCCACTTACCTGCTGACGTTTGACACATCCTATTGAGGCTGGGAATTGCGACAGGACCTTGTAAGCAGACCTGTCCTGACACCTGTATTTGTGTTACCAGTTACTATGGGAACTAAGATTCTGAATGAATGAAACGTCGTTTTAGCAGCACTAATGACATCCGCCTTCTTGTCGCCCCTGCTACCTTTTGTTTTCCTCCCACCTTGCCTAAGCCGACCAAATAACCACGGGTTTGAAGACTGACGTGTGACAGGGGTACAGGATTAAAGTGGCAACTGCTTGATAGGGGATATGCGGCAATAAAATTGTGGTCGACAATCTCTGAGCTGAACATATAAACACTATCGGTTCCTTTGATATTTATCCAGTTTGTTTCATTATACCAACCAATAGAGGGCTCAGTCAGTCCCATCTTCAAATCATTCATTCATTAGTGGTTATTTAACCTCACTTTTCTCACTGGATTGACCCAAACACCCAAAGCTGAACAAGTAGAGGGAAAATATATATATATACAGTTACATATGAAGTAATTTTTAGAATCTAATTGCTGAATACCACTGTAGTATATGTATTGATATATATATACTACATATATATAGTATATGTATATCTGACAGCTATCTTTTAGTAATATTCCTAGTTTGCAATTAAAATCAGCCAGCAAATTTAAATACAGTTGTACACAATAATAATAATAATAATATCACTGAGAAAACATGATAGATCAGGTCAGGGAAAGAGCATGTTAAGCTTCAGTCGGTTTTGAAATAATATTCATTGGTTTATAGGATTGTGACACTACAGGCTGGAAAATAAGCACAGCCAGTGATTACACAACATCCATCCATCCATCCATCCTTCATACCCACTTGGCCTATGCAGGGTGATGGGAGTCCAGAGCCTACTGTACACCAGAAGCAATGGGCACAAGGCAGGGAATAACCCAGGATGGGGCATCAACCCACCGTAGGCCACACTCACCATTCACAATTTAAAAAAAAAACTAAAACAAAACAGAAAAGTCTATTTCATTAATGCAGAAAATTCATGTACAAGATTAACATTGGGTTTTCTTCCGACAGCCTCCCTCGCTCCCTCTCTCCGGCTTTTACCCAGAGTGCACTGTGTTAAAGAGACCTTAGACATACCAATAACATCATTAATGCAGCTCTTTGGGTTGGCAGAAATTCATTGACTATTTTCTCCACTGCCAGCATGTAGAGCTCTCAATTACAGGCTGGAACATAATAACCCCACAAAAGGTTTGAAACTATGCGCTAAAGAATGTCTAAGTCGATAGGAGGACATGAAAATAAAACAGGGCCTGTAACAAAAGTAGCTACAAAACCTTTTTAATTTTTTTTTTGTGTTTTGCCCCGTTTCACTATAAATTCTGAACCTTATTGTTTTTGACTACAAGGACAGAAGAAATCTAGCCTGTCATTGCTCTGTTAACTTCTCATCGCTTCGCATCCTACGGTTTTGAAAACTTGAGCGTTTTAACAGACGTTCTTATGGAATGTTTTAGCAAAACGTATTTTCAAAAGCTATAGGCCCATATCGTCAAAGTGGTGCCTCTGTTTATTAAAATGTATCAATTTTAATGCAATTTCTGGCATTTTCGAGAAACTCTATTTTACAATCATCGATCATAAATGCGTTACGGGTTTTTTTTTCCTCCAGATTTTTTATTGTTCGGCAAGGACAACAAAAAGGTTAATATTATTTCCCATGACAAACGATTTTACGAGTCGTCTTATTTAAAGCCGAATGATTCCCGGACGGGAGAGCAAATAAAAAGGGGCAGGGAGAGGTAGAAAGGTCTGGAATACCTGCAGTTAACTGGTATTGCTTTTGGCAGAGCAGGGTAAGCAAATGGGCCGTAATCCCTCTGATGTTGGTGGTATGGTCCACAGGCTGGGACATTCCTGCAGTCTCTCCACAAACGGCCCCCTGGTTCTGGGTGGGTCTGTGGGGCCACAGTCATCACTGCATGGTTCACACAGGGGTCACATATAGAAAAGGCCTCTGTTACAAAGTGAGCCTTACACGCACATAAAGGTACACTCTCGCTGAGAGTGAGCCCACGCACAAACACACACTATCGTACACAACCCCTCAGGCACATGTACGTCACTGTACACTGTTACCGTGAGCTATTAACTCACACGCATACTCACACAGGTCCTGACGCAGAGAGCGAGCTCACGCTTATTTAATTCAGTGCTATTAAGACATTCATTCACAAAGGTACCTGTACACACACGGCTATTTAAGTGACCTGTGGTCTCGTTTTCACTGCTTGTCACTAGAGCTCAAACTCTCATTCGGCTTTACTGCAGACTGTCTGGTTTCCCTCAACGTCTTCATAGCTACGTAATTTTCTCTACATGGAGAAATAGATGAGAAATGTTGCGCATTATTACATAATTCACTTCAAGCGATTTTCCTGCGGTTAAAAAAACCTGCACTTGTACATGAGACCGTTAGCATAAATCAGGCATAAATGCAGGAATCTGCACGATTACAGAAATATTCGCAAGTTTGGTATGTCTGAAACCGACGCAATTATGGTTGTTAGTGATTTAAAAAAATATATTTCACAGCATACTATGCAGCAGGAGATCAGTCCAGTCGTTTTCTTGTCAAGCCCTTGTTGGTGAAGCATTTGAACTGACTCGTGCTGATAAAATCCTACACATTAAGATATTTATGATGTGTAGACATTAAAGTGTGAAGGCTGGACACCTGCTTCAGATCCTGTAATGTGTTTCAGCTGCATGCATAATTCCATTTATCTGCCCAGGGTCCTCAGAGGTCATATGAGGCTCTGTACATGTCACAGTGTCACGGCCTCACCAGACGGTGCCACGGGACTTCAGAGTCGTTGATAAGTAACACATGAACGTGCTTAACAGGATGCAGGACCACTGGGAATTCTCAATGAGATACAATACAAAGGCCCCAGCCCGTCTTTGCGTCGGCCCCCATCTGTAAATGTAACACCAACTCCATAACTTCCCCACCTGTACCTCTATTCACATTCCTCACCCTGTCATTCTTCTTGTTCCATCATCTCCTGAAAAATAAAAGCGGTAAATCTTTTTACTCCTGTTAGCAACTGGTATCACACTTTCGGTTTATAGCCAAGACTGTTATTTGATGATCATTACGCTTTGTTTGCTTTTATCAACAGCTGTGTTTTTAAAATCAAGCATCTGCAGTTTTGGACCGAAGAAACATCCCGGAGTAATCGGAAGATTATTTCACAAGAATTCCAAACGATCGTTATTGAAGTTTTGCATGTCATGGTAGAACTCTGTCACTTTATCAAGCAAACATAATTACTTCTTTGCCTGACTTCAAGTCAGCGATTTAGTGAGAGAGTAGTGATCGCATTTTGAAGGAATGACGAATTAATTGTAGGTTAAAGTGAACCGCAGTAAGTAACTCTTAGGATCACTGAGGAGTGTGCAACAGAAAAATAAAGCAACAGGAAGGAGAGCAGCAATAATAATAGCTGTTTATACTAATAATAATGATGATGATAATTATTTATTATTATTATTAGTAGTCGTAGTAGTAGTAGTAGTAACTGTAGTAGTATAAAAGTATAGATTTCTATGTCATATTGTTTCTCCAGGTCTTTTTATTATTCATTGTAATATTTATTATTATTATTATTATTATTGTTATTGCTGTTATTATTATTAACATGCCATATTGAAATATTGGATAAGAGTATTCAAATTGACAAAATACTGTGGTGTTGTTTTACTGGAGTTTAATGGCAATTTCGGGAATAGGCCTGAAATAAACAGATAGGCCGAGGCGGCATTTTGAACTTTGACAGCGGTATCTAGCAGATTGCTAACACATGTTAACACGAGAGCCTTCAAAAGGCCCCTCCGCTGCTTCACATCAGATGAAGCGCCGTCCCTCGCTGAGAGGACAAGTAACGCTAAATGTCTCGTGCCTGATGCCAATGGGCGACCTCAGCAGGACCCTGACTGGAACACCCCCCCCCTCACCCGAAGGCTCGGAGTCCTGGTGGTCCACCGCACCCCCACCCTTCACGCTCCTCTCCTGGTGTAATGTCTTGGACATTCTGTTGATAATGCTGACATTCCAGGCCATTTTCTTTGGCCAGGCTCCCAGGCTTGATATTGAAATAGCAAATGAAAAGGTTGTGTAATGGCTGAGATTTGGGGTGAAAATGGATCGCCGTAGCTTCTGGGCTTTCTCCCACGGCGGCGCATGGAAACTCGACGAGACGGAGCGCGGGGGGAGGAGCTTGGAACCCTGCGGATTTAGCTGAGATGCATCGATTAATTACACCCCTCTGTGTTTTAGCTGCGGGTGAGTTTGCCAACTCAGACAAAAAGGAGCCCATATCTCCAAGAGCCAAATCACTTTGGCCTGAATACTTGGGTCGCTATAGCTCTGCGTCACGACAGGGGGAAGCTTTGGATCACCTGGACAAATCATTTTATGAAATCCGGACCAAAACGTGCAGCTGCAAGACTGAATGAATGCAAATGAAACTCTACTTTTTGTTTCTCTGAAGCTTTGCTTTCATCGAATTCACACACACACACACACACATACATGATCCCCCCTGCCACGTTTGCCTGGATTTTAAAAACACATGAAAAGATGAAAAAGTGCTGTGGTCCTTCGAGAAACACGTTGGGGATTGGCTCACTGTCAGGACACTGCAAAACATTGCTGACTTCCCAGAATTCAGTAGGCCTTTCAGTAGATACTCCACATCCGGAATGGGACACTGGCGCACGCCCTTAATCGTCTTCAACGCCAGTTATAAGCAATCAGCTGGTAGCCGTATGTTTACTGATGACAGGGTGAAAAACAGTCGCTGATGCTATAGGTGAGAGTATTATTATCTATATTATGTATTATACTGATATATATATATTATATAATGCAGATGCTATATGCAGTGTGAGAGAGATTTGAGTCAAATCTTGTTTTATTTTTGTAAATGAAAATACAGATGTTATATACATATGTGTATATACACAAAAGATATTTCATATTTATATCCCACATGCAGCGTGGGATGTCAGTGATGTCAGTCTATTACTGTACACATTAAAAACAGAGCAGAAATTGTCTAGGGTAATATGGGCACATGGTCAGAGTGGCAGCTTCTGGGGGGGGCTGTAAATGGTAAGGATGGTGCAGTAGGGCTGAGTAATGATTCATATCAAAGCCCTCGGGGGGGTTGCAGTGATGCTCTGGGCACTTTACGATCAGTAGACCGCACATGTCGCTCTCTCTCTTGCCTGCTGGTGTGTCAACTGAACACAGCGCAGCGTCCTGAGCCGTGGGCTCCCATCTCCTTAGAGTCATGGGGAGTCAGAGTTCTGAGCCATGGGCTCCCATCTCCTTAGAGTCATGGGGAGTCAGAGTTCTGACCCGTGGACTCCCATCTTCTGAGAGTCATGGGGAGTCAGAGTTCTGAGCCGTGGGCTCCCATCTCCTGAGAGTCATGGGGAGTCAGAGTTTTGAGCCGTGGGCTCCCATCTCCTGAGAGTCATGGGGAGTCAGAGTTCTGAGCCGTGGACTCTCATCTCCTGAGAGTCATGGGGAGTCAGAGTTTTGAGCCATGGGCTCCCATCTCCTGAGAGTCATGAGGAGTCAGAGTTCTGAGCCGTGAGCTCCCATCTCCTGAGAGTCATGGGGAGTCAGAGTTCTGAGCCGTGAGCTCCCATCTCCTGAGAGTCATGGGGAGTCAGAGTTCTTCACTTAGCTTCTGGTGCTTTGTGTCCTCTGATGGGAAAGAAAGATGGAAAACTTTATATTTGCTACCGATTTTATAGAATTTTAGTTTTGTAAAGAGTCATTTGCATTGACGATTAATGGCAATTTAGATGCACATTTATGTGGAATGTATTTGTCAGGTGCCTGTGTGTGTGTGTGTGGATTAGGCATGTATTACATTGTGGGGACTCAAGATCTGTGAATGCAATGAAAAAACTCAAAATGCCAAAAGACTTGTCTTTGGTTTGATTTCTTACGGTTTAGGGTAGGGCTGGGTAGGGGTTAAGGGTGTTGAGTTTCACCCCTAGAAATGAATGACGAGTCCCCACAAAGATATAATTACAAACCGTTGCATGCGTGTGCGTGTGTTCCAGGGTCTCACCCTTCCATTTCTCCGAGTGATTTGTGAATCTCCACGACGCTGATCAGGTTTTCAGGTACAGAGTGCAAAAGTCAAAAACAGCATGAGAAAATAAGGACACACAGAATAATGCGCACACACACACTACTTAGAGATTTTCAGTGCGGATATGTCTAAAATTACATGCAAAACGGTTGATGCAAAACAATCACAAGGCAAAAAACCCGCATGCATGCAGCACTTTAAAAAGTGGTAAAGTGGGTTATACATATATACTTTAAACATTAGTTGTTAAACTCAGCCAGAAACGAAAGAAAATTTTCTCATATGCAAATAAATAATGTCTTTTGATATCAGTAATAAGTAGTAAATTAATCGTTGCTGATTCATATTGCACATAATGGCTGTAGTTCATTGTTAAATTTAATGAACCGACATATGTATGTCTGGTTCCTGCTTAAATATTGGTCTGGAGGTATTATATTTTAAATTAATTACAATGGTAATACTGCAAAGTGCCCTATTTATATTGTTATAATATGTGTGCAGTCATGAGGCTGTGCAACTGCGCAATGGGAAAATCTGTATCAAATATCAAATTCTCCGTGGTTCTGAAGTATTTTCTGTCATTTTGTGGGTAACCACTATCTTTATGTTTTGATGTCTCCATTTCCTTTTTTCATAGAGCAAATTTGGAAATATTTTGACATTTGTTGTTCAGAATCAAGTGCTCTCATATTACTGAACATACGATCTAAGCGACGCATATGTTTGCCTTCTACTGCCCTAAATCCATTGTGGCATCTTAATGGAGACTTTGTACTAAAGTGCCTGTTATGACCATAAAAACAGCGTAAAACTAACATTTAATGAAAAAGCTCAAACATGCCAAACCGAGACTTACGGGAAATTGTAATGCTAAATTGTTACATTGAGAAAGTTTGTATGCTAATCTGTTACGAAAATAGAATGCAGTGCTCACTGTCCTTTTGATCATAATCGCTACACGATGTCTGTCAAATTATTATAAATCCCATTGATGTAATTCTTTTATGTGATTATTGTGTGGAGGGTTAGATTCCTTAAACAGTCATACTGAATTGATGATTTTATAATATTCACTTTAAGGGGGATTGTATTAACAATGTCTATATTATGTATATCTGTTTCAGTTTCAGGGTAGTTGAAATGAATGCATTTCCTTGGAAATTATTAATACCAATAATATGCTTTTATCCGTAGCCCTGCTCTAGAAAGAAATAACAGAGTTAAACTTAAAAAATCATTTTTCAAAAAATCTTTTCTCAGGAAAAAATTAATAAAATAATGAAAGTTTAACTAAAAATAAAAAGGGAAAATGACTCTGCAAAAGAAAATTGAAATATATTTTCCAAAATATTCTTTAAAAAAGGATTTTCTGTTATTCATTTCACAGTTATTATCTATCTATCTATCTATCTATCTATCTATCTATCTATCTATCTATCTATCTATCTATCTATCTATCTATCT
>JAODKE010000088.1:8971914-8982222 GCA_026779605.1 Mormyrus hasselquistii
GTGGATCGGTTTAAGTCAGCTGCTCAATATTAGCACACTGTTGAACCTTGTAAGGAAATCTGAGAAGCGTTTTACGCAGTTGCCTTTTCAGCCATATGTATCTGACATTAGATTTATCTCCGACATCTTGCTGTGCATCTTGTCTGCCATTAGGCGTGACTGGTGAAGGAATAGCCATTGCAATGACTCTTCTGGACCAATGAATGCTGTGTAATAGGCCTTGTGATGAGCTTACTTCAGTTCACAGGAAGATCTATTTTTCTTATGTATAGTTTTATATAAATGTAACAACAAGCATATAGCATATATCTGCAAAGTAAGTTATAAGCAGATGCAAATCTGCTACACTTCAGATCATTCATTTAATTCTCCTCCACATTCTATATTTCTTATTCTATATTCATTTTTTTTTTATTTCTTAATATGCAACATTTGTTACATATTTCTTGAATTGTTTTGTAATTGATTTTACAGTTTTTATTAATTAGTGTAAGCATGGAACATAACTTTCAGTAAAATACGGTGTTAGCAAAACACATTCTTTAATCCATAGTAGAAGTTCAATGTCTGGAGTTGCCCGGACCTTCCACCTCTTAGGTAGCTCCATAGTACACAGGTATAAATATTATTAAGTAACAAGAGTCTCATTGCCAGAGCTGCTCCAAAGTCTGCCAAACACTTCTCTACATTAGTATTTTAATATTGGCTTAAAATGTGCAGTGTTTCCAGCGTATTCCTGGTAAAACGCAGGGTGGTTATTGAAGAACTTGACCATGTCATATATATTCATGTTCATAACACACTCGGGTGTGTGCTAAAGTCACGTCTTTGTGCTGGTAGTTCCAAATGAGCAAGATGGCCACCGTGTTGTTTTCTCAAGTTTTTGCCGCCAGTGCTGCACATTTGCAAGACGCAAACTTTTTTTGGCCGTGTTTAAAAGCGTACTCTAGGGTTTTGCCCTGTTACCCCCAGGGGAAATCACGCACCTCCGGTGAGCAGCCCCCGCCGGACTGGCCGGCCAGCCGGCCCCGAGGCTCAGTCCAGTTCTGCTTCATTGCCGTCTCAGAATGTTTAAGGCGGCTTTGGGCCTCCCTGTCGTCCCAGGGGTCATGTGACCCGCCTTTGCTATGGCGCCGGCCGCTGCAGACCTTCACGGAGATCTCCCATCCACCCGACATCCAACCTGGACGGGATGATACCTTTGCTTTCATTATCCTAACATTTTTAGTAGATTTTTCACTAGTTATATGCTGAATAATTTTCTAGCTACTTATTTATAAACTGAAAAAAGTGAAGAATTTTCTTTTGCATCTTTAGACAGAAAGATTTAGAGAACCTTACGCTGGGTAATAAGGAAATTTTTCCCCCCTGATGTGAGGGGGAGCTCCATGTCACTGCTGAGGCTACAATCTGACCTGCAATGACTCCACGTAGGAGTCTATTTTGGCTGATCTCAACTCCGATGTGCTCCAGTCAGCCGTGATTAATGGACAAGAGATCATCCATCACACGATTCTCTGTGAGACAGGCGCACAGCCTTGGCTTGGGGGACAGGCAGGATGATCCCACTGACAGAATCCTGCTGAAAACAGGGATCTCTGTCTGTCTCAATTCTCCATAGCCTGCTTTACAGCAACAACTAAAATCAAACATTATGTGTCAATCACTCTACATGCCTAAAATTTTATCTACAAATTTTCTTCTCATTTTTTTCATTCCAATTTAACTGACAACAGTTTAACCAGGACTTTTTTTTCCCTTTGACAGATATGCCCTACTGTACAGAGACTCACATATACACTGTTGAATCGGTTGAAATGATTGAAGTGATACAAGTGGTATAACTTTATTTGATTTGACTCCTCATATATATCATCCTCATGTGGATTGAATTTTCAGCATAAATTCAAAATGATGGTGTCACATGTCTTAACAACCGAATGCATTCGTACATCTGCTTTATGGAAATTCTTCTCTCTATCACTTCATGGAAAATAAAAACTAAGCGTTCTTTCAGAAGATGCAGTTACTGGTCACCATAAGGGATGCTGCATAAGCCTTCGGAGGGTGCATGCATCATTTAACTTGATTTTCCCAGAGTTTCTCCTATAGCGTTACTGAGTATTTCATTTGCCATTCAAAGAATGAACCCTTGTTATTTAATATCACTGCTAGCTTTTTGTAATTTCTTCATCGTGTTTCACATTGTATCATGTTATTGTGGGGTAGTTTTTCAATACTGTGTCCGTGATCAGAGGGTAATATCAATTCTTCCGCAATCTCTCACTCCCTCTAAAATAGTAAACGTTCAGCAGTATAAATACACAGAGAGCAAGATCAGCTGAGGAATGTTACCTGGTCACAAATTCAATAAAACGGATTCTAATACTCTCTTACTAATACTCTTCATATAACAAGAAGTATGACAGTCCAAGACTGAAAGGTTTGAACGTTTAATTGATTGTGTATCCCTTTTCAACAGATTAGCTAGAAAATGGGACCTTGAGGAATGAGGAATTCTACCCAATGAACCTGTACACACACACACGCGCGCACACACACACACACACACAAACACACACAGGTTTGTAATTCCATCTTTGTGGGGACTCTCCATTTATTTCTATGGGAGAAACTCTACTCCCAACATGCCGACCTTAACCCCCACCCAGTCATAACCTTAAGCATAAGTAACCAAACAAAATACAAGACTTTTGGCATTTTTAGTTTTTTGATTACATTTATAGATCTTTGTGGGGACCTGGAAAATGGAATTTATTTTCATTCCCTTACATTTAGCCCAGACTACCTTAAATCCGAAAAGTTATCCGGCTCAGCAAGAAATCCTGCTTCGTGGAAACCATGTCAGTCCTCATCAGTAAAAGGCTTGCTGTCAGCATGAAGAAACTATCACAGGTATTGAGCCAGTTATTTCATTTTTTTCTTTTTTGTGGAGAAATTAAGAAGAAAATCTTCAATGTTACCAGAGAGAGGGACCACAGCTGGGGGTGAGATAGGGCAATGAGAAAGCTGCCAGTATTAGATTCAAAGGTGTCATATATAAAGATATATTATTATTATTATTATTATTATTATTATTAATAATGCTGCCAAATTATTGTTGTTGTCAGTTTGATTTTCAGTGTTCGTTTAGCTGCCCATTATTGTTGTTGTTGTTGTTGTTGTCAGTTTGATTTTCAGTGTTCGTTTAGCTGTCCTTTGAATGAGCTCGGACATAAAAACACTGCGGTTCAGTGGGTTGGGGCTGTTGGCTTTGGGCACTGAGTTCCTGCTTCTGCACTGTGTGAGCAGGTTAGGTGATCGTCTGTGTCCTTGGCTGCCTGGGGGGGATTTCAGACTCCTGTAATAATAGTAATATTGCTATTGTTGTATGAGACAGTAACACTTTGAAATTTCTCCCTTTTCAAATTTTATAACTAAATCTTAAAAAAATATTTATTATAATAATAAAGCTGAGCATGATATCTTGTAATTGCACTTGTAAGTACCTGGATTAAAATTCCATAATTAAGTTAGAAAAAATGTGCATTTTTTACAATGTGTTTTGAGGATTAGAATAATGGAATGATAATACAAATGGCGTTCCAGTACAATAGCTTTACGTGTTTCTTATTTATTCATGCTGCATTTATCATTCAAGCTGTTTCTATTATGGTCTGCACTTTATCCCAGAAGGAATACAATGTCAATAATCAAAATGTTAGAAACATATTTTAGATTTATAGTCTGATTATCCATCTTCTAGCAACTCATCCTGGTCAGAGTCACAGGGATACTCTAACTTAAATAATATTAACAGTCGTTTATTCACAGATTAATTTATTCTCTATTTAGTATTGTAACAGATAAACAGCATATTTTGAATTGTCTGGTGATCCGATTTCTTGAGTACAATTTTCTGTGTATCAGACAATTACAGTACAAAAAAAATATGATGGAAAGTGTTTTCTTACCTTTGTATCCATTTTCTCCAGTCCAAAAGCAGAAACATTTGGCCGTAAAAATCGAACACTTCTGAACCCATTCATTCATTCCAGTTCTAAATTTCACCAGAATGCCTGTAACTATCAGTAAGGCACAGTCATGTTTCAATTGCATTCATTTGTCCTGTCAGTTTTTTTCCCTGTTTTCTTGTCGTCTGCACACCAAAAGTGCTTTCCTCAGCATGGGCCGTCTGGCTACACTTCCTGTGGTCCGACGCTGACGTTTACATAGCGATCAACCCACTCCACCGTCGAGCTGCGCAGACTTGTGTTACGCTGCAGGTCTCCGAAATGACCCACTGATGGACATACCTCAAGACATTGAAGTCAGATGTTTGCAGGTGTGCCGAATGTTCTCTAGAGCAGAAGAGTCCTAATTCAGAAAAGGGGGTCATTTGTATGTCATATAGGTTGCTTTAATTATAGTTTATATGACAAAGGCAATTGACAGTTAATGCTATTCGGCATTGAATCAGAAGTGCCGAATCCGAGAATGTATCTCAATCACAGGTAGAGCATGTAAATAGTTATATACAATATACAGGTTACCACTGCCAACTCCTACCTTTTAGGCGGGGTGGGGGGGGTCAAATCCCAAATTGGGTCAAATTGATTGGTGTGCTTGTTCGCTTCCTCATTCCTGGAAGCCTTTTTTTTTTCCTACCTGTTGATATAAACTACGATACATGCTCTTTGAAACTTCTGCCATACAAAGGCAAAAAAAAAAATATAACTGCATAGTTTATCAAAATTGAGTTATGGCCAAAACTGGGTCCGTTTAATATCGCAACAGAACATCTTAGTTCACCTAAGGGGATTACAGTGGGATATTGTGGAAATTACACTAACGACAGAACTTTTTCTTTTTTCACACTTTTTTCTCAGTTTCGATGTCAGCGTAGTTGCTGGGTCCTACCTTTGTAGGACAGATCTGTCAAAACAAGAAATCAGAAATTGAAATTATGATGACGGTGAAGATGGTGACGAAGAAGATGATGATGACGTTAAGGTGGACCATGTCCATACGGCACTTGATGCTGCACAGACACACCCACCCTCAGCTTATCCGGAAGCTTCTGCGGTATACTTCTTCAGTGTATCTCTGGACGTTTCATTAGTTCTGTGGTCACAGTCCTTAATCAACTTTCATTTAGCAAACCTTCATTAAAGCGGCATACAATGCATTCTTAAAAATAAACAACGAACTAACAAACGGACGAGAAAAAGTAATCTGAGGGGGAAATCGCACTGTTCTGCTGGGTGTAATAAACACGGCGATGTCGAACCCAAGTGATAGCTAGTGCTTCAATGCTCCACATCACAGCATCCAGACTAACGCAGAATCCTGGAATCTTCCACTTACTTTCTTGCCGTGGGCAGCTCACACTGGCTCTCACACCAAAAGCATTCTCACTCTCTGTCAAAGACATTTGCATTTTCCTCTTCGGCGGGATAATCACGGTATTCTAGAAGCAGTCACGCGAATATGCATATTAATCACCCACGCACACGTACACTTTGTATTCAAGACTATCCATTCATTTTTCAAACTTGAGGTTATCCTTGTGGTGACTAGAAAGATGTCTCCACAAGGTTAAAAGTCTCAGGTTTTTAATTGTGAAAATTGTCGGGAAATTTGTATCCCACGATGTAATAATTAAAAAAATGCACACACTCAAGACGCTGGGTCTTGGAAGATACCAGCTACCTGACAGACACTGTAAATGGGTAACACTGCTCGAGGCCGATGGCCCCATTACAATAAACAGCATTTAATTTAATTTATCATGCGTCTCGTTCAGCGGTGTATTTTAATAATGAAAAACTTAAACTACTAATTGTTGTTTTTAGTTAAAATTTTTATGTACTATTTTGTGTTTCAAGGATGACGGAAAACATTGTAAATTTAGATTTACTAAACATGAGCTGAGTGTAGCTTGATACATTGCAATAGCTAAAAAGCTTCTCCACTTACGTGCTCCTGGACTGCATTGCTACATTGTTGCAAGTTATTATAAGATGTTATTGCAAATTCCTGTTCCAACAACAATTCTGTAAACAAAATTGTAATTTTTCCAAATTATGTGGAAGGCTCATTATATGTGAAATGTTGTTACAATGGTGAAATATTTAACTTTTGTGTGAAAGTTTACATTATATTTACATTATAAATTACATCATAATCCATTATAACTTTTTCAGGCAATGGGGGAATTTCTCCACACGTTTTTTTCTATCTCATAATCTAACTAAAAGTCGCCATGGTATAAAACCACATATTTCTACAGTGTTTCAGTGCTGCAGTCTGTTGTGTCTTGAACGCCAGATACAGGTCTTCATCTTGAGTAAAACAAAAAGGAAAATTTTGCATTACCAAACTGCACATGCGATTTAAACATTTTGTTCTGATGTTTCACACATGCATGTTCCTTTCGCTTCATTTAATACATACATTGTTTTATCTGCTTCTTTACCTGTTTTTGTCCAAGTGTATTTTTCTCCTCCAGTTGCTGCAGCAAAATGAAAGACTAAAAAGTATGAGTTTTAAGCCCAGAGGCATTGTGGGAATTCACCTCTGTGGAACAAACTGTATCAGGCAATCCATCATGTGAGTGGAAGGTCTGTGGGACAGCTTCTGACATTGGCGGATGGGCAGCGGCTGGGGGGGATCGGGGGGGCCACTGTGCACTCAAGCGCACCGTGAACCTAACCCTCCAGATCACTCACAGCAAACCGGGGGGGCTGGGTTAAAGACACCCTCATGTGTGAAAGCAATCCGAAGTAGGACTCTCACACTTAAGGACCTAAGGAGTCACGTGGACACATACAAACATATATATATATATATATATGTGTGCACTCCCATAAACCCCTGTAGTCGATGTTATATCAGCTTTTACAGTTGACAACAGCCTCTGCAATATGTCTTGCTTACAGTATTCATCCTTTAACTTCTAAATACATATAACAACATGGTATCTAACAGTCATTACTTATTCGCTCTGTGGCAGTTTCATGTGTGTACAGACCTCGGTTGCTTTCCAGCTTTCGTGGTCACTGAACACCTCCCTAAAGCTTCATACCACCACAGTGCTCCTCCTGCCCCCCGTCCACCCCCCCCCCGTCCACCCAAAAAAAGACAGCTCACGATCCCAGGGCCGTGAGAGATGACCCAGCCTTGTGGTGTGGAGGGGAGTGGGGAGGGCACCAAGCTTGCAGATGAATGACCACAGGGGACCCCGGGGATGAATTTGCTGTGTGAAGCCAGACACAACTTATTGACAGACATGGGAGGAGCTGGACCTCTGGATGGACACCTCACTGAAGAATGTCCAGCGTTACCTTCACCGTGTGCTTATGAAGTTCACTGCTGGGATAGGTGCTTCCCCTTCAAACGAAAACAACCCAAAGAAGCCCCACCCCCCCCCCAGCCCCATCTCACCACGCTTCATGGTCACTGTTCCCACTAGGATCGAGAATAAATCAGGTCTAGTTTGAGCTCTGTGGTCATAAATCTGGGTTTGTGGAAAGCTGGCGCTTGCAGTCAACCTAGCCAGTCTGGCCCTCTTTCAAGATTAATTGGGAGGCTGATGTCAAGCCCAGCCATGGCAGAGCACCTTCTCCACGGAGAACGAGCGCTGAAATATATCCTATCCTCTTCCATCAATCCCTCACTTTGCATCTCCTACTCAAGTGCCACTTATACACAATCTTTACCATGGTCCTAAGAAGGTGCATGCTACTCCCACATGTGTGTTTATCTCTGTGTGTGTGTGTGTGTGTCTGTGTATGTTTGGATTATGTTTATATTACATTGTGTGGGACCAATTGTAGCAAAAACCTGTTATTTTGACTTTGTAGGGACCATTTTCCAGGTCCCCACAAAGATCAGTGAACGGAATCAGAAAACTAAAAATGCCTCTCGTATTTTCTAGTATTCTGTTTCGTTACTTACAAAATCTCATATTTTGTTGGGTTACTCATGGTTAAGGTTATGACTGGGTAGGAGTTACGGTCGTCATGCTGAGTTTTCACCATAGAAATTAACAGAGAGTTCCCACAAATAATTTCAAACCTATGTGTGTGTTACAGTGTTTGTGGGCTTCCATAGATCATACTTAGGGACCAAAATGCCCCCAAAGTGTGGTAAAGCCTGAAATGGCCTTACTTTTGGGAACATTTTTCAGGTCCCTATTTGGATAACCTCAGTTTTATAACAAAAAAATATATGAATGCAATCAAAAAAGACCAAAAGTCTTGTATTTTGTTTAATTACTTATGGTTAAGGATAGAGCTGGGTAGGGGTTAAGGTTGGGATTAGAGTTATGCCCATAGAAATGAATGGAGAGTTCCCATAAAGATATGAATACCAAATGTGTGTGTGTGTGTGTGTGTGTGTGTGTGTGTTTAGGCATGTGCCTGAGGAATCTCTGTGGACTAGGAGAATGCGGTGGAGTTGATGCCGTGTGGGAGCAGCCTGAAGATCAGGGGTCAGGGGTCAGAGGCTAAACTTTATTGCCTGATGAGTGAACGGGGCAATAGATGAGTAAGAGATGGCTTTGTGTTTGGGTTGGAGCACGAGACATTTAACCCTTATGGTGCAGATGGTTTGTCTGATGAGTGTTAGGGTTGTGAATTATAGCGGCGGTGTGATTACTATCAGAATGGATCTGACAGCGACGTTAAACATAGGCGCAAGAGTGGTTTGTGAGGGTGTGATTGGTTCATCGTAGAAGTTCGGAAGTCTTTAAGCACTGCTTCAATCTGCGCCCATAAATAACCTCCATACTTCATGGTTCCTGTGACAGCCGATTCTCTGCCCGACTAGCAGCTCCCGACGAGCCCTCCGCCCGGAGTTGACATTCACGTGCAATGAAGCACGACGTTTCATTTATGCCTCAAAACAGATACAGTCAAAGAAAACATCGCAGTATGGGAACATTATGTCCCGGTCTAATGTCCGAATCTTATTGATGATCTGCCTCTCTCTCTGGGACTCGGCCCGGACTTAAGTGAGGCCTCAATATAGACAAGAAGCTCAGCCTAAGGTCCACTCAGGAACTGGGGGCTTGAGCTTCACTGTAATGCAGCGAAGGCACAGCTGCACTTTGTAAACCATAGCCTGCAGAAATCTAAATGGCCGATGTCACATAATTACACTCTTCAGTTATATCATTTAATCAAAGCCATCAACACAGAAGCTGTGGCATGAATAAAAGGTCAGAGCAGACGCTAACTGTCATGTTTTATGCAGTAAGGATTATTGCAAATTGCCAGTGGCTAATTACTAAATAAAATTCGATACTATGAACCTACTGACGAGGATTTCACTTTCTAAATATATTCAGTGGTGAGCTGGGATAAAACAGAACAATAAAAATGGAGGGAAAATTTGACTTCTTTAAATGCAAACACACGCATACACGCGCACACGCACAAACACACACAAATACCAAAGGAATTGACCTAAGTGACATCAATTACTTAAGTATCAAGCACTTATAAGCAATTGCAGTAAAAGTCAGCACAAAGCTCTAATGATCCCCAGTGGTCAATGTGTGGTTGTTTGGTTGAGTGATGCCCCGTGGCCCAATAATCAGCTTGTTCATCAGCTGAGGGAGGGTAACTGGCGCTGCAAGCACACGTGTGATTGGCCGCCCCCAGGTCACAGACCACACATGTGTGAAGGCGCTTATGAGAGGGCAGCAGACACTCTTCCCAGTTAGCGCTGGGCATCGCACTCCTATACAGCTCTGTCTATTGGCACAGGGGTTAATGCAGATTAATTACACATTGATTAGCTTTGTTCAATTATTGTTTCAGTTTTTTCTGGGTTTCCGTACTATTGCAAGGAAAAGACACAATGTATATGTTGCATTTAATTCTTTGTGTTCAAAAGAATGAAATGAATGAAACATTCATTACACACTTCGTATAATACAGTAATAATATGTAGCAAGAATACATGCATTTATTTGTAATATGGATGGAAGGATGGATATGTATGTACCCGCCACAGAAGTTTATAACAGCCCCTTCAGTGTCATCATCATGCAGAGATATAAGTGAAATTTAGTAGTGGAATTTGTCTTGTGTTTAGATTTTAGAGACTTGGAGGGTCTTGATTCACTTGAACTTTTCTTTCGGGTGTGAAGCGGCCAGGGAGGGGACGACCTCAATATGGGCGGGGGGGGGGGGGGGGGGGTGTTTTGGGTAACGGACTAACCCCCAAAAAATGGCACGAGGAGAGAAACCCCCCCCCCAGGGGGGGGGTTTTGGGGGGGGGGGGGTTAAATCACCCTGC
>JAODKE010000088.1:8982322-8995936 GCA_026779605.1 Mormyrus hasselquistii
CGGGGGGGGGGGGGGGGCTGTATTAGGTATCAGCCTAACCCCCACATAATGGCACAGTGAGTAGCACCACCTCCCCAGAGGGGCGGCTTTCGGAGAGGGCTGGTATACTAACACTGTCATTGCTGGTATACTGACACTGTCATTGCTGGTATACTGACACTGTCACTGACTGGGGTGATACTCAGCTTCATTTCTTTTTTACAGCTTTGTTTTCCGAAGTCAGCTGCCCTTTGCGTAAACTTGGCTTATTAGCATCGTGCGTCAGTCTTTTCCCAGCGTTTACTGCTTTCCCCCCGAGAGCAGGAAGATTGCCTGGATATCAAGGTCAGGATTGTAATACGCGTGTCGTTTTCGCATGACGTCACACTGCATCCCAAGCAAAATCAGAGAACAGAAGAAGGCAATAAGCTGAAGGAAGGCCACTTGACGATTTAACAATTTGTATAATGTATAAAATACTAAACAATATTTGGCATTTAGCAGGTAAAACTGTCGTAATTGTTCCATTTCTATGATGACTTTAGCTTCTATCATCTTCATTAATCTCCGAACTATGGCTGTCTGTTTAGTATTTCCTGTAATTGTGCTAATGGTTATCCAAAGTTTACATGTCTTTAAAGCAAGGAAGTGAAATAGAAAGCGAATATGCTTCTGTTATGCCTAGATATGCAGCACTATAAAAGAGCACACCTGTCAAATGTTTCAAAATGAGTGGAGAAAAAGGGTCAAAAAAGCGAAAAAAGAAAAGGGAGAGGAATGAAATCCAATTCACCAGCTTGCACTTCTGCCTCTCTCTCTGGGACTCGGCCCGGACTTAAGTGAGGCCCCAATATAGACAAGAAGCTCAGCCTAAGGTCCACTCAACAACTGGGGGCTTAAGATTCACTGTAAGCCAGGAATGGAGTTTATGGACAAGTCTTATCTGGGGCTACGACATCAAACGAGCAGAAAGGGAGACGGGGATCTGGGAGGGGGATTTATACCCCTCCCCCCGTTTGGAGGTAGCTGAAAGAGAATGCGTAGCAAATGGGGGGCAATAAAATGCCGGCGCTCTCGCTGGTTCGGGGGCAGGCAGCTACAGCACGTACAGGCAGGGGGAGGGCGACGGGCTGCTCTGACCCCTCGCTGGCATGTCACGCCTTCCGCACGAAGCCCAGCCACAGGTTTCGTCAGGCAGCTGGTTATTGCTTTCCAATTAACTGGGCGACCAGTTGCTTACCGGTGACTGGGAGAGCGCCGCAAAGAACCGGCCATGAAAAAGACAAGCTGACTCCCTGAAACCCCTGCAGCTTCCAAATGCAGTTTGTGTGGAGAAGACACACGGGATATGCATATCAAAATACTATACTACATATAAGTATTATACCATACTAAAATATGATACTCATTTTGAGTATTACCCTCATAACTATTTTGCATTTAATTGTCATTTTAACAGTATTTCTAAGCAACAGTTCACTCCCTAATTATTTTGTAGTCTCAGTTTTAAAAGGAAGAAATGTGAGCTGTTTCTGCTCTACCTGGCATAAATCCATCCCTATAGCATCTCCGTGAACTTGGACAGATGCCACCGCGCGTGTCTGGGAAGCTGCATCAGGTCTACCATAGCGCTGTAATGGCCGTAATCCCTCCCACACGTTCATCGGAACCCAAGCAGGCCGGCTCCGTGTCGTCCGTGCAGACGCTTTTCAGATCAGCTTGTTGCAGACGTCCACTGTGGATAGTCCGGGATTCAGTTTCATTATCGGTGAACCCGCTTCTCTGAAATGGCAGCGTCATTGGGTTTCATTTTGGTTGGCCATCAAGTCCGCGCTGGATCTCAGGAAAGCCAAACAGTCCTCAGTTTGAACCGCTTCTCGTTTTAAATTGATTCATCTCGCCTTCAAAAGTCAGCAAATACTTTTTAAAAGTAAAACAACTCAATAAACCGACATTAAAGGAAGCAACAACAGCACATTGTGAGAGTAACTCAATGGTCCCCCAAGTGACTCATTACAATTTAATCGGCACTGTCAACTGCTGGTAATTTTAATGCTCGTGTCTGTGATTTTATTCCGAAGCCGTTCCTTCGTAAACACGTGTGAAATCGCTCAGTCGGCTATTATCAGGGGGGTGTTAACTTCATATGTTTGCGATGGAAACAGATTCTCAGACTAAACGTGAGAGTTTTGTAAAATGCAAATGAATGCATAGCCGAGGCTAAAAAGAGAAGAAGCCGCTCGAGAGGTGCGATACCGGAGGTCACCTGCGGGCTACAGCTGGCAACAGCTAAAAGCTCAGCTAGGGAAGCTTTGCATTGTGCCTTCCAGTTTGACGTTCTGCCGAAAGGACTGTGTTTCACCTGACCTCATGAGTCACATGCCATGTTTTCAGCACATTGTCTTTATTTACTTATGCACATACTTTAGCATTTTTTATCGGGGCCAGGCAATTGGGGGTCGTTACAGACCCCATGGTAACCGCTCTCTACTAACCAGGGTTAGGTTTAGGTTTAAACCAGTGACCCTCCTAACCTACCGAGTCACACACCAACCTCCGGTTTCCCCTCAAACTCAAACTTTAACATTTCTTCTTCACTCTTTTAAACAGTTTCTTTTCGGAAATCATGCAGTATCAGTGTTTTCCCAGGATATATATTTGTACTTTCTGTTATACTTTGCCTGCAGTCTCTACTTGCTTGGAGAGTTTCTGCCCAGGTGAGGTTGAATTCAGCCAATTTGGCTCCAATCAGCCGTAAGGTTCCCCTTAACCAGTCTCATATATCTTTTCCTGACAAGTGAGTAATTACTCACCTCTCGCTCTTATGATTTAACATGTCTTGAGACAGTGCACCTCTTAGACATTGTTTAGCGTGTGACTTGGTGGTGGAAAAGAGCATCAAAAGCAGACGAAGGCTGCCATTCATTCTTTGTTGGTCATTTCAGCTTTTTCTATTCAGCCCAGTGAATTCAAATCACATTTCGTTTTTTTGTATTGTTATACACGTGTTTATATTTTTATAGAGGTCAAACATAACTAACTTCACTTTCCTCTGGGTTTTGAATGGAGTTGTAAGTGAGATCTCATTCTGACTGTGGCTGCAGTATTGCTATCAGCCCTCACATATATCGAAGTGCTGCAGAAAGCCAGCGAAGGAACTGAAATCACTCAGGTAAAGCATTCATTTTTACACTGGCAAAGCAGCAGCTCCTTCAGTTGTTTGACAGTCTGCACAGTGTTCTGAGAAGCAGCCGTGAAGTGCCACCTCCATGGTTCAAATTATACTGACTCAAATTGTAGGCCATACTGCCTAGCCGCAAGATTATGCCTATGCTCCACATTTTAAAGTGTGTAGTGTGATGTAGACATTAAACTGTCTAAACATTAATCTGTTTCTGATCTTGACTTGGTTTAGCCCTGCCTTGGTCTTGGTCTTGTCTCGGTCACTCCCTACTTTGGTCTTGGTCTTGTCTCGGTCACTCCCTACCTTGGTCTTGGTATTGTCTCGGTCACTCCTTACCTTATTCTGGATCTTCTTGCCCTGCCATGGTCTTGTGTTGGTCTCGATACACTCTGGTCTCGGTAGTGACTTGGCTTCAGTTTAGGTGGTCTTGACTACATCACTAATGGGAACCTCTGAGGGCCTAATATGCAGACACCTCTAAAGTTATGAATGAGATCCGTTTCCTAAATCTATCTTTAAGTCAAATTTGTACAGTACATAAAAAGAAGAATAATTATACAGTAATAATAAAAGTAACTATATACAAACTGACTGTACTGTAACTTCACTAAGGGGTAAGGTAGCTGTCAAATAAGATGTGTATGTACAAGTAAACACGTGTACCAGGTGGTCTACACTGCATCGGAGCGGCTGTTAAAATAGCCAGTCATCCTGGTTTCCTTTCTTAGATTTATGTTTGCATGCCGAGATCAATAACATGATGTTGTATCGTATGTGCATCTAAATGTGGGACAGTGAGACCATGTGATAGGACATAGGGTCATGTCAGAGGTGAACTCCACCCTCTGTTAATTATATTTTCAGTTTAGTTTGCACGCGGGTCCCTTTGTAGATGAGGTACAGTGGCGGCTGGGGCTTCATTTGTATGGCTGCACTGGAATAATAAACTCTTGGTTAACACGTGCAGCTGAATGCTCTCATCAGCACCCCGTTGAGATCGTCTCTGGGAATAAAATCAGAATCTCTAGTATCAAAATTCTTCTCCTTTCACATCGGTCATAAATTGCCTGTAAGTTGGACCCCTGGGATTGCCTGTACTGCGTTTGATTTTTTGGGTTTTGGCTCTGGCCGGTAACTGCCAGCTTTTGTGGCTATTTGCGCAGGGTTCATGTTTTTGGGACGCCTCGTGGTTTTGAAAAGATTTCCCTCAGGATTTGTGATGTTTATCAAAGTAGAAAATCACGGTCTTACTTCAGTTCTGTTACTGTCCCATTTTAGCTTCTCCTCAGGGTTGAGCTACTGCTTCAAAACACAACTGGTAGTTAAACCACAAAACTGAGGCAGAATTATATCTGATGCAAGTGTGTAACAAATTCTTTGCATTTCATACTTTTCAATAACAAATTTAAGAACTTTTTAATTAACTATGCTTTTCGCACTATTCGTAAGTAAGAAACAAAGTAAGTATGGCTTGTCTATGTAGTTTTATCCTGTCACAGCCGGACACAATAAATAATACAGTAAAAAATGTTTTATGTTTAACTTGTCTGAAATGTAAAACATATTTGTAATATTGGACAGCTGTGTATTTTACTATTGATATGTTTCAGATAATATAAGTAGCGTATAGGCAGCCTTACACTCTATTAAAGTAATGAAATGTTTTTGCAGTTATAAAATTAATTTTGTGCTATGAATATTTCCCCATAAATTGTCATAGTGGTGACAGGTTATAGAAATTAAGTACTGTTCGGTACCGGGTTATGGTCTGCTCCATGGTTCTCCCACTGTAAGAGTATGGGTTACATGACTGATGATAATCTATCCATCCATTTTCTATATCCGCTTGCCCTCTGCACAGTTGCAGTGGTCCAGAAGCCATCCTTGAAGCTTCTGGCACATGGCTGGGAATAACCCAGGATTGGGGCACCAGCTCATCACTTGACGATCGTTATTTTTCACAATTAATCACAAAGATTGACAGATTTAGCCATTCAACTAAATGGCATGCAATGTGACCTTTCATACCAGCTGCAGTTTTTAATGCGACTGTGAATTAAGCAGATGCTTTTTTTTGCAATCGTTTTATATTCATGAATCTACATGCATAAAAATCTGTACATACAGACCTCCACGCACCAGTGCTTTCCTCCTTGTGGCAAAATGCTAGAGTTCAATGCCTATAAAGAGAGAACAACACAGCTCTGCTTTTGGGGACATCAAAGACTCCCGATAGATGGCATTTTAATCATTTTAATCATTGTAAAGCCGTTACCCAACACTTGTGGCCTTCACTGCTGGACAGTAGCAGAGGATAATGATAAAAATGATACCTAAATATTTACAGGCTTTGGTAAAGGCATGAGATTTACATTTGACAGAAATAGTTGATTTAAGCAGAGCGATGAAGGTATGACTCTCTCTTGTCAGGGGGCTGGAGCTAGAGGGAGTGAAAAAAATAGCACACTATGAAATAGCACCAGCACACACTATGTCACCTTCACGGTGTATTTTCACGTGGGATTTTCCCATGAACCATTGCGTCTGTGTATTTACTAACATAACTAAAAGTCATCTTTTCTTATAATATGACTATGATGCATTAGTTTCTTGGTGCAGTTATTAGCCCAGATATTGAAAGGATTCGTCCTGCATTTTTTTCGAGGCATCATTAAGTTGTGTTTGTCACCAGTTGCTGGAAACTATAAAGCAAAGCAGAGATTTCAGTTATGGTATAGGCAAAGATCAGACCTCCTCAGCCACTGAAATGGTTTCATTGAGGGAACCACAAAAGGTCCTTGTAATTTCAGAAATATATGAAATTTAAAAATGCTGCATCACTATTTATGTTGATGATTAATTCAGAAAATCTTTAAATGAGATGAACGGGCCGGAAATAAAAACTTTAATTTAGCGATGGAAAAATGGCCCATTCATGAATAAATTAATTTGAAGTCTTAAAAAAAAAACTGGGAAATCTTAGAAGGTGAAATGTCTCTTGTGCAAGGCAGGTACCTGCTTTTTGTTGAACTGGGGCCCTATTCACAGATGCATTCTGGGAAGGCAGCACAGTATCCTCAAGGGTTGTCTTGTATTTTAAGCCTCCCAAAGTTGCTCATTGACACCCCAAGTGACCCAGCCTTACCCTCTCCTGCCCCTACTCACTTCAATAACAGTATTACATTTTATTAGCCACACTCGTTTTTTCCAGCCCCAGTTACTTGTTTTCTTTTCTTTCGCTTTTTGACTTTGTGTGGTTTAGTACATAGGCATACACACTCAATAATTTTTGGGCTATTTCATATTTGCCTTGACAGCCTGTAAAAAGAAAGAAAGAAAAAAAAAGAGATGAACGCTTATTTGACGTGAACAGGGTAAAAAAAAAAAAAAAGGCAAAACACTTTCAAGGAAATCCTTTTTATAAGCTCCTAGGGAAGCAGAAGTGATTAGTAAGGAATACCTTTTAGAAAAATTTGAGGTTTAATTGTATCCAAAACCAATATCACATGTTTTTTAGGCAAACATAACTCAAGATTATGACACAATGCAAAGGTCTGATCAGGCAGGGATAATTCACACAAGCACATGCTTCATTCAGATTTGTATTTAACAGGCTGCTTTTCCACAATATTTATGTCCGGCCAGTTCAGTTGACCGTCTTTATCCTTCCTGTACAGACCACAGATGATGACAGTGCAGTCAGGAGTTTGTCAAGCCTCTCTGTGTCTGACAGGCCAGTGTGGAGACATATGTCATTGTGCTGGATGGAGTCGGGCTCAAGCGGAGAAGGTCCCTCCTCACTGTGGAGAACAATGAAATGGGGATCAGAATTTGCCGTGCCGAGCGAGTGAAGGGACCATGTTGTTTAAAGTCTGTCACTTGATTTAGTCACTTCTGAACCAAGACATCCAAAGACATTCATCATGTTTAACAAGACACTAGTCATACGTTTAGAATTTGTTTATTATTAGCAAATAATACTTGCCAAGTGCATTTAGTGCAGGGTTGGCAGATTTCTTTTTTTTTTTTACAGTGAGAGCTACTTTTACAAAGAAAATACTTTGATGAGCTGCTGAATTGCGATGGTATATTTTCTGACTGGGTTGCGGGGGGGGGTCGTCCCCCTAACAGATCTAACAGATCTCAATCGGCCAGCTGGCCATAAATGACAAATGCATTATCAATTAATCATCTCGTGATCGACCTTCTAGAACCTTCTTCTGCTCGTCTGTGCCGAATGTATTACAACTACTTAACCAATTAATTAACCAACATTTTGTTTCGCTTTTAAGTTTATCTAGAATTCTAGATGAATATACCGACCTCAAAAGTTATAATTCTTAGTAACATCCCTTTGTACTTCATAAAATAAATAAAAGATAATGGCGTGGAATTATATATTTGGAAAACTAAATGTTTAAAAAGATTTAAAAACCAATTCAAGGCAAATGCATGTTCGTACAAAAAAGGTGCTTTACTGCTTCATAAAACCCTGAATTCCGAACCATTGGCTCTTATGAGTGGGATATTGTACACAACCGGCTTGAAATAGTATCCAGTCCCTAATTACTCTGCAAGTGGAGAACACAGGTGTGCGAGACGTTCGCCATCGTCTCCTGAAGAATGCCGTATTTGTCCCGCGCGCCGGCGAGCCAGTCTGTTCCCGCCTTTAAGCACCTCCAGTCTGTTTAGTCGTGCGAGGAAAATCTTTGCTCTGTGGAAATACATTCTCCCACATCAATCATTAAATTCAAGTGATAAATTATTCAACAGCCCACCACTGCTGGTATTCCCGCAGAGGAAAAGGTCGGCTCGGGATGGGGGGGAGGGATGGGCAATGGCGGTGGGGGGGCGAGGGGCACAGGGCAGCCCAGCGGGCCAGGCCGCTAACGGGCCAGCACGTGTGTGGTGTGGAGCAACACAACGCAGCCCCCCCTCGGCATCCTGCACAGACAATGGGCGCTGTGTTTTCACCCCCCCCGGCTGGAATGGATCAGGACCCCGGGCTACGGCCGTGCCGCTGTAGCGCAGGTCAGCAGCCTTCGCCGCCATCTGCCTCTCAGGGCGACCCCTTCATTTCCCTCGCGTCTCGTGATTTAATAAGAGGCCCGGCTTCAGTTTCAGTCAAGCAGGAGTGCCGCTACAATGATGGATTGGCGACTAATTGAGTGAACAAATAAGTGCAATAACACGGAGATGGGTATGCAGGGGCACAGGACGGAACACCCCCCCCCCCCACCCCACGCCGCCCATGTCAGGCAGATATCCGAGAACCGATTAACCACAAGGAAATTCGGGACGGGACATTTTTCCCCATAATTTTTGGAAAGTTTTATTAGAGTTTACATTTATTCTAAAATTAAATATCAGAATGTAATATTGGGTTTCAGATCCAACTGTCCTTCCTCATACACACAGAAATAATAACAGTACAAAATGTAATATAAATACATCCATTATGACACGATGACGTGAAATGAAGGTGCTTCATAAATTTAATAAAACTTTATGTATTTATTTTTTTATTTTATTCCCTTAACTTGGAATATTACAATTTTCCATGCCAAGAACTGTATGCCTGATGATGCAAAAATAATTAAAAAATGAAGAATTGGATACCATATTATTAAAAATTATTAATGTGTCACAAATGTTGGAGTCCAACAGCAGTTCAGCAACAGCACCTTGGATGTGACCCCGATAGACTCTATGAGAAACTGTTCCCCTCTTTGAATACAACCATCATGGCCGTATAACTCACAAATATTGTGTTTAGCCTGGAAGTATTTCGTATTTTTGTAACTCTTGTTCAGTGAAAGCAAGCATTCTTTGTCCGGACATATTTTCACTGTAAAGCAGCCTGATCACTGACACACTTTCTCCATCTCCGAATCTGAGCCTTGCAGTTGTGTGTGGCCTGCACAGGAAATTAAGAAACCTCGACTGCTTTGTGAATATTTGTATACACATTAAGTTGAACCATTTTACTTAAACAAACGGGAAACCAGACTTGCTGTGTATTCATATTAGATATTTGTGGTCACAGAGACACATCTGGTCAACACTGTGCATTATCCACAGTGAAATAAGCTAGGTTAAATTTCATATGGAAACAAATAAAATTTTAATTTCCTTTATTAAGCGCCAATAAATAATATATCAACATCTGAACATCGGACAATGTCTGAAAGAATAATGGATATATTTATTCTATACTTGGTAATGTTATGATATCTATCTTAAAGTGCATGAATTCTTACGATAAAGAAAATCAGATCTGAAATCGTTAATTTTTAGATGTTACATTTTTCTACACATTATGATTTATATATTTATTATTGTTCATTTTTCATTATTGCTGCGCATAAGTGTATCTTATTAGTGAACCAGCAAGCTCCACTGCAAATGTACGCCTGGACTGTCAGCAGTATATCGGAAAATGTATGTTCACGTTAGATTGATGGCAAATTAAAGTGGTACCCACGACCACCTCTGAGCACTGGAACACCCAGCTGGCCACCTCAGACGGAGGTGTAGGGGAAACATGGGGTCAGAAATCCAGTTTGCAGAAAGGCCACTGCTATATTCCTCTTCAGGCATCAAGTGTCCACTCTCCCCAGAGCCTGGTTTGCACAGATGTTTCTCATATCTGAGGCTCAGAATGCATATTTCCTCAACATGGGAACGGGAGACAATCTGAGTTTCATTATTTTTTAATTGGCCGGGCCCACAACATTGTATATTTATGTATGTGAAAACTCAGTTTTTCTTTCATTTTGCCTGCATTCATTGAGTATTCAGTTCTGAGCGGATCAGATCATGTAAATGTAACGAAATTTATGGTTTTCACTTTCCCAGAGGCTGGAGATTACAAATAATAATGAAAATCTTATTTAGAAGATCAGGAGATGGCACAGTTTGTGAGGGCTGTTCATCTCTGTGTTAGATAAAGACTTATTTGGCGGCCTGGTATGTTTAATCCAAACCATTTTAATCTCTTAAGCCTGCCTCAGAGAAACAAGGAAAACATTTAAGTGATCCCAAAATCAGAAACATATGCTACACACACAGGCTCAAATGTAATTAATGAAATATAGAGTCATAATAACTGTTACAATACCTATAGCATTTTTAAAGCTGTCTGATGTCTGGATTGCAACATTATAACAGTTGCTGTTGTTACCATTTTCCAGTTTCAGGTCTTATTATTTAACTTTATGTGATCAAAGTGGCGTGGTGCGGGATTTTTGTTTTTCTTAAACTCTCTGACATTTCTGTGCCTCTCTGTCGTTATCCGCCGAACGCTCAATAAGGTGGGCTCTGTGTCTAAAAGTCAAAGAGGATCATGTGAAAGCGTGTAGGTCAATTAATCACCACCAATGAGCTGGAACGCTGCAATAAGCTGCCCCCGGTGGCCGTCTCCCACATGGCGCCGAGAGAGACGCGGGGAGGGATGGAGTGGGAGAGAGAGAGAGAAAGGGAGGGAGAGAGAGAGACAGAGAGAGAGAAGCAAGAGAGTGCAGCCTTTACACTGTACCTTACCCTTACTGGATCCTTTTGCATTTGCTATCACACCATTAAATGACACACATAGAAACTTTTTAAATGTGTCCTTGTCATGGAATTAACCTTAACCTTGGAAGACACAGAAGCAGGATGGTCTACCTATTCACTTCAGGCAACCAGTCACAGTACTGGTGCTCCACTGACCCTGCCACATCCATGAAACATCGCAAATGATGTAATGGATGAAGCTACTACCATAATGTTTATGCACCATATGCACATTAAAAAGTACTGAGACCTTTTCGATGTTCTTCAGTTCCTACTCAGACAGAAGACTTATAAGGACAAGTAATTTAATATCATTACCGTACGCTATTCACAGTATAAATATTCAGACCAGTAACATTTGGGGAAGAAGCAATTATGGCTATAAGTCTTTTGGATAAATCTTTACAAACTTGCATTCTTGCACTCTACTTTGCTGGAAATGTTACACTCCTTTCGCTTTGGCAGATCTGCTGAAGTTCTGTCATGTTGCTCGGGGATCACTCGTGGACGGCACAGTCGATGTTTCTCCACAGATTCTGAGCATTATTTAAGTCAGCACTCTGACTGGGCCACTCAAGGACATTCACTTTTTTTTTTTTTATTTTGAATCGACTCTTTTTCAAATGCACTTTCATTATTTGGGATCATTGTTGTTCTGAGGGGAGTTTTCACCCCACTGTAAGTGAGGAATTTTCCTATAATAATAGCCCCTAATTTACTCTGCCTTATCTTTGTTGCCACCTTAACACTATGAATAGAGAGAAGAGTGCCACAGTCACACCAGATGGGCCTTGAAATGTCAAGGACTTAGACATATACAAGACTCTGCAGAAGTCTTAACCAGTCAAAGACTGTGTTTAAACCTAATTATGTGGGTAATAAGCATATATTTCCTTATAGAAATACAATTCAACATTACAGCACATGCAAATGTGCAGTAACACAATATAAAAGTAACAAGAATTTCCTCTATTCTGCGAAAAGCTTTTAACGTGTTGTTGGACGGCTTAATAGACTCCATTTTAGTTCCCAAATCTCTCCTCGAGGGCACCCCCAGTTAGTCCCTCTGTATTTGTGCAATTTAACCACAAGCTGACTTAATTAACTTAATTAGTTGCACAACTCAATGAGGTATCGATTAGCCAAACGTGACATGCATGTGGTCTGGTCACCAAATATATGGCTATACTGAACGGGTACTGAAAATACTGAGGTGAAATGGTTCAATTAATGAACTTTGACAGACGTATAATCATGGCTTCACGCCAACATAAAGATCACTTTCATTGGCAACCTAAGAATTTTGTGTGGTATTGTGTATACCTCGGGGCTGGTGATCACTTCGGCCATCCAATCTGCTTCTGGTCTGATCCCACCATTCTGTTTTTTAATCATCATAAACATCACGACAGAGATCACTAAACTATATCTGTATTTCCTTATACTTTTCTGAACCTGAACTGATTTAAATTTGCCAATGTGAAGGTTTGAATTATTCTACATATTGTCTTGCTTTGATTATATTAATTGTTTTGAAATATATTGAAAGTATATGAATATATTTCACTCCCCAATGCCATATGTTCACAGCAGCAATGACTGCTTTATTGATTATTTTTGTATTATACTGGAAAATAATACTCAGTTTGAAACATAAATGCATAATCAAAATTGGTGACTTTTATGGCATAAAACTAATCAGAGAAAAAAAAAAATAATAATCTAGTGAAGTTGAGCGGCTCCAGATTCAGGCCTATTTGAGTTCTGACACAAAAAAATGGAATTTAAATCAAAAAGAGTGGGAATTTGTTGAGAAATACGTGAGAAAAGATTCACTTTTCTGTAAAAGATATTGCAAGTATATCAGGGGAACAAGATCAATATCGAGTGTTTTTCGTATTTAGCTTGTACGCTACCTTAGCATGTCATGACTACAAAGCATAAATTGACAAAATGCTAACTATCAAATAAACTTCCTGAATGGTTAAATGACCCACCACAAGTGAAACCAAAATATTTTTTTGGACATACAATGCAAATTGGTTCGTATTTTCCCCAGGATGCTTAAGGTATACACATCCAAATCAGCACTGCTCTCTGAGGCACGCGGTTGATTCACTCGCTCGCCATCTCAGAAAGAATCTCGCTGAACCGCGGCTGAAACTGTTGTCAACAAGCAAGAAAAATAAGGTGACGGAATGAAAGAAAGCTGCTCATTGTGTGACACGTCGGTGTTATGGTGTCAGACAGAAATGGACAGAGAAAGATGAGACCATTTGCGTTCGTTGGAAATGAATGAGCAGCAATTGACCTTAAATCCATACCCTGATTTCCAGGATATGCTCCACTTTCCTCTTCTATTATTATCTTTTTAAATGGTTTCTTCATAAACACCAAATCTTTTTTCATGCTCATCTGCATTACATGTATATTGCATATATGATAGATGTTTTTTTAATAGAGATAAATATAACTCTCGCATGCAAATAGTAGGTATACAGATGCTCCACAGTACGATAGGATTATGATCTGAAAAACCTATCGTGAGGCAAAAATGTCGTACGATGAAAGTGCATTTTGATATAGTACACCTGACCTAACAAACACCTAGCCTAGCCTACCTTGAACATGCTTAGAAATAGCCTGCAGAATCAATATCATGAAGCCTATTTTATGATAAAATGTTAAATATCTTATGTATTTTATTGAATAACCAAACACATCGTAAAGTCGAAATACCGCAACATGGAGCAATGTAACCCGGGGAGTGTCTGTACTTATATACTCAGCAAAAATGAAACGTCCCTTTTTCAGGACTGCATTTCAACAATAATGTTGTAAAAATCCAAATGACTTTACAGATCTTCATTGTAAAGGGTTTAAACAATGTTTTCCAT
>JAODKE010000088.1:9049858-9077829 GCA_026779605.1 Mormyrus hasselquistii
CTGGGTTTCCCTGCTGAGACTGCTGCCCCCGCGACCCGACCTCGGATAAGCGGAAGTCAATGGATGGATGGATGGACAATTGACTGGCCTCTTATCTACAGCGTCCTGTGGCTTTTTCTACCCTATTTGGGATAAGTTCCAGGCTCAGCTTTATGCTACATCGGAAAAAAAATCATGAATGACAAATGGATGGATAATATAAGGAAAGAAGAAATATTTTTCTTGTATTTTGCGTACATTTTATATCATTCATGTTTGGGTTCTCATTTCACAAACGCTGTCTTAGCAACAAGTTACAGCATTCCCTTTGCCTAGCAACAAGTTACAGCACTCCCTTTGCCTAGCAACAAGTTACAGCACTCATTCTGAGCCCCAGTCCTGGTTGGCTGTAGTTTAAGCGTTCTCCTCACGAGCTGAACTGGAAAACCAGCACAGCAGCCTGTCAGGACCAGAGCAGGGAACAAGTGGGGTCAGGTATAAGTTGAAGAGTCTAAGGTTTGCTGGTGACAACTTTCCATTTGGTATCACCTTTCATTTTCCACCACTGACTCCTCCAGCCCTGAATGGCTGATATGGCTATTTGTGCATATTTATGTGACATTCAACAGCTCCATTTTCATTTCCTCGGAGCAGAGCAGCAGGTGTAAGCGATGCCTTTTGTGGAATCGTTTCTGCACGCCTGGATATCCAGCCCCAGAGGAAGTCACTGCCATTTCCCCCTGCTTTCGGGACCCTTTTTAATCACCTGCCTGAGCCCAATCGTTTTGCTCCAATAAAAATATTGGCACGTGTGATTTTCCAGCTTTTACGTTGGAAATGAGCTTTGCAGCGTGCTGTTCAGCCTTAGGAATTTGGACGATGCCCACAGGCCCTATGGAACGTGCCCTTGTCATACACATAGTCCCTTTTAGCCGCGTCTTCGTAAAAAGACATAAATTGTGTTTTCATCCTTGGATATTTGGGAAATATTTCAGTATTTATCCAGGGGGAAGAGCATGTGCCTCCTTAGTACTGGAGTAATTGGTGAGATCAGGCAGCAGGGGAATGTATAATAAATCATAAAACTCCTACTGTTACACTAAAATTCATGGTAACTTTCCATTAATTGCCCTCATTGCCTCACATTATTTAGATGGAGACTGTAACCCTGGTTCCTTGGCTCTGTCTACAGTCAAAGCTTCATTCAGGATCTCTGCTTTGCGCATCAGGCGATAGGAGTTTGGATAGTCCTTGTTTTTCCTGTTTTAGGCAAATATAAATGCAAACAAATTAGGTTGTTATTTGTACTCATAGGCTAGGAAGCACAGCTATTAGATATATATAATAGCTGTGCTCTGTACTGTACATAATGCAATATATATATTGCATTATTTACAGTATCTTCTGGGTATGTACAGTATCTTCTGGGTAGCAAGTGTACTTTGCCTTAGAACAAAAAAAAATAATTTAACATTAGAACATATGCAAATTAAGAGTAACACAATAAAAACTAGTAATAATTTCTTTTGTTTTCTAAAAAGTCACTGATATCTGGTTGGATGGCTAGATGAACACCGCTTCAGTTCCCAAACCTCTCCTGAGGGGCACCTCAGCCATTCCGTCATCTTGTTAAATTTCACCAACAGCTCAATTAATTAATTAAATAAATTGGTTTATAAAGTCAGTGACAGATTGACTAGCTGTATGAGGTGTGTTAGTGGCCTAGTCAAAAAGTACATGGCTGTTCTGGATGGTTCCTGCAAATACTGGGGTGATTTTAGCAGAGGTTCTGAAATGGCTAAGCTGACACACTTTGAGAGGCATAAGATCATAGTTTTACACCAACAGGAGGATTAATTTAAACATCATTTTCTTTGCCTGCCTAAGACTTGCACAGTACTCTGTATATATATATATATATTTCAGTGACTACCTCAAACTCATGCAGTGCATGTCATTAAATCCCCCTGAAAGACAGCATATCTGCCTGTATCTCCTGGTAACACACAGCCAGTGGTATTATTTATGACGTCTCACGTCCATCAAGACGAAAGAGGTGTTTGCAAAGATATCCTGACGATGACTTTGTCTTCCTCCACACTTCGGGAGACTCCATTCTTCAGTGAAAGGTCTGTATTTATCTGTGGAAGGAAACTAAATCGTTTTCGTGACTGCTGAGCGGATGCTGTATCTGTGGCTCGATGCTGGCCGCGTGAGGGAGGTCAGGCTGAAATACCTGCCCGCTTGCCAGGGGGCGCAATAGAGCAGCCACCCTATTTGACTGCTCAACAACAACAAAAATATTATTAATAATAATAATAATGATGATGATGATGATGGTGAAGATGATCTATGAAAATGTTACCGTATTTCGAATAGTATAATACTGGAGATGTTGGCTTTAATGCCAGAATATTTTTTTTTCTCTTGGGAAACATATAAACACCTTGTCAGTAATGTGTAGTTCAGGTTTGAATGCAAACTGAAGCAGCAGAGCTTGTTCAGTTACAAACGGTTCCTAGCGTGAAAAGTTTAACTACATAATATCCTAACCATCTTTAAGTGTTTGGCATGTGAGGCATATTTACTGCCACAGATTTGCACACACATCTTTGAAGGCAGCGTTGCTATGGGTAAATAATGACTATTTGCCTCACGGGGATGTAATATACAGCTGGAGTCGTAAAAGATTTTATCGTGAACTCGGTCAGCAATGTTACTGTACCTTCCTACCTACAGTTAGTCAGCCCTGTAATTACAATGAATTAGAGGAGACGCTCGACGGCTTTAAAAAAGAGAGACGTATTCAGTGTAAGTTAACTTTTGACACTGTCAGGAATTGTTTCACTAGTATACTCTTTAAAGTATTCTGCTGAGGTACTCTCACATGCAGTGGGGCAGTGTGTGGGTGTGTGGGTGTGTGGGCAGGGTGAAGTCAGGTAACCGCTCCATGCGTTTAGCTCACCTTGTCACGTAAGATCGGATTCTGTTTTCTGGTATCAGCCCCAAAACATGTGCCCAGACTGTGACTCTCAGGCCTAAACTCTCCCAAGCTAATAAATTGTGCATAGAGTGTTTCTAGCTATTTATTTTCAGAAAGAATGAGAGCTATCCGGTTATCCGAGCATGCAAAGACACACGTTTTCATATTCTCCCACACGGGGAGTTCCTTAGCGTGCCGTATTAAAGGAGTATGTTGTGCCCCTGTTATACCTGTTGTCCCAGCTTTTATTTGAGCAAGGAACTCAATGGGAGTGTGAGCACCGAGGTTTCGTCTGTCTGAAGAGGGTTAGCACATCGCCAGTTCTCTGTAGTGAGAGCTGAAAGACAGCTGTAATTATGGCTTTTCAGGAGAACTTGTTTTCTTTGGAGGATAAGAATTGGTATTGCACATGAAGGGTGTTGCTCTTCGAATGGGATTTTCAGACGGTTTGTTTCAATACCTGTTTCCCTCACTGAATTCTCCTCTTCACTTCGAAGTATGTCTGGCATTCCGCTGTTGTCATTCTTTTTTGTTGTTGAAGGGTTTCGTTTTTCAGTGAGAGATTGCTCATATAATGACAGATTATGGATGTAAGAAAAGAAGTGTTTGCGAAGCCGGCAACTGATTTTAAATGCTGACCAACCAAGCCCTGCATCTTGGAACTCCCAGGGTCTGACCAAACATCTCCACGCACAATGAAAAGAGAGCGAACATGCGGGTCGGAGCCCCATTGTTCCACCACACGTTTTCCATCATGCGCCAGTTAGGACAGGTGGTTCTGGCTGTCCAAATGAAGAAGTAATGGGGATGCAGTACTTCATTCGACATTCCTGAAACAGACATATCGCAAAGGGCACCATTTTCTGCAAACTGACACGCAACGTTAGCTGTGCTGGAAAGAGCAAATGAATAATTTCATTTAATAAATAAAACTAGATGACCAAAATGTGGCATGGTGGTGTAGTGGTTAGCACTGCTGTCTCAGGCCTCTGGGGCTTGGGCGTGAGTCCCTGCTGGGGTTCTCTGTGTGTGGTGTTTACACGTCCTCCCTGTGTTGTTGTGGTTTTTTTTCCTAAGTATTCTGGTTTCCCCCCGCAGTCTGAAAACATGCTGCAGTTTATTGTACTTCTGGGTTGTTTCCTGCCTTGCAACGATCGGTTCTGGACCCACTGTGGTCCTGAAGAGGATAAGCGTTTTGAACGGTGAATGGTTGTTAGCTTAATAACTGAAAGGAAACCGTGATTTCTCTTATTTGTTTATATGTTCTTTTACGGGGAAATAACGTGCGTATCTTCTGGATGAATCAATGTGGAACCTGCCGACAAAGCAAAGTTAGGCCTGGAGGAAGCGTCTGGGAGTTCAGAGCTGGATGCCTCTGAGCCGTAGTCTTCCTGTCATTCTTCAGACGAGTGCCACTCGCGTAAGGCGCACTATCTGGGAACCGAGAGTTAAGAGCTGGCACAGATCGCGGCGGCAATCACAGAGGGTCACGGCGTAGGGTGGTGGGGGGTGCAGCGTCTGGACGCTGGCCAAGATGCCGGAGTTTCCATCTCCACACGTCTGGTTATTTTTCACAAGATTTTCCCGAAAGGATGTTATGATTTTCTCAGTGTTTGGTGGCTGGTGATAAATGGGCCCTTGATGATGTCATGTGAAAGGTTAACTCATATCACTGCCCAGACAGGGGGGTGGGCAGGATGGGGTGGGGGGCTGCATGCCCTCTTTACATGCTGAGCCTATGAGGCATGGCTGTGCCATGCCTCCTCCCTCTCTGATTGTTAGCTCTGTCCAATAAAGACGGCGGGCGGCTCTTGCCTTTTCAGACTTATCCTTATAAAAGAGAACAATTACCTCAATCGACTGGTCATGTAATCAGAAACGATCATTCAGTACATAAGTAAATGGTTAAACTAAAAAAAAGTTGCAAAATTACATATTATTATTATTATGTTCAATGTATTAATTATGGTTGTAAAATTTAGCAGCTATTACTATTACTGTGGTAGAATTTCATGCGTAACACAGGTCTACATTTTTTTTTTCAGGTGCCAAGGTTTTTTAAATGGATTTAGGGTATTTTGGGGGTGCTGAATTCAAAAATCACATCGCATTTGCTGAATTAGTTCTAGTTCTTGAGATAACGGACATCCATGAAAATAATGCATTTCCCCCAAATGCGACTTGTGTGTGATATCAAATGCAATAGATTTTTTCTGTCTTTTGACTCTTTAACAGTTTCTTAGGTAATGAAATGAATGATGTAGCGTTGAAGGAGAGTCTGAAAATAGTTAAGTTCACATGTGTGCGTTTGCATGTTCATTTATTGCTGTTATTACTGTGGTGGTGAATATTTACCAAGATCAAATCTGCCAAGTCCTTCCAGAGGAAGGGCATCATGGGAACACCTGTCTGGTATTTAGCCAGAAATGGTTGAAATGCTCGTGATAGGGGCATGAAAAAATGTAGTTTGGCCAGAAGAAGGGGATCCATTCGGGCTTCAGAAATACAGTCAAAAGAAGATGCCCCTGGGTTTTTCACCTTTTTTGACTTCACCAAGTCCACATATTTCACAATAGAGGGCCAGACTTCCAATGCTCGTTCGACAGCAGGCAAATTTTCGAGCCACCGACGGTCACAGAAAGGTAGAGGGAATATTGAGGATGATGTTGCAGCTGTGAAGTCCTCCCTTCTGGCTGGTGCAGAGTGGAAAAGAAAATGTAGTGCTTTGAGCACTTTCTTCACCATCCACACTTCTGTCTTGAATGAGTCGTGAAGGGTCTGTAGGCCACAACTTCCTACAATTACTAACTGTGTCCCAGCAAATTACTCACCACAGTGTGAATGTCATCACTGGACGTATAGGAGTGATGTCGCTAACCGTTTGCAAAGCCCATAGCACTTCTGCTTTCAGTGTGTCTTTTGATGAGAATGTACTGAAGGCGTTGCTTGTCGTGGGATCTGGAGACGCTACCAAAGCGGGTGTAGGCCTGTCTGTAGAGGTTGTACTTGCGGGACTGACAAACAACTGAATGGAGACAGTTGTTGTCCGACTTTTGACAAAACGCTTGTGCTTCTCTCCCCTGATATGTGAGTCAGTGACTTTAGAGCCCATTTTTGCCAGTTTGACGACTTTTTTACAAAGGTCGCATGGCGCTTCGTAGACATTGGTCCTCTTTTTTAACCAGCCGCAGTACTTTTTGACATTAATAACAATTAACTATTAAATATCTCTGAATCTAGAGCCAATCGGGCAAAATCTAAGTCATATTCTTAATCAGCATCATAAACTTCATATAATTATAGGTACAATTCGTATTTGTAATATGCAAATTTTACTTGCAAATAAAACATGTTCTTTATTCTTAGTCATGCATAGAAATATAATTGTTTAAAATTCCGGGATGCTTTTCCTAGTTCAACCATTTACTTATCACCCAGGATAGAATGATTATCGAGGCCAGCTTTCACATCCATATATTTTCTATACCTGCTCGTCCCACGCAGGGAATAGCCCAGGAAGGGGTGTCAACCCATCGTAGGGCACACAAACGCACCATTCACACCTATGGACAACTTGGCAACCTCAGCGCGTTTTTGGGCTGTGACAGGAAACCGGAGAAGCTCGTCTTTCACAGTGCTAACTTAACATGTCCCTGGTACACACAGGAGGTGCCATTCAGTTGCTGTCACCAATGACAGCACGAGCAGAATAACGCTGTCTTGTTTCAGGGTAGGGCATCTCCCAGTGCGTCCACACCATCGCGCGTACCGTCGCATCGAAACGACAAGCTTGCACGCGTCGTTTGTTTTTATAATGCGTCTCGCCCTCAGTTTCGATTGGTCGATCGGGCTCAGATTTCACGCTTTGAAATGTGATCCGTGGGAGGAATGCGCATGCAAGCAGCCACTAATTTGGCAGCGGATTGTGAACACGGCTAAGATACGGCTGACCGATGTCGGGCCCCGTGCCAGAACACTCACCTTACTGGAAGCTGCAGTCGTGGCCTCGCGGGGGGGGGAGGGGCTTACACGGCGTCCTTTATTTCAGTGCCAGCATCCAACACTTATTCCCCGCTGGCATAAGGGCTTTTCAGAGCTCCGATGCACTGATGCCATCTAATGAGAGAGTTTCTAACGAGTTCTGACGTCAAAAAGGTGAGGGGGCAAGGGATGGCTATGGCTGTGTTTGCTGGGGGTGGGAGGGGGGGGGGCTGAGAGGGCAGTATTCATTGGCTATGGCTGTGTTTGCTGGGGGTGGGGGGGCTGAGAGGGCAGTATTCATGGTAAGGGGACTGGGTTACTTGTGATCTGACCTCCCTAATGGATTTTCCTGCGTTCGCTTCATGTTGATTGAATAATTAATACTTCAGCTTCTCAGTCAACTTCTCCTGAACTCCAGCAGCCTGAAATTCCTTTTTGTCTTCCTTGGATGTTTTGATATAGTACTGCCGCGATTTATCCCACTCTCTGTTTTATTTATAATTATATTACACTGATTTGCTTGGCAAGTATGTTCTGAAGCAATCCAAGCTTACAATTCACCGTGCATACAAAAATAGGATAAGGACATTGAGTAAAAGTTCAGCATGTCATTTACTGCCCCAGTGTATGCAGTGATATCTTGCACGGTTACTTTCATATATTTCATAAAACGCAGTGCTATATAATATGCATGTAAAGAACGAATTATATACAGCGTGCAGTCTTGGGTCGCCAAAGAAAATTATGTTTAAATTATGTTTATTCTGGTGAAAAACTTGGGTTTCACATCTGTCAAAATGTGTCAGCTTAGCTAGTTCAGAACATTGTGTCAAGTCACACAAGTATTTACAGCATCATCCATGATTTCATTAACTCAACCACTATCACACCATGTTTGGCTCATCAATACTTAATGAAGTTAATCAATTTACACGTTTAAGTTTGCTGGTGGTGAAATTTAATAAATACATATATGGCTGTAAATTTCTATATACGGCTTCTCTTTACGGCACAATGTGGTTACGTTCCAATAAAATATTGTGAAAATGGAATACATTACACCTAACCTAATAAGCATCGTAGCCTAGCCTAGCCTACCACAAACATTGCTTAGAACACTTGCATTAGCCTACAGTTGAGCAAAATCATTAACACAAAGTCGATTTTATAATAAAGTGTTGAATAAGTCAAGTCATTTATTGCATAACGTACCGAAAGTGAAAAATAGTTACGTATCGTAAGATCAAAAAATCGTAACGCGCCCCATCATATTGTAAGGAGCTTGTATTTTTTTCTGAGCAAATTTGCACTTACAATCGTAAATAAAATAATCGTAAATAACTTCAAGTATTGTTTTTTGCGTGGTGGTTTAAGAGTTTTGCGCCACGCTACAAACAGCAGCATGAACACACTGGCTTAGTTCAGAGGGGGAATCTTTCTTCTTTCGTCTTGTTTTCTTGCAGAGAAGGAAAGGTTCAGCGTTCCTGCGCGTGACGGCGCCGTGTGCAAAGACCGGCCGTCTGCAGCCCCTCGATTAATTCCCCCTAATGATCATGATGCGTGGAAAGGGCAGCGTGATGAGTCTGGGAGCTGAGGAGTAGACTGCGGAGGAGTGGAGGGCGCTCTTAGAGCCGACTCCCCCCCTCCCCGCGCACCCCCACCCTGTAGCATTAGCTTCCCTCTTCCCTCCTTGCTTTATCTCCAGTGTCAGTGGAGCTCTGAGAGAGGGTGCTGACTGACTCGATTTCCCCAAAGCCCGGCTTTTCCATTGTTTCTGCAGAGACGGCGCTCCGCAGGGCCCCCGGCAACAGACAATACCACTGACTTGCCACTTCCTGTACAGACCAGACAGCTCGCTGCGTTCCTCTTGTCTCTTATCTCCAGCTGTCATTGAGAGCCCCTCGCCCCCCCCCCACCCCCAAAAACCGCGGTCTGCAGAGGGGAATGCAGCAAAATCAAACTTTCATTATGACTTTCTCTCCCTGTTTGGGCATGACGAATATTGAGATTGTTGCCAGCGATAAGATAAGAATGTTGCAGGCACTACTGCAGATTAGTGCTGGGAAGCGGAAATGCCTCATCTGATAGGCTCTTCACCTCACATTTTCAATGGCCTTCCATCTCTCTTTTCTCTCTTCCCTTCTGCCGTTTTTCTCTTTTGAAACTGTTTACGCATCTGCCGTCTTCGGGGAGGGGTTCGGCCGCCCTGCGCACACCGGCAGGGCAGTGAGAAAGCTCACTGACCCAGGACCTGCTGCAAGTCTGCTCACGCTTCTGCAGCTCCCTCCCGACTGAGACACACAAACTGCTGGCGGTCTCTCATTCGCCTGGTACCCAGAGCTTCTTTCCAGCTGCCAATCAGCTGCCTTCCCTCCCTTGTGGCCCTCAATTAACCCCTGAAGCTCCCTCCGTGTAACTCTGATTGTCGCCTCGCGCCACGACGTGGGACCTGGACTCTTTCATTCCATCTAGACACACTGGCAAGCCTTAGTCTTTTATTTCTATGTTTACCAGAGTATGTATGATGTCATTTATGTGTGACTGCCTCTGTACCACTGTAAATAAATTTTAAAGCAATTATGAACTGATCGCTCCTGTTCAATTTAAACACTTTATAGGATTTCCATGAATCCTATAACTGGTTTCTGTCCCAGGCAGCGTAGGATACAACTGGGATGGGATGCCAGTCTATCACTGGGTGCTCACTTTGAGTGCCTTATGTAAGCCAGTTAGCCTTCATGTCAACCCCCCCTCCACCCTGACCCCACCCCACCCCACCCCGAAGGTATAAGGCAACAATACTACCTGCTGGGCCATTTTGTTGGCCTATCATAAATGAATAATATTGCAATTTATTTTGTATTTAAATGAGAGTTTCTAAAACAGGTAACAATGTAAAGCAGGCCCTTTAATTTTTCACCACTATGTTGAAATGTCCTCCTTATGACGGCGCTTGTCAGAAAGTCTAAGTGCACGCAGGAGTCCTTGCGTTGGGTCGCACCCCTCCACCAGGGGTCAGTGTGGACTTCATGAAAATGATACGGAGATGGATTTGAATTGAACCACTTTGCATTCCTGTCCTTGCTGGCCTTCTCACTCTGAAGAGCCCTTATGAAATCGCTCAGGTTCTGCCTGTTGGATTAAATAGACCTTTGCAGGATGCTAAAAGGCCACGATTCCCCATCAGGATAGGGGCTCTGGATAATGCTGGAGCCCACAAAAACTGTTTCACAAGTTTCCGTGGAACTGAACCTTGGCCAGGTCAGAACAAGAGCCCCTCCGGCGCTAGCAGAAAAGGCCTGGACATACTTCTCTGCACTAGGACCATGTTATCCATGTACAATCTGGGCCTGGAACTGTTCATACTCCTGCATATCATTGAGATTTCGAAAGGCTGTGTGTCACTTGACACTATTTAGCATTGGGTGCTTCACAACAGGCTATAGAGACAATGTACAGACTGGGGAAACCAGCGTTCACATACAGCCACACTGGAGGGGGCCAGATCCGCCTCGCCTCCCTCTCCCCGCTAAATAACACTGTACTCCCACAATTTTGTTACGGAAATGCCCCTCCCGTCCATACCCTATAGCCAGGGTGGGCAATCTTATCCACCAAGGGCAGGTGTGTATGCAGGTTTTTGAGGTAACAGCTGTTCAAATCCAGGTGTGAGGACTCTTCAGCCAGTCAGTCCTCTAATCAGTTTTCTAATTGCGGAGTTGCAGTGAAAACCCGCACACACAGCGGCCCTTTGCGGATAAGATTGTCCACCCCTGCCCTATACCCATGGCCACATGTGTTGCATTGAATGCAATACACAGTTTAATGACTTTTTTTTCCAGACAAGTCAAGAAAAAGTACCATGACAAGAAACGACAATACAAAGACTTCGGAAAGATTTATTTGTTGTAAAAATAAGCAATAAATTGTGTTTCAGACAGTTAGTCAACACGTTAATGTCCTTGTGTTTGGAATATACTGAAATATGCTATGCATGTCTGAAACTTTCAAAGTCTTTAGCAGTGTGTAAATAATGAATAATAAATGTCTGATACAAAAATATATTAAACAGTTATTACAACTACAATGTCTGTCTTCCTGAAACAGTTATACAACTTAAACCATCAACAAAAGAATAAAAACTTTCATAACTATAACAAAGGAATCTGGCTCAAGTATGTCATCAATTACTTGATGGATTTTAGAGTGTACTTTGGATTTCAGCTTTTGAATTTTTATAAACTGAACATGCAAATGTCTATAACTCTGACCATCTTTGCATAGACGTTCTTCAAATGTGTCATTCTTGCTTGTGTTTTTGCGGGTCCGTCGAACGTGGAGGGGGAACTATGGACCGAGTCACAAAATCCTGATGCTGCAAGGGCTTGACCTTAGAAAACCATGTTTACACCAATCGCGGCATAAACATTCCGGCGGATTCCTCTATATGCATGCATGTGGAGACCCATGAACAGGCCTTAACATGGCTGTGCTTCTCCAGTAGCTTGTAGGACTATCCCTGCTCAAGCCAAGTTTGGACTGTTCCTGAACCTTTGTCCTTCTGCGAGAAAAGGTGGGGAACTTCCCCGTCAAACAAGTGTCCTCCCCCAAGCTTTATAGATACATTGGGGCCTCAGTGTTCCCCCACATCCCTAAACAAAACGTTGTTTTGATCTGTGCTGCACAATACCGATTCCACAAAATACGGGGCAGCTTACGTCATTTCACAAGTTACACTCAACTTCCAATACAGTCGGAGGCAAAAATACAGGTCTGTTTATTTCTCTCATCAGTATCAATTACTTCTGAACCCTTGCACCTTGGAGTCGGAGAACTTCACTGCTATGAAGATAAATTGAATATGATGTTTTTTCATCATTAACCGCCTAACATCTCACCCTGTGCAGCAAGAAAATGCATCAGTACTGCATTTGTGCCCCAAGCCAGAAGCACGCCAGCGGTCAGTAATCCCAAAGTGTAATGCCATTACTCAAATTGCACGTCGATTAAGATAAGGAGAAATTACTTTCTCTATCTTTTTGATGTTGCAGACTTTCAGTTCTGCAGATGAGCTTTGTGGCGTAACAGGAAAAGTTGTTTAAAAACCCATTGCTTGAGTTTGCTTTGATCACCGAGAGTGAAATTTATAGCCATATGGCACAATGAAAGTAACATTACATTTTTGAAAATATCTTCGTCTGCTCTGTAAGTTCTTGCTTGATAGCTCCGCTAGATGCCAAGTATGAGCAACCGTAAGTATTTTGTGATAGACTGACATTCAAAAGCCCTATGAACAGCAGGCTGAGCTGCAGAACGTTTGCAAACATGCTCTTATTCTCCAGGATTCTTCTTACAACTGTTTAATTTCCAAGATTCCAGGGCAGCTAAAGAAAAAACTCCTAAACTACGACAGACTTTTTTTTTTTCAAATAGCTTACATAGTTAACATTATTTATATTCTTTACCTATTCATGGGGCCACATATTTCATTGTTGCAGCTGAGATAAAAAAAGATAAGACTGCAAACACCGATGAGAAAATGGAAAATTGATTGCTGATCTTTCATTCAAAAGTGTCGCTATATCAAATCCTGTTGAGCGACTGAGGCAGATTCAGCCTCTTCCAGTTAACTAGTGATTAAAAGACTAAAAGACTCCTGGCTGATATTTTTGCAACAGAAACCGCAAAAACGGCATTTTCCCTTGAATGATGGTGAAAGTCAGCTGAAGTCGGTGTGACATTGACACCCAGAAAAGGGGTAAAAGGAATTAAAGCTTAGAATATTCTAGCTACACTGCTTTTACTGACCAATAACTTTAAGAGGTAAGTGCAAAGTGCCGACCGATAATAACTGTCAATTCACATTTTGGTAAAATGTTAAATATTAAAAACAAACTTCAAATTTATTCAGACATTAAATACTGTACATTGGATTTTTGACACTCAACTTAAATGAACATTGAACTGACATTTTGAACTGACATGAAATTGTGTGTGTGTGTGTGTAGACTTCATAATTTAATAATTAGAAAATCAGATTAATTTCAGTCAATGACAGCTGGTTTGTTCTTGTACAGGCCAAACTTCCCATCTCTGCAGCCCAGGGCTAATTAGGCTGGTGACATGTCTTAAATGGCCCCAGGGCAGCTAGCACAGAAGCATGATGGGGTTTGTGTGGGGCACACAAGGATACCAGGGCATTTTATCCAAAGAGCTCCAGTCCGCAAGCGCTTCCATAGCGACTGACCCAGTATAGAGGCAGAGACCTCAGGGAATAACTGTAGCAGCCAGTTCCTGTTCTGCACAGGTGCAGCTTCATGCAGTACAGAGAGCTTCCCCATAACTGGCTACGTCAGCATCCCAGCTTCTCTGGGGCATTTATCACCACGTCTCATGCCTTCAATTTCTTTCCAATTGAAATTCCAGAAACGCTTGTAATGGCTTTGTAAACCACATCAGAAGCCTTTCACTGTGCAGATACCCCGTGTGAGATTTGAAGATGTCGATTCTCTGCGCTCCCTGTGGTTGTTTGAGGACAGTCTTGACGCTCCGGGATGCTTTGATAATCGGTAACCCGTTGAGTCACAAAAAAAAAATAAAAAATCAATCTTTACATATAGGATACTTTTGTATACTGTGTTTATTAATTTAGAGTCATTAGACTGTCAAAATACCTGTTGAATACTGAAGGATTTTCGCGGTTCGTTTTTATAATTAGATTAGTAATAGTTTTATTATACTAACCCATCGCAAATGATCAACATTTATATAATACCTAATATTTATAATACAAACTAATAATGATGATTAATTACTGGTATTATTGTTATTAATGATAGTAAATAATATTAGTGAAAATATTTTTGTTACAGGCAAATTAGAAAAACGTTATGTTATATAAGTGAAACAGACACTTTGAAATGGAGGGACCACGGCGGCGCAGTCGCGAGAGATTTTGCCTCAAACTTTTGGGGCCAGGTTTCGCGTCAGGATGGATGGATATCTTCCAGACTGTTATGTTAGTCATATAATATGCATTATAACACGAAAACATTAATCTAAATCAAATTAAGATTCACTTAACATGGAACCGCGGAAAAGATCTCCCTGAAACCTTCGGGGTCTGACACGAGGTGGGGTCCTCTCTGTTCTTCCTTCGTGTAACAGCAGGAAACATCCCACAGTGAACAGTGATATTGCAGCACCAAGGAAACAAAACCCATCTTCATCTTTTCTGGACTTCATGTGAAGGAAGCGCAGTCGATTCCTTGATTCTGTCTCTCATCCGCTCGTGATTGTTCACCTTAGCATACTTCGTTCATTGTTTAAAAATGCATCTCTTTTTACATTTTCTGTGTCTTTTTTAAGAAAATATATGTACAGTATTCAGTGAATATTCCCAGCGACATACGGCATCCCGTGTAAATTCAATTTGCAGAAATCGTGAAGGTATAAAGACACACAGGATGGAACTGATGCTATAAATTTGATGAATATGATGGTTGCTGTATCCTTTCAATTGACACTTTTCTGTAACACTATGGTTCCAAACGAAGTGAAAGGAGCAGGTGACTTCAAAACGTATGTGTCAGATAATTGGTTGAAAATATATCGTACATCATAGGTTCCGGAGCCAGAATGTAACTGATAGCAGGAACATAACTGCGACAAAGGTGCTCGCACGAAATTTGAAATTTGTCGTGTGAGAATGTTCAGTATATTGGACTAACGGCGGGACATAACGAGCGAGGCTACATATATACAACACACAAATCATTAAATAATAGTGTAAATCATAAAAAATAACTTTAGCCACGTTCTTCCCTTTTCAAAGTTATTTTCCCTTCATTTTATTTTTTTCATAATTCTTCGGTATATTTTTCTTTTCTATGACATCAGAGAAAATCATTTAATAATAAAATCTAAAATTCTGCCCTGTCTGGATACATTAAGGCCATTTTTTAACTCGGGACAATATGGTCTTGTCACGCTATGAAAAATTTTATAAAGTATGTTCACATTCAAATTTTTAGAAAGTATGTTCACATTCAAATCTTTAGAAAGTATGTTTCAAAATTTGAAAATGCCGTATTTTCTACCTGACCTCAAGATTTTTGCCTAAATGATTGGACAATTACAAACCGGGTTCCTGTATACTTTGGCTCGTCCATTTCTCATCATGAGTAAATTTGGCTTTTCCCGGTGAGACTTAGAAGTACAAATTGGTACAATGTGGCACAACAGTTAAACAGTTTTATAGTCAATTGGGGAAAAAAATAACGCATGCTGATTTATTTAAATTCTAAAGTTACTGACGACGTGAAACGTTCCACTAATTATGCATGAATGTCTAAAATGCAACCTTTATAATACTTACAGATTTTGCATGACTGATAAGCTCCTATAATCAGAATGGTCTAAACACTGATCCGACCTTAATTGCAATCAGTTGCTACGCAGGCTGAAGAGGAATGGGAATCCCCTCATATAAACTGGTTCAGTTGCATCGGTGTTTAACGGTTTAAAATGAGATAGCACATACACCTGGGTTGGTTAAAGAATGATTAAAATGATAAAAAAATGATAAAAATGCAAATAATGCTGTAGCGTATATCCAGCTGTCTGGGGAAAAGTCCAGTGAGACACAATCGAAGCACATGTTACTGTGATTTTGCTTGTAGAGCGATACTTGAGGATATAAAACCGGTTACATGGATGAACCGATATATCCCCCGTGTCAAGTTTTCGTCTACTCCTTCGTGTCTCTGCTGTCGACGAATGTGAATTGCTGTTGTGACCATGTTTGCTATAGAATATATTCTGGTTTTATCGTCAAATACAGATCGATATTATAAAAATGTCAAATGGAGAATCGTATACAATCAGAATATATTTATATAATTTTAATTATGAAAATACCTTGTAAGAACGTGGTGATGTATGTTTATACATATACTATTACATTGGTATATTGCTTCTCAATACCATGATATAAAAGCATGTTGCTATATTTAGACAATCTACCTGTGGCCAGACGTTATAAAAGGTTATTTTAGAGGAGGCGCATTGTCTCGCTGTTTCATGCCAACACGCTCAGGTTATCCAGAGGTCGCGGGCTCCGTCTTCCCGTTACTGGGCATCCACTACTCACACTGGTTCTTTATTCTGGGCGAGGGACTCAAAACTATAAAGAAAAAAAAATCGCCTGGATATAGGTTTCACTATACGATTTAAGTCGCCATAAAGAGTGACAAGTAGGAATCCGTGTTAATAAAACCGTTCAATATTTATCATAGCCCGCTGGTGGAGTACTTAACCTGCGCGTTGAGCTCTTTTATTATGCGCTATGTGCCACTGGGAAAATAAGTCAGAAAGGAAGCAACTAAGTAGACAGCTATATTCAGTTCCAGCAATGGGTAACAATGTAACACATGCAATGGATATAAAAAAATGAACCTCTCAGTCTGAAATTAGACTACATTGAGTCCGACCAGAAAAGCTGCTGTTCCTTCATTTTGGTGGAAAACACCCGAAAAACTTTTATGGAATACCCGTTTGGCATTCAACTTAAATGGAAAATTGCGGGTTCTCGAAATAAGTTTGAAACGAGGGATCATGGTGGGATTGCGTTTTCCCTTTAAGACAACACCTAATGCATTAAACCCGTAGCTTTGACCGTCTAAGCACAGTCTGCGCCTGTGTTGAGTCTAATTGGAAACAGATGGCGCTTTGAGGTCGGCCCTGGAAAAGATTGTGAGCGCAAGCATAGCAGTTTCCACAGTGCTCGTACCCACGGCATGCAGGTGCAGGGTTAGGGTACACCCGGGCGTCAAAATGGAGAAGCTGACCAAAGGAGAAAAACAGAAGCGGCAGCACAGACGAAAATTCTAGCAAGAAATTTGTAACTTTTCAATCAAACTTTGTGATCGAGTCCTTAAATAACAGGAAATTATTTTTATCCTTAAACTAAACAAAAATTGCTTCGATAATTACTGACAATAAATGTACACATTATGTGAATGATTCATTCGCCATTGTGGGATAACTCTTCAAACTATAAGTGTGAAATAGTATTAAATGTATGAAAACGCGACACGCCCTCACCGGTTTGCACTGTTAAACAATAGAAATTAGTAAAATACCAGTTGCCATTAAATTACAGTATAGAGTCTTGAGCATTTCAGAAGCAACTATCTTTATATGTAAACATTTGTGACCAATGACATATTTTATTTGTTCTGTTTTTATTTTTTTCTACATTTTATGTGAAATTGTTCTAATTGCGAAAGAGGCTTTTCTATAAAGGATTGAAACTGCATTTTGTAAAATATGGATTTTAAAATAATATTATTTTGAGATTCTTTGCTGTACCATTGTTTTAAGATTTCACCATTAACCCATAATTTAGGTTTTCACTTATACAGTATGTTCACTCGTTTACCGTAAGCACCGAATCAGTCCTGCTGATCCGTATTGACGGAAAATCAAAACGCTTGACTATCCATGAACAGATACAAACAGATCGAAGTAAATATAGTGACCTGCAAATTTATTAATATATCAAGTAAGGGAGTAACTGCGTTCGCGAAGGTCATCTGAATATGTATGCGTAGATATAATTATTTCTAATATATATTATTAGGCCAACGCATCTCTAGAATTCCAATGAAAATAATACTAAACAAATAAATTCGGCTATAGTGTATGTGGCGCTTTCGAAGTGTATCTAAAAAACGTTTCATCTGTGTACGAATTTTAGTGTACACCTAGGCGACTTTAACGTTACGCGGATCGAATCCACGGTACATAGTTACTTCTTATACTCCATGCCCATTAAAAAAAATGAAACCCAGTCTAAACCGCATTTGAAGGCTGTTGCAGATTTATTTAATAAAACCCCCTTCAACGTCTGCTCCAATTGTCAGTGCACCAATATTTTATATTTAGTGGAAAGAGAGAAAACAATCGCGAAATGTAACTGTACGGCTCACACACACACATACACAAATGTGTGTCCATTTGTATGTGTAGGTCTGTTACTAGCGTAATCCTTAAATTGTAAATGTAATAATAGAAAATGTCAAGGTTAAAGCTCGCTATAATTGATTAAAACTGAATACGCGTAAAAACGTATTGGAAATGCGCTTTGATTCTACTGGATAAAATGTTTAAACCCACGTGTTTGACTAAGGCCTACGCTAAGTTTTGAAATATTTCAAGATAGTAACATATTTGCATGTACTGTCAAGTACATGATGGGATATGAGGACAGCCGTAGTTCCAACTCGCGACCAAGTTTGTCCAATTAGGAACTTAATTGTAGGAACTTCAGAATGACTCCCGCTTAAATGCAAAATAGGATTAATATCAATACAACAAAAACATCCAATGCAACTGAAAAACAACATTAATTAAATGGTCTTACATACAAAACTATGCGATCCTGAAACCTGAAGTTCATGCACTTCGTATGAATATCACTCAGCAAAAAATAGGTGCGCTGGCAGAAAACTGGCAAAATATACAAGCCTATGTAAAATCCTCTATTTTAATTATTATTCTCTAGGATTCCATAGATAGGGCTTAAATACCACACGATCGAAGCAAACTTGTAAGCACTGTAAAATAATGGTCATACAGTGACAAGCAGAGGAATTGCAGATGTGAGGGAATGATGTAAAGACATTTCACGAGAGATAGAAAAGCAATGTTCAGCATTTAGCTTTTCTTTTTCGGGTAACGGACTTTTTTAAACGAGAGGAAATTGATGCAAGGTATTTATAAATGTAATGTAAATTTTTACCGCTGCACTGCTTTCTGAACTGAATTTTCTCTGCGCAGCGCCGTCTCCCGCTTTGCCCTTTCCCACTAATGATAAATGAGTCCGAGCTCAGGATTGAATTTTATTCCTTCCTGACCTCGCCAGCTCTTGAGTGAACCGATCAATCTCGGACCAATGCGACGTTTGTTTATTGCTGGAGAAGGAAGCTAATGGCTTAATGAGTCTTATGTCGGCTGTTTGTAAGGGTACATACCCCATCTAGAATGACAAGTATCTCAGTCGAAAGTATTATTCGTGTATTTGTTCATTACACTTTTTACATACGACAAAGAATAAAAAGAACAATTAAACGACAGTATATAACAAATTACTAATTGCATTTTTGATAGCTGTTTTTGGCGTAGGTCTGTCTGTCGTTATAATTCTATCGATGTGTTAACAATAATCATCTTTAAAGTAGAAACAATTAACATCACAGTCACTATGACAAAATATTGTCAATTTATAGCATAGAACCTTTTGCACTTTTAGCAGCATTTAAGTTACTGAAATGTGTGTGCGTGTTGTGTGTGTGTATGTGAACATATACGTATGTATGCATTTATGTATGTATGTAAACACTGTCCATGGCAATTTTTCCCAGTTAATTTGATCATTAAAGTGCCGGTTAAGTTGAAATGCTCTTCTGAGAAGGTAACCTACGTCACGAGCCACTGTGAGGCCAAAAATTGATTATGCAGTTACATAAGTTGTAGAAACAAAACAGACCGCTTCAGAGGTTTATATACATATAGTTTTCATTGTGTGTACATGTATTTATGATTATATATGATATCAATGCACCTAACCCTGTATTTAAAATAATGGCAAAAAATAATGCGCCGCCAGAGTGTAACCGATTGAAATGATCGCTTTTATCTGACATCGAACGTATTTTAGTGTCAGTTATGTAACAACAGTCCATGTTAATCCTGTGACCGAAGTAAAACTATCTAAAATGCTATTATTCAGTAAAATACTTCAGTACAGCAAATTCGCAAATGTAAAAATATTGAAATGTTAATTTAACATATAAAATATATAAATTATTTTTTAAAATACCAGCTCTATTTTAATTAAAGGGGCATTTTTTTTCTCTTAAGTCGATATCGAAATAGATGAAGAAATTAAACTGCCGACCTGCGTCATTAACACAGTAATAAGTTGACATTTTCTGCATAAAGATTTCTTATCCCAACAAAAAAAAAGTGATAAAATTGATCTGAGAGTGCCTCTGAATTTTCCGATATATTTGTACTGTATTCCTGCATGATACAGTCGCACTTATATAAATCCAACATATTTGTATTAATGCTGACACGATCCCTCGATGCGAAAATGTATGCTTAACAGTACCCAGACATCTCCCATAGGAAAAAACTACGATTTGTGCCGTGTTTCGTGTTAAACTGAATTTCAAAGCCACCGTTACAGAAAGGTATACATGACTGTACACATAATGTATAGCAAATATGATATGATATCAACTGAGCAGCGACGTGTATGCAAACCGATGATAGCATTAAGACATAATTAAGATAGATCGTATTAAGGAAACAAAAATACGAATTAAATAAACATTACGACATATAGACTGAGTTCAAAAAATATTTTTTGAAACGGACAATATAAAAATTCAGCCATTAGTTATCCAAGCCAGAATACAAATTAATGAGTAATTAATAATGCATAATGAGTATAAATCAACACATACATTACTAGATTGCAAAGGTATGTGTGTGTGTATATAGACTGTTATGTAGGCCTACCAAACATATGTAATATGTAACTTGTGCGTCTGTAGTGTGCGTGTGTGTGTGTGTGTGTGTGTGTGTGTGTGTGTGCGCGCGCGCGTGTGTATATACCTGAATTAAACTTTCGGTTCTCGTTGCACGATTTTATCTTAATTAAATATTTTGTCTGCTTATTTGCAAAACATTATTATTAGTCAACAAGCCTATTGATGCTTTAAGATTTTTAATATTGAAATAATTTCACTGTTCTCGGTATAAAACAAATTCGTGAAAATCATACGAAAAAAAATATTAAAAAATCATAAAAATGAATACACAGTTCCTGTTTTCTCTAGCTTCGGAGTGTGTTTACCAGACCAGCTTCATGTCAGTTATCGTCTACATGTGCATATTATTTGTTCGAGGAGTGGCTTTCAGTAAAAGTCTAGATACGTTCGGAAGGCCCAATCTAATTTTAGAATGTAGTTGCAGGGAAAAAAGGTACCCGTAATGGTCTAAATGCCTTAAAATATAAAGAAATTAGAAATAAAAACACCGAATACAGTTTTGCTCCTCTTACCCCACCGCCTAAACACGTTTTCGACTTTCATAACGCTCTAAAAAATCAGGCGCGTGTTTAACTGAAATAAAAAGGCAATTTATTAAACAAACAAGGCAATGCCTTCAGAATACTTCCAACAAAAACATTTCTCAATAACACGGCGATATACAGGTTCCTTTCTATAATGGAACTGGGAAATTACTGCAGTTCAATTTAGAAACACATTTCTGTGTTTGGTCCACATATCCAACTACACTATAAAAATAAATTACTATATAAAATTTACACGTTATAACATGTCCATAAACAACTGGAATTTAATATAACATAGTATTTCAAACATAGCTCTCAAAATCGAGAAGAAACTTACGTGTTATCTGGAGTAACACTGTCCTTAACAAATCAAGGCTATGTCTCTTGCCTTAACACCATATTCGTCCATTGAAGCCATGAATTAAAAAAAATCTTTTATAAAAATAAAAGAACAAAGCACTAGGAAATAAGCGTTGTTTCGTCAGAATTTGCTGCAGTCATACACAAAAGCTCCGGGTGTGCGGTAGATAGGTTGACTGGACGGAAAGGACATTTGACAACTGTTATTCCCGTTCACAGGAGAATTGTTCAGGCCAATTCTTTGGGACTCAAACATCTCTCGGACAGAGTGGAAGTTCTGCTGTTGCGTGGGGTAGGTGGCACCGAGGTGGCTTAAGTCCCCTGCTTGGTTGAGGTACCACGAAGCCAGACGACCTTGATGCGGGTGGTGACCGTCCTGACCCGAGCTTAGATTTCCATGGGTCAGCGAGGACGTGGTGGTGGTGATCGAGTAGTCGGGCAACGACTCATCCACGCTCGTTGTAGGTGCCAGGTGCCCGGGTCGATCCCCGGCATATAAACTCATAGCTTGCATGTTGCAATGGTAGGTCGCGTTAGAGCTAGTGGATATGGCGTTTTGGTTGCAGGGAGTGCTATAGACGGACGTTTGGTTTGGAGAATAATTAAGCGATAAAGAAGGCGTGATACCTGTCCTGGTGGAGGCGATAAGGGAAGAACTGAGCTCAGATGCACTCTGAGGAGAACCACGGAGCGTCGTCATGATGTTATCCACGCTGAATCCCTGTGTCGGGGCCTGGCTGTGATGATGATGCTCGGCGTTTTCCAAGTTGATGGATCGGTTTGATGGGATGCTATGCGGGCTGCCGGTGGACATACTGCTACTGCTGTCAGGGCTTTCGATTTTGGGCACCGTGCTCAGGGTAGGCGACACGGCCTGAGGGGGCGTCGCAGCCCCGTTCTCAGTCTTTATATCCTGGATCCTCACGGGCTGCGAGCCCTGCACGGCCTGCTCCGCTTCCCTGCTCTGCTGCCGCGGCGCCGTCTCCTTCGTCGTCCGGTCTTCCTTCTCTTTCAGCGCGTCCTTCTTTTTGAAACGCCTCCTCCGCCTCAAAAAGCTGCCATTCTCAAACATGTTGTAGGAGTCTGGATCCAGAGTCCAATAACTGCCCTTCCCCGGTTTTTTATCGTCACGGGGAACTTTAACAAAGCACTCGTTGAGCGACAAGTTGTGCCTAATGCTGTTTTGCCAGCCCTGCTTATTGTCCCTATAAAAAGGAAAGCGCTCCATAATGAACTGATAAATCCCATTCAGGGTCACCTTTTTGTCGGGTGAGTTCTGGATAGCCATGGTGATGAGGGCGATGTAACTATACGGCGGTTTGACCATATCCTTTGGCTGGGGTTGAGGTGTGTACGGTCCATAAGCGCGAGTCATGCTGGCGGGATACTGATCGTGAGCAGCGTGGGAGTACATACTCATCGGGGCAGGCATCCCAGTGTATCCTCCGCCGGCCGTCCTGTAGTAGCCCTGATCGCTGCTGATATAGGGCACGACGCCCAGAGAGTTGGGGCTGGAGACGGAGTAGCGCGCCTGCATTTCTTCTCCCAGTCGCTTCACACGCTTTTCGTGCGACACGCACCTTTTTTTCCCCCCCCAAGACGGTTAGCAGAATAGCTCCACTTTCTTCTAAAACCCACGGCTCCTCAGCTGGGAAAATGACGGTGGGAAAGCAGCGTCTTGCGCGCCGTCTGCCGAGAGGAACATTAGAAAACTTCTGGACTTTGAGCATCCGTCACTAGAAAGGACTTTTTTTACCCAGTCGCGTTTTTTTTTCTTGTTCGGCCCCGCCCCCTACCTTTCCTGGTGTCCAATGGGAGGTCGAGTAGTCGGGGAAAGCTGCGGCCACACACGCACTCAGAAAAATGAGAAGAGGCACTAGCAACTCCCAGTTCACTTCAGCTAACACTGATCACTTAAACGAATGTCAGTTGCTCGCACATAAAGCAAAAAAGGAGAACTATAGTATAATTACCGCACACGGTACGAGAAATGTATACGCCTGTGTAAATATATAGGAAAGCTAGCTTATATATTCAAAGCCAATCAAACCGGTCTCATAGGTCTCATTTGGTTTTGATCAAGACTTTACAGATATCATAAGCTGTTGTTGCTGATAATAAAAAACAAACAGTACAAAGCTTTTGAAATTAAAAACGAAAATAAAGGATGTGTATGTAATAGCTATTTTAAACTTACACCAACGAATATTTATTCTACAGATAACATTTCTGTTTTTTCTATATGGATTGAAACAATTTAACAAAACATTAGTAATGTTTGATCCCCGTAGCTCACAAGATTGTGCGTATTAACACCGACTGTTAGTTAAAAGTTTCAGTCAACACTGATTGCCATCAAAGCAGAACGAAGGCCCCTTATCTCTGGCAGTAGGCAGAATCCTAAATGTAATTACAGCGAGAATAATCTCTTTTAACAGAGGAAATCTGTTGAGTGCGAAAGTTTGTCTATGTGTGAAGCAGATCTTAAAGAGTGCCAAACGGACAGCACCTTGGGTGATATTCAAGGTGTTAGAAATGTAATCAAAATTCCTTAGTCTCTGGTTTCGAGAAACACGCTTGGTGCGCCCTTTGTCAGCGGCTGCCTTAAATAGCTGTAACGGTATTCTAATCGTCTTAATTAAAGCTAGAGGTTTATTCGTAGATAAATAGCAATTAACGTTTTCTGAAACTTCTGACTAACAGCCAGAGGAGTATGTTGCATTTAGGCTACGTTTAATAATTATGCTAAAATTTAAGATAATTTAATAATTTTGTATATATTGCATACACGTGTATTTTTTAAATTGTCTGAATTTTAAGAAAAAGTAATTTTGATTTTGTAAGCTCTTTTTTTCTCTGATAAACTGATTTGTGCAAAATCAGGGAATCGGGAAATTGGTTTATATACGAGTGGCAATTTGATTTGTTACTGATATAGAGATTTAAAATGAAGTAATATTCATTTTACTGTGTTATTGTATTTGAATTAAAAATAATAATAATAATTGTGAGAAAAATTCCTGTCACCTATAGCTTTGTTGTAACATTTACTAGTCGAAATACAGGCTATATTTTACGTACCGTAACAAAGGCGTTTTCATCGTAAAATAAAAAGTATTTATCTGGACTAATGTGACTAACTAAAGTGGCCAGAAGGACGGCAAATATCTGTCTTTTATTGGAAATTGCAAAGCTGCCTTGCTCCTCGCACGCCCGTATTCTCTCACTTATAGCGCTGATTAAGGCCGCGCACCTCCTTTGTCCAGCGCGGTTTCTGCATTCAGAGACCCGCGCATGAACTCCTTTCACTGCCCTCGCGGGTGTTTATTCAATTCAGACATCGACTTTTATTAAACCTCATGTCCTTGCGATATTTAATGCACAACCGTTGTTATAATTTGTATGACATAACCAATGAATTATTATTATTATCATCGTCATCATTATTATTAATGATAATAATAACAATACTATTAATAATAATTATTATTATATTGTTGTTGTTATTATTATTATTATGACAATAATAGTAGTAATAATGAATAATAAACATAGTTGATTACGGTTTTGGCGTTATTGTGATATACTTAGGCTATTGAATACTACGATTTTAAACGCTGTGTTTATGAGTACATTTTATATAATAATTTTAATATTTTCTTTATGTAATCGTATATAAGAGGAGAACACAACACTATAATACCGTGTATGAGTCTTTATAAAATGTTTTTTGATGTCGCGTGGTTTTAGAAACTGCCATGGTGCACCATAGATATGGATGTTAATTGTAAAGGTTTATTAGATCATTTTTAAAAAATATTTTGGCCTACAGATACGCATGCGGGTACAACAAATGAATCGATGGGTGGATGCACGTAAAAGTATAAAGCATCGTTATAACGCAATTCTAGAAAAATAATAGTACCGTCAATTTAGAAAAATAAATAAAATCGAAAACCGTGTTTATTTATTTAATTTGTTTTTTCTATAATAGTAAAAATATACTACTACTACTACTACTACTACTACTACTACTACTGCTGCTACTACTTCTAGTAACAATAATAATAAGAAAAATAATAATACTATATTTTAGCCTGTGTCAAGATTTATGTGAAGATATGAAAACAAGACGAAAGGATTTAAATTCCATTAGCCATTTTATTTTGCTAAATACTATTATCAACTGATCAGTGAGAATACTAGTTCAAAATAAACTGCCATATAAATCGCATTTTAGTTCAATCCAAGTTCATAATAACATAACAGTATATGGGCTCTGTCACATGCTGTGAAATGACAGGATTTCGTCCTATTTTTCCAGTTTTCATGTAAGTCGATAATATTTGGGCACATTCACGAAATGCTAAATGCAGAACATTTTCACATTTACGACTTCCAATAAGACATTCAATACAAGGCTACTAATCACCACAAAATTTCCCGAGAAGCGTAGTTTTGCAGAATACAGCCTTGGCAGGCTTTCATAATTGCGTTATTTATAGTTCCCTAAATCGTACAGGACTGTTTAATCTTTTAGAAAGGGATTTACTATAGAAAAAAATCAAGCAAAGTCTGCAAGGCGAAAATATTTCAGTAATAAAAAGCACGCATGTTTCTTTTTAAATCCAGTTAACTGTTCCATCGATTTCATATTGCTAAACCAGAAAATTTCACACGTAGATTGTACAAGGAAAGAAATTTGTTCTGTGGATGTACGGCTGTGCGTTCTAGTTAAAAGGGTAATAATCTCTTGAATGAAATTCTACGCGAACCTCTAATCACCTGTGGTTTGTGTAAAAGCGGCCAATTTCTTGTGTTTAAAAATATCAAAATCGTAGTAATAATAATGTTCAAAAAAGTGTCCAGCTAATGAGCCTGAAATAATAGGAAGAAAATGCTTAGATCCATGTATAAGTACAAAGAAGTATTCAGTTGCACATCTTAGCAGTCCACTTGGGTAATTCATAATTGTTGCCAAAAAAGTAAATCGCGATAGCTGTGGGTTTAATTTCCAGGTAAACTAACGAGATAGAAGCAGATTGTTGATAATGCGGCGATTGGAATCCACCTGCCGTACACAGCAGTCTCTGAGCATGTGCATAGCGCCCCCTGCTGGTTCTACTTTTTACATACAATCAGGAAATAAATTAATGCGTATAGTGATTTTACCAACGCTTTGCATAAGGCGCGGAACCTGGGGGAGGGGGCGGGGGTAGCAGTGATGAACAATCATTAATAAATGAATAAAAAATCAAGAAAATTATGAAATATTACGGGAAAGTAATGCAGCAAATTGTAGACTGTTGCCATTAAATTCAGTCAGCAGTTAATAGAACATGATGGTCACTGAGCAAATTACTACTTAACAGCTATAGCTAAAAGTGCATAATAGTTTACAGTATGTTGCAATTTTTATTGCAGACAAATCAGCAGCGTTGTAGGGTAAAGCGCGGAAGTGTTATTTCACTTCCGAAATAATTATGTCTTGTTATGTCTTTCATGAGGCCCAGAATCTCGAGCGGAACTCTGCTCAAGAAAAACAAAACGAAAACATTTTAGTGAATTATTTCCCACATTTTCTGCTCGAAATTCAATTACGTTACTTTGCTGCCCCGAAGTGTTTGATATTTGAATGACAACCTCGGTTAAAAAACCTTTGAGCACATGTAACGCTAACCAGGTTTTAATGTAAGCCTATAAATAAATCTTTCTGGCATTATTTAATATTAAAGATATAAGAAATTTTGAATCAAAATATAATTACTTGATGGATAAAGGTCTTTTAGCTAAAGACAAGTACGCACATGTTTATGATTTTTTTCTTAATATTTCAAAACGCTTAGATGTAGGCTTTTACGCATATATCCATTGTTTGTTTTTATTCCTACATTTATTCATATTACAATATTCACAGAAAGTGTCATTTTAATTGAAGGGAGTAGTACAAATTTCAAAATAAAAGTAGGTGTCACATAGTAACTGCGACTGCAGTGCAAGAGCACCAAAAACTGAAACAGGAACAATAAATATACTGTTTAGCTCCTATATTTTTTATCAACACATTTTCCCTTCTTTATTAAAAATAAGTAAACAACCATCATGTAATCCACCTGTCTCAGGATGCGTGCACAGAATAAATAAAGTATAACACAAAAAAATGTCTCTACATTTTTGCAGGAGAGGAAATGTTCATACAAAAAACAGTAAAAGTCAGATTTAATAATACCTTGCGCAAATCATGATATTAACCGGGGTTATAAACCCCATATATTGTAGAAGCATTCACACATGTGTTTCCACCCAATAATCAAAGATGACATCATGGACCTACAGATTCAGACTGATGAGCTCAGGATCATGAATTGTACGCTTGGAAGGAATCAGAGGGACTTTGGACGAGATGTGCTCTGTGAGAATCCATCAAAGAGCGTATACCTGTGTCTGTCACATTCGTCTGCACACATTCTCCCTCCGCTCCGTCAAAGAGCGTATACCTGCGTCTGTCTCACATTCGCC
>JAODKE010000088.1:9090363-9113743 GCA_026779605.1 Mormyrus hasselquistii
AACTAATGCTTAAGTAACTATTTGGTTGAACAGCATCCAAACCTGTTATAAGCTTATAGACCTGGATCATGTCCCCCCGCAGTCTCCTTTGCTGGGTTGTCTTATTGTAAAGTAGTACCAATTATTGTAAATAATATAATTCTGGGATTGTTTTTATGCAGTCATGGCATGCTTGGGCCGGAGCTCTGAGGCTAGGGATCTGTACCAGCAACTGGAAGGTCGCTGGTTCGAATCCCATGAATGCCCAGAGTGACTCTACCCCATTGGGCCCTTGAGCGAGACCCTTAACCTGCAATTGCTTCATCCTGGGTATGATGTTAATCTACATCTAGCCCTACAAGCAAGTCCTCCAACCTAGAGGGGAATTTTGGGGGTTGGTGGCAGGATTGACACTCCAGCCACTGGAAGAAAACTCACACTGGTCCAATCAGGCTGGTGTGGTGCTGAGGTATCACCTGCCTCACGGCTGCGCTCAGGTTCTCATGCCTGAGGTGGTTTGTCGTGTGGTGGAGGCAGCAGTGCACTGTAATTAGTGCATGCTCCTTACCTCTCTCTCTCTCTCTCTCTCTCATGGTGTGCTTGGAGCCTGTCCCAGGAAGGAGCACAGGGGACACCCTGGATGAGATGCTAGGGTTCAGGGCTTAGTCATACGCTCCAGAAACAATACACCTCCACTCTGTGGATTTTACGCTCGCTGGACGTGATGATAACGATCATGACGACGCCCTTGATGCACCCTGTAACGCACCCACCCATACTGGGCATTTTCCCACTGGGCCGATGGGCATGGGGGACCCCCCCAGTCAGCAAAATTTTCTGTGGGGGTCCACAAAGTCAAGAACTGATTTTTAATCCTGGTCCAGCCCTGCTATATAATATAACATTTATAGAAATTACTCTAACTTGACTTAGTAGCAATACTTTATTTGATTAGGGCAAGAATGAATAAAACTATATACAATTAACCGTAGCACTAGATACTGAAATGCATCTTGCCTGTTTGTGTATATATTAGTCGAACCCTTTTCACAATACGTTCTCAGTATTGATCCAGCAGTGCTTACTGGGATGACCAACCTCTTGGTTATTTTTGTACCCTATTCTGAATGCTTGAACTTTGCTTCATGATCTGTAACTTCCTTATAATCATCTTTAGTTCCTAAAGCCTTTGTTCTAAAGCTGTCCTTCTTTTGAACTCCTTACACCCCCCCAAACCCACCATTATCACCTCACTCTCCCCCCTCCCCCTACAATCCTGACCTCCCCAGATCTGAGTCTCTCTCACCTTTTTTTCCCAGTTTCATCATCATACACCTGATTACCTCTGTATTTAAAGTCATTTATTATTGTTCATAGTTCATTGTGTGTCTATTGTGTGTCATCAGTTGTGTCTAATATTACTACTGTTATGTGTGTGTGTGTGTTGCTTCTCTGTGCCTTTTAAATTGCCCCTCAGGGACAAATAAAGTTTTTTGAAATTGAAATCAGTATGCACTCAGAAAAAAAGGTAAAAAAATGTACCTTTGCTTGTCTCCGTGGTTATACTCTGAATGGAGGTACATAAATGGACTCTGAGGACCGTTTCTGTACCAGTGATGGTACATTAATGCTGTTTGTACCTTTGAGCTGTTCCTCAGAGTCCATGTCTGTGTCCTTCCGTGTGCCACGCCCCCCTCGTTAACCTCGTGTGGAATCTTCGTGTGATCAGCTGTTCCTTGTTGCTGTCATTAGTTCGATGTATTTAAGTCTGCGTTAGGTACGTTATCCCTAGTCCGGTTATTGGTGCCGTGTTCCTTGTTTAATGATTAAAATCCGTAGTTTGCCCGATTTACCGGTTTCCCCGCTCCGTGCCTCTGCTAGTCGCGACATATACCTTAAAAGGTACAATTACGTACAGCTAAGGGTACAAGCGGGAGACCCTTTGCTTCCACCTTTCATTCATAATAACATCATGAAATTGAGGGGTAGAGCAGCAGATGGAGGCAAAATATACCATCTGGAGTTTCCAGAGCGCAGGGGTTGAATACTTCTATCTAATAATCATTTTTCGGTTTTTGATTGATTATAAAAGATTTGTAGAGAAAATCATTTTTAATTTGCAATAAAAATATCAAGTACTATGTGTATGTATCATTTGCAATTTTGGCAAATCCAATCATTTTAAGGGGGTCCAATGCTTTTCCAGTATATCCATTCTTGATCTTCATTGCTGTAAAATGTAGCTTAATTAGTTGGGATTTCCATCTGGTTCGTTCCATTCCAAGTTCCGCTTCCAGTGTAATAAAAGAAGCCTTAATTTTAACTGATGTCAGACTACAACAAACGAATGACAATGGGTGGGTGAATGAATGGACAGATGAACAAACAAATGTATTGAATATGCGCGCCCATCCATTCATCCAACCAAGGTGGATAAATGGACAGTCCATCATAGGACAAGGAGAGCGAGCGAGCATTTATAGGGACTTCTGAAGGAATCTGAAATATAGGAAGGAAACCCACGCAACACAAAAGGTTATGTAATTAACTTACGTAAGTTAATCTTCATCCCAAGGAACTTTGCTATAGGTCAGCGTGCCAAAGGTCTGACATTACACCTGATGTCTGTGCTGTTTTCCCGGATATTAAATATCAACAGTGAGTATTTATGTAACACTGGCAGTTTGGCGTTCTCTTAAATCTATTACTATTTATTCGCTAATTCATTAAAATAAATTGATTTGTAGGCGACAGAATCGATCTCGTTAAGATCGGAGGATATTAATTGCTTCTTATCCATACGTCTTCCGTTACGCCGGCGTCGGGCACAAGGTAGGGGACACCCTGGGCGCCATGGAATCAGGCACATTCACACACACGTACAACGCAGAATCACAATTCACGGGCACGTCTGAAACACCAATTCACCGTGCTCCAGTGAAAGGCGCTTTTATTCCGATTAGAACTTTGTTGAAGGTTGGGACAATACTTACAGCTACAAACACTTTCGCAGTTTTTCCTCTTTCAATATTAAAAATAAATCTGATGCAGGTTTCAAAAACAGAAATGTGAAAAGTTTTTTTTTTTTTTTTTTTTTTTTAAATAGACCGAAGTGCCGCTTTAAAATTGTCATTATTATGACATTTAAACCACAATGTCATTCTTCAATAACTGCTTGAATAAAAATATCCACAATTCGATTTTGGCACACAAATGCCACAATATCCATGAAGAAACATATTTATGAATGTCGCAGATCGCTAGTTCCTTATATACTTATACGCTGTTAGCTTACCAGATAATTTCAGACATGTTAGTACAACAATCTCCTTGCTTTGTTTCGTCTCTAGATCTGCTTGCTAATATCTTGTCAAAAAAAACCGAATTGCGTCTTGGTAAACGATGATATGTACAGTGCTTACGAACAATCCTCCTACAAAAGTCCTCAATATTTTAAGACAGCAGATTGTCTATTTTGAATGAGCGATAGCTGTCCGTTCTCGGAGAAGCGGGAGCTCGACCACAAGGGAACATCTCCGTGATCTGTAAGCCATCCGAGGTCATCTGGAGAGCATTTAAGCGATCTGCTCTGCAATCCGTCAAGGCGGCCGGTTCACACCTGAATGCATGCAACAAATGAGCGCCGTATGAACGGACTTGGAGCATCGGCGGATGGTGGGACACGGCGACAGGTGGGAGGTTCACCATGTAAGGCAGCATATCAGGGCTCCTGGTCCACTTCATCGGGCAGATGGAGGGGCTTCCAAACCTGCTCTGCCCATCATCTCTCCTCTTGAAAGGCTTGCTGAGGATACTGTCAATTGCAAAAGAGCTAGAAAACTTTGCAGCTCCTCCATCCTGCTTAAACGGCGTGCTGGGGCTCGGGATTGACACACCCTCGTCGCTGGAGCTCTGTAGGACCTCTTGGGGTTTGGTGAACTTCTTGCTGATGCGTTTCCTCCTGCGCCGGAATACCCCGTCCGCAAAGGTGTATTCGCTGTGAGGGTTCAGCATCCAGTAATTGTCCTTCCCCCAAGGTCTGGAGGGGTCCCGAAGCACTTTAAGAAAGCAATCGTTTAGCGATAGGTTGTGGCGGACTGAGTTTCTCCAGCCGGAGTAGCTGCCCCTGAAGAAGGGGAATTTCTTCATCAGGTAATCGTTGATCTCCGCTAAAGTAAGACGCCCGGTTGTCGAGTCCCGAATCGCCATAGCGATCAAGGCGATATAGGAGTATGGAGGCTTGGGTCTCCGAGTGTAAGATTTGGCTTTTCCATTTGGCGTCGATACTGCCGGTCCGGGACTGTTTGCCATATAGTCCCCATCGGAGCAGAGTCCCTCCTCTCCCGATTGCGGCGAACTTGCGCTTCTCTCAGCGTCGCTGCAAACCTCCAGGCGCTTCGCCTCGTAGTGGCTCCCGCACAGAACCTCAAACTTCATGGTGTGTAACTCGGTTCTTTGGATGTCAGTCACCACAACTGCGGTCTCCTACCCCAGAAACAAGTCGCGGCCAGATCAGCCGCCTCGCAGATTTATCTCTACGGTTACCATATAGAGACTGTTTGCGTCGGCACTGAAATAGACACCGATGGTACTTATGCCATCTTCACAGTTGTGCAAAATCCAAAACTGCCCCATGGGGCTTTCGGAGGCACTATTTCAACTTTCGGACTCCATGGCCAGCCCACAGGGGCGGGCCCGAGACTTAACGTTTACATCGCACCGGTTTAGATTTACGGTAGCTATACTTTCAAATTCTGCTTTAATTTCGCATAAAATATACTAGATATAGATATAAATAATCTTTGTTTAAACGTGGTATCGTTCTATTTATTTAATAAATTTATGCATAGGACTAGGTATCTGAAATTTCTTTCAGCTGGTATTTACTTTCGCTTCTCTTGTTTTTCCTCACACCTGTTTCACAGCGGGCTCTTACCTGACTGTTTCCTACAGACAACCAGATGGCGTACGTTTACCAAATACCAAAAAACAATATATTCGGGAAGGGCGTATTATTATTATTATTATTATTATTATTATTATTATTATTATTATTATTATACTTTCTATTAGATTCTGGAGAAAAAAAAACTCGCAAATGGTTATGTGGATGTAGGCGTATGTAATAGTTAGCTGTATTGACGTCATTTGCAAGAAAATATGTACGCGACTCTAGCGTAATAACACCAACAACAACAATAAAGTGAATATTAAAATTTGAGAAGGTGGTTTATACTTGTAATAACATGTCAAGATCTTTGATACCCACTAATAAAATAAGGGCTGCATTGTAGAACAAACACACGCACACCCTAGTATAATTTACAATTAAATTACCGATTTACTGTAACTTTATGTCATTGGACAATGGAAGGAAGCCAACTGAAACAGCGGAGTAACCCGGAGTTGTCCTATTACTGTATGGGAGTATTTAGACTCTCCTCCAAGACTCCAACGGCCTTCAAATGAGATGGAAGGTGAGAGGTGCCTAGAGAATGACAGTCTTCATTTTCATCCATATTTTATTACAAGAAAATATAAACACAAATAATGAGTATTCTTTCTAGCAAAGGTGTGCTGCAGTAATTTAGCCTAAAAGCAGACTAACCAGTATCTAACTAAATATAACAGGAATGTAGTAGAAGATGAATTTACACAAAGGATTTATGGTGAAAACTAGTAGAATCTAAGCTTTAGTAGATTTGAGTCAGTTTATGTAACTGCTCAGTACGAAATAAAATAAAGGTGTTTTGATTATTTTGAAAACTACTTTCAACGGCTTTTTGAAATCAGGGTTTTAGAAGGGCAAGGTTTGAAATGTTTAATATAAATTGAAATTACTACGGCAAATTATGATATAAGGAGATTTTTTTTTTTATTTATCAGAAGTGTTATTAATCTAATTTATTGAATCCCTACAATCCTGAGTAGGATATGCAGTTGGAATATAGATAGATAAGTAGATACATAGATAGATAGATAGATTGATTGATTGATTGATTGATTTGCTTAAAATACTGTGCTTTAAAAATGTCGAGGAGGTGTTTTAATAAAGATTATGGTCCTAGTAGACTATCAACCATAGTGTATTTGTGAAGAAAAGCATAATCTTTGGATAACTGACAAAATATATGCCAAGTAATTGAGGTTTGCCCTCTTATTGTGCGATGTACATACATTACAGACAGCACAATATCACTTGCCAGTATGGGGAATGATTTCATTTCTGAAGAACAACAGCAGTGATGTTTACCACAGTACTCTCATAATAGGCAAAGTCTAGTTTACCTCAACTGATAAATGATCCTTGTTTTGTAAAAAATTGCCTGAGGTTTTTTTTCTGAATTTCATAAATGGGAAAGTTGCTATGTTATGCTAATACAATGTTGGCAGTATTGGTATTAGGGGAGTTCTGTGAAATGCGCATGAGAACAGGTATGCGACCAGAGATATATATATATAATAGTATATGTATATTCAGTCATGCACACATACCTATGGGCAGTTATGTAACTATATTGCACTGTTGCATTTTTTTGGACTGTGGGGAGGAAACAAGAAACGCCAAGATGACGTGGAGGACATGCAAACATGCAAACTCCACACACATGGAACCATGGTCGAGGCTAGGGCTATGCCCTTATGTATTATATATTAGCCCCAATGAGTCTGTTAATTTCCTCCAAAATGGTTTGAATAATCATTGATTTGATGTAGGGCAGCACAGTGACTCTGTGGTTAGTCATGGGGTTTCCTCCAGGTACTCTGGTCCCCCCCCCACGCCCCATCCTGGTTTGTTCCCTGCCTTGTGCCCTGTGATTGGTTGGCCCCCCATCCTGGTTTGTTCCCTGCCTTGTGCCCTGTGATTGGTTGGCGCCCCATCCTGGTTTGTTCCCTGCCTTGTGCCCTGTGATGTGTTTGTGCCCCATCCTGGTTTGTTCCCTGCCTTGTGCCCTGTGATTGGTTGGCCCCCCATCCTGGTTTGTTCCCTGCCTTGTGCCCGTAGCCTCCAGGATTGGCTCTGGACTCTTACATCATTCAATAGGACAAGCGGTTACAGAAGTGGGATTCATGCCTAGACGGTTGATTGATGTAGTAAATAGGTGAAATTGCGTATGAGTTCAGCCAAGTTGCATACAGTAGAGGGCAGGTGTTGCTTCACAAACAAACAGAGAGCATAGGCAGATACACCAAAGAGCCCTAGAACTCACTCGGGTGTTCTGAGAGAGCATGAGCAGATACACCGAGAGCCCTAGAACTCACCCAGGAGTTCTGAGAGAGCATGGGCAGATACACCGAGAGCCCTAGAACTCACACGTTCAACAGTTCTGAGCGGCCTCCAGAGCAAATGATAATCATTAAACTGTCTTTTCACACCACACCTTCACGCAGCCTGCAGGCTATGTTGACTTCAAATGAATTCTAAGTATTCTCTTCCCCTGTCTGTCGTTGGGTTCACAGAGCAGGCAGGAGGAACCTGCATGACCTTTGGATGCCCGCATCCAGTTTTTTTTTTTTTTTTTTGCATATGTGCTGCCCTGACCTAGATTTGGTTTTGCCTCTGGCTGTTCTTCAGAACAGCATTATAGCTGATTTGGATAAAACCATAACGCAATCACTTCATCAGCTTCAACAATAAACCTAATTGACCGCTCAACCAAACCATACCCATATCCAGCATCGCACAATGGCAAAATGCACCCAGCCGGGTATTCCAAACCTCACTGCAATCTCACGCAAAGATGCTCCACTACGTTCACAACCGCATTCCTCTCACACTAAAAGCGACACGACTCCAGGTAAACAAATGATGAATAAATAATTTAAAAGCAAACCAAACATTTTTGAAGCTTTCACGGCACAATTGCCGTTGATTGTGAGCTGCACCCTTTAAGGTGTCTCTAGTGTCCGGTGCCAATATTTTGACATCCAAATTTGATAACTTCCCCGTACCACAGGTTCCTGGTGGCATCAGCTTCAAAGATGATATAAGAGGAATTTTGTTGTTTTGAAAAGCAGTGACTCTCAATTTTTTTTGTTTTTATATCTACATTCCATTTCCAAGCACCAAACACTCTTGTGTATGCAAATCTTTGTACTGTTGATTCAAAATGCATATCAGAATCTGAATTCACGATGCTAGGGGCATCCAGGTGTAGGAGGGTTTTGATTGGCCATTCATGTACTCTCATGTACGTGTGGGGAGGGAAGAGTAAACATTTTTAATAAGGTAGAGAAAGAGGTAAAGCCTGGATCTACGCTGTTATACATCACATGACGATTTGACCAGTAGGAAAAGAAATAAACGGGCCTCTAATGTAGCATTAAACTCATAAAGGTGATGCGATATGATTATTTTAATGAGAGGCCCCTGGAGCGCATAGAGACAACTTATCGCCTTCTATTCATGTATGCAGGCTTCCCATCGAGCTTATGATTGCCGCCCTGTCATGTGGGCTATAGTCTGGCCTAGGACTCATGCCTATGAATGGGAGGTTGTTGGTTCAAACCCCGTGGTTAGCACAGTGGCTCTGCCGTTGTGCCTTTGAGCGTGACCTTTAACCCGGGACCTACCTTTGCCCAAAAGAATCTACTACATACATTTATAGAGTCATAAAATACTATATCCTGAACAATTATCCATCCATCCATCCATCCATCCATTATCTGTACCGCTTTATCCATTTGGGTCGCGGGGAAGCTGGAGCCAAGCCCAGCATCTTCGGGAGAGAGGCAGGGTACACCCTGGGCAGTCCGCCAGTCCACCACAGGGCCAACGCAGACAAACAGCCACACACACTCACATATGGGCAATTTAGAGTAGCCAGTTGACCTAATCATAAATAATAATTCTGTAGTAATAATAATAATAACAATATGCGATGTGAAGTATAAGCTTTTTCATACAGGCAAAATCTGTCTATTAGTTCAATGTCTTCACCATCAGCATGAATCCTCTGTTTTCTTACATGTTTATCCTATTCTTTAATGTTTCCTTTCTTCCCGACTGCGGTTACTCATGCAGTACAAGTGTGCTCCGGTGTAGCCAGATTCTTGAGAATTTGCCATAGTTTGATATAGTCAACAGATTTTGCTAATATAATATTCCTTGTTTTGTTTTTTCTTTAATTAACCGATGTGCAGCGACAATGGTGTCTCCTTATTCATTTATCCGGCTTATACATCAGACAAGTCTCATTATGTGTTTTTTTCCGATATCATGGGAAGGAATCTCTTTCACTTACACAAGTCCTCTTCAATTATTGAAGGTTCTACCATGTATCAGACCTCATGACATGCACTCTGGTGGTTGATATCTTTTCTGTAGAGATCTTCTGTGTATTTACGTATTCGATATGACTTCATACAATGTTTATGTGTTTAATAAGAGCACTGCAGTTGCCCAGTGGGTCTACCTGTGGCCTCCCACCTCCAGGGTTATGCATGGCCTCTGCATATTTATGAGGATTTCAAAAGACATGTGCTTTAGGTGAAATAGCGTCTAAAAAAACCTGAAGTGTAATTTCTTATTGCCTGAGATGGGATGTGATCCCATGCGTGACGTACCTTTGTACCTTGCCATGCACTCTGTGCCGACCCAAAATCTGGCAAACGATTATTGAATTTGGATAAATATTAGATTAGTTTTATCTTGTGTACACCTTTACCCACAGTGATACCCAAGTCATTGAATACAAGTAGAGTACCTAATGCATATAACACAAAAAAGATTGGAAAGATTTGTTTTGTAAATGTGGTTATGTTTCATGCAACATTACTTTATTGTACAATAATATAAATGAACTGGCTATATTTACGGAAGATTAACATTAACCCTGCAGTTGTACAAGTGTGAGTAAATTCATCATTTTAGTTTTTCTAAGTGGCAGATAGCAATTAATTTTTTTCTCAGATGCGTCTGTTACGTAGCACTTCAGTCTCCTTTTGCTGATACTGGAGTTCAGATCAGGTCAGAATATCAAGGATACACTTTAAAGATGTTGACAGCAGACCTGTATGATTCCATTAGGCAAAGGTTTCAATTACAGGCATGTTGTCTTGTCTTGATTTTGCAATTCCTTCTCCTCTAGTGATGCTAGGATGTCTAAGAAGAGAAGTCTTAATGCTACTCAGGGTTTCCGGAGCATTTTTGTTATTGTCAACGCACAGATTTTGTGCTTTGTAATTTTTAATACAAAAACAATTAAAATGTCAAAAAGTTTTCACGAGATACAGGCAGAATCTTACTACATTTTTTCAGGAATGTGTAACAAAGAAAAGGTAACACTTTACTTGAGAAGGCACAAGTAACATAGTAACTCAGTTACTATTCAAGTACAAATCATGAGCAAATATAGTAACTGAATGAAACACATGAACCGATATGACTGATTAATGATGAACAAACAATGGGCTCAGTACATAACTAACACTTAGTTTCTGGTTAATTGAAGCATGCAGCCCAGCTTTGAGTTTGCTTCCTGTGGGTCCCCTGCCTTCTGCTATGATTTTACTGGGATAGATTCCAGTCTCACTTCAACCATGCATATATGGTGGCCGGTATATATGAGATATAAGTCATGCATAAAAAAGACTGGATCGGTGGCGATGTGTTTATTTAACAACGCTCTCCTTTTTATCTTTTTATTCTTAAAGATTTTGCATGCTCTTACATGGCCTGTACCTGTTCCCTCATGTCTGGGAATGGTTCAGACACTTATTTGCCCTCAAAGTGGCATCTAGGCCACATCAGGGTCAGCAGGTTTGTTTGCGTGACTTGTGGTTTCATCAGAGGTAGGGCTTGCCCCACCCACTTCAGAATTATAGTCTGCAGCCTGTGACAGAAAGCTGTGATGAGATTTATGGAGACAATAGATTACATTGTGTATTGCACCAGAGGCACTGATCAGACAGCAGTTGTTAATTAATGAATATGTACAAACAAACAAATGAGCTGGAAAGCAGCCTAGGAATGGGTTATACACAAAGTGGCCTATTAAGATGGCCTGATTGCGTGTCTTTGAGGTCTCTATCTGATTTAATTTTATTCCAGAAATTTGTTTAGCTTCACCAATGTTCAGTCACTTCCTGTGAGCCTTTGGTATGGATTTATATGTGGAAAAGCTTTACTTTTAAAATCCCCATGACAGTTTGCCTAAAGAAGTTTTGGTCGACATAAAAAATTTCTTTCTGCAGACTCAGGTTACGATGGCCTGTGTTACGATATTTTGACTTTACGATGGGTTCGATTATTCAATTAATTACATGAGATACTCACCACTATATTACTAATTAGGCTTTGTGTCAAAGATTTGACAACTGTAGGCTAATGCAAGTTTTCTAAGCTTGTTCAAGACAGATGCATTTCTGCCTTAGGACATTTTCACATTATGATCGGTGTATCGGATCGTAACCCCATCGTAACCAAGGGAGTGTCTATATATGCAGTGAGAAGAAAAGTATGTTGTGGGAAAATGTGCACATTTCTCCAAAATCAAAACACACGGAAAACAAAACACTGGAGTAATGTTACTGAGGGGGCACAAATATTGTAGTAGTGCACTCTTACTTAATGTATTAACTAACCAGTAACTAAGTGTTAGTTACATACTGATCCCATGTTCATTCATTATTAATTAGTCATATCGGTTCATGTATTTCATACAGTTACTATCTTTGTTCATGATTTGTACTTGAGTAGTAACCGAGTTACTAAGTTACTTGTGCCCCCTCCAGTAAAGTACTACCAGTGCTGGTTTTTCACATAAATTCAAAGATGTAGATCTAAGTTAGCCTCTAACCACATGCTTTTATGCATTATCAAACCCAATGTGAATATTTACGTTACACTCATCCCATGCTTATTTTGAAAGCAGCCACCTATATTGCCTAATGGGGTGACTGGCACTGTAATTCAGTAAAGTGTTTTATTTCCTTACTTATCATCTCAAAATACACAGCAAAAATGTTCCGTTTAGATGAAAACACACTGCCGCTCTTCTGGTTAGAATGCAAAGCTCACTGGTCCCATCTATTCAGAAATAGAGAGAAGAATGCTGTTTTAACCCCGATGATTTTGGTTTCTAATTCAGAAGTCTTTGCTTTCCGATGCCAGTATTTTAGTCTTTTGTTAATATTTATTGAATTAATTCCAGTTCTGTGGTTCTCCTAAAGACACTGATAAATGAACTTTAAATCTTCTGCAAAGCTCCTATTAGAACGTGCTTGGAAATGCAAAGTGCTAGTCTGCTCGCGTGCTTTGCCAGTCTCTCGGTGGTGCCATGATATAGCAAAGATAATGAAGGGTATAGTGTGTGGCCCTGTGTTTCCCAAGAAACACAGTAACATACAGCGATTATCATGTGCTGTCAAGCATCCCTGGCTTAAGCTGTAAACCAAGCAGACAGCGCATTGTACATCCCACCCACAATCCGTATCACAGTTACAAACATTTTTGTTCCTTTAAACTGCCTCTTAGGGTACTAACAGTGTAATTACCTCGTTGGCTGTTTGCCTGGCTTTTATAATCCTGAGCTTCAGCTTTCGGCACGCTGATAAACAGGCACACACACCTCCCACACAGATTTCTCCATCATGCATCCACAATACTCACCTCCTGCACGTGGATACCCCTCTTTCACAGAGATGCAAATCTCTTTCACTAAGACACACATCTCTTTCATGAAGATACACATCTCTTTTATAAAGATACCCATCTTCTCCAAATGTTATAATATGCATTTCTCCTGTTTTCGGTCACCTTATAACGTTGTTTAGGTGGATATACACCCAGTGTATAACTCTGGGGTGGTCTTTATACCCTGCGGCAGAGGAGAGGGCTTAAATTCCAATTGCGTTATTTACTGTACATGCCTATGTAATATGTTCCTCTACGTTGTAATGCTGACATAGGTTTGATTGATTGATGGCAAAAATAACCTGTGCAAAATTCTTTTGTGTCTTAACCTACAACAGCAACCTAATCGGATTCCAGGAAGGGTAGGATTGCGGCTTGTGCTGGAGTTTGACACATCCCATGGCTTTATTCAAATCTTGATGTTTATGCCAGAATTCAGTTGAAGGTGAACGGTTGAAACTTCTGAGTAGTGCAAATCCTTGCAATGAATTGACTTTGCATATAACAAAGTAACAATTAAACAATGGATACACATTAAGGTGTTACAGGCTGTCTGCATTCTATGTCTCTTATGAAAGTCAATTTGGGCTAATTGCTGCTTTTGTGACAGGAGTATATTAATCAACGCAATTCAACACATTCCACAGGTTTAAATTATGTCATTGTGCAATTATTGCATCTTTAACCAGTTCTCCATGCCTCATCGCTCAGCTTAATCGTTATATTTAGGGACAAGTATGTTGCATTTATGTAACCATTCTCTTTGTTTTTTTTTTTTTTTTACAGAAGCAGAAACAATGATGTCATTTGTGAGCATCAGTGTGGCTGTTTTGTTTTTCCCCTTGAAAATGCTACCGCTACTGCTTTTGTTTTTGTTATTAATGCTTTAAAGATACTTTACTCGTATATGATACGCTGAGGAAGATATATAAGTACAGTAGCAGCTGTTGCAACACAACGCTCCAACGTCCCAAATGAACAGCTGTAGGTGAAATGCCCTCCTGCTCATAGAGCACCATTTTATATTGTTTGGTTCTCTTTTCAGTCTGTATTCATGTTTTCCAAAAGTTGGTCATACTGTAAGTGGTCCATTATAGATGCCATTTATTTTTATCGCATAACAGTTGTCAAGGCTGCCATACATTGGTTTGCCCACCTACGTTGCTGTAGATGACTCTCAGGTGATTTTTTTAAGCTGCTTCGAATTCTGCCCCTGTGACATCCTGTACAAAATATAGTTTTGGAAAAAAATAATGCATCTCAGCCGTCCAAAGGTTTGAGCCAACAAGCTGCTTTCAGCTTAAGAGGCCCCCGGAGGTTGCAGGGTAGATAGCATGTTGCTCTGCTTTTGTGTGTGTATGTTTTGGGGTATTTAATATGTGTGAGAGTATTCTCTGTAATATTACAGTCTTGAATACTCTTGCTATATTGACGGGAGCTGTTACGGAGGTACATGCTGAGTCTTGTGAAAAGGCACATATGTGATTGAAACTTTGAAACTTTGGAAAAAGGTTCAATTAAAATATTTTTTGTTATATCAAAACTTATTAAATCTGTACGGAAGAGGATGAGGGCCACCATGAAAATATTATTTGAATTCTGACTTTTTTTCTCAGAATTCTGAATTTAGAAAAGAATTGAGAAACTTTTTTTTCTCAAAAAAAGTTAAGAATTTTGAGAATTCAAATAATATTTTCATGGTGACCCTAATCCTCCTCCGTACAGATTTAATAAGTTTGCCACACGCTTTGGTAAAATACGCCCTGACGTGAGTCCTGTCTCACCTGGAGGGTGCCTGGATTCAGCTGTCTTGCAGCTGTCAGAGGAGGCAGAGGATTCTGGGAATGCGGGCTCGCGTGAAAAGATACGCTGCTATCACAGACAGCTCACACGCTAGGCCATCCCACGTGCCGGGTGCGGAGGGAGTGGCCAAACAGAGGCGCGCGCTCAGTCGCCTGTTATCGCACGGCCTGATACGGCCCACCTCCATTCAGTGCTGAAGGCTTCGCGATTTCAAACAGCCACATCACACTCTTAATCTTCCCACCACTGCTGTGCCTACAGATGACTTTTCACTTGGCAGCTGTTGTATTTTTTATTTTTTTTCATCTGAACTTGAAAGTGGAGGCAAACACCCTGCTCACGCATAAGCCTTGCACGAGATCGGTGGCCTGGCTCTGAGCCCCTTTCGCCCACCATGGCCGCTCTTCCCCAGTGAGGAGGCCCCTGCTGGTCTCATTATGATTCTGTGGAAGTAGCAAGATTACGCAGTTAATTGGCATCTTGCTCCACAATCACAGGAATTCAATCTGAAAAACCACTGGCTGGAATGTACTCGCATTAAATCAAATGCAGCTCTGTCAATGAAATATGCACCTTATTATTTCACCTGAAATGGAACGGCGTTCAGGTTTGGAGCAGTGGGTGAATGCTTGATACAAATACTGATGCTCCTGGGGTTACAATGGCCTGTGTTACGATATTTCTTCTTTACAATCGGTAAATGCAATACATTGTTCAGTAAATGACATGAGATATTTAACGCTTTGTGTTAATGCCCAACTGTAGGTTGATATGTGTTCTAAGCATGTTTCAGGTAGGCAGCAGTCTAGGTTATGATGTTTGTTAGGTTAGGTTTTAAAATACTTTTTCACTTTACCACATTTTTGCCTCACTATAGGTTTGTTCGGAACGCAAACCCATCATAACCCACGTTGTGGCTGTATAGGTAACCATTGAAGGATTTAGGTACTGAAAGTCAGTGAACGTGCAATTAGTCATTAAAACATATGTAATGAGATATTGTATAAACATAGTAACTGTTTATGTGCACAATCATTGTAGAGAGGCACTGTAAGAAAGGTGGAGATAAGTGTTAAACCATTGGTTAATGCAATAATGCAGTCCTACGTTTTAAACATACGTTTAAAAAATACACACGTAGTCATAATATATGAGTACATTGTCATCTGAAGTAAAACCCCTTTTTAGTCATCTGACGATTGGTTTGCCCTATGGATTTGCCTTTACCTCACACTATCTTGGCAAAGCCTGAAATTACGATGTTGTCAGTCTTTTAAAGTGGCAGCAATGCAATTATGTGACACATGTGTGTATTTCAGCAATGCCTTGATGCAAACCCCTCGCTAACCCCTGTAGGATTATGCATGCTCAACGATGTCGTTTTCCGCCTTCGCTTGGAGTGTGAAGCATTTACGAGAGTTTACGCTGTGCTATCTAGAGCCATCCTCTCTATCGGTTATTCTAACATCTGCGTGAGTGTGACATGTGATGGCCGGCCGCAGGTCCCATAGCCGGTGTCACGGAATATAAACCCGAAGAGCTGTAAATCTCAATGGACTGATTGTCTAATAGCATTTAGCCGGAGAAAAAAATGGTGATTTTGCATATTTGGAATATAATAGTGTTACTTTATTGACCCCCATGGGGAAATTCTTTTTCAGCCTATCCCATCCTACGCTGACTGAGACAAACACACACAAAAGCAACAGGGTTGGCCAGTGTTGAGTTACCCTGGGAGCAATCAGGGGTTATGGACCTTATTCAAGGGGCCAACTGTAGTATCACCTTACAAGCCATTTGAACCAGCACCCTTCAGATCATGAGCACAGAGTCATAACACAATAACACACTGACCCACACACCAGCACCAGCCTTCATGCTGGATTTTTGGCCTAACAATCCCGTTCATGTTCCATTCCATACTAGTGGTCAAAATTGTCAAAACACTTCCAATTTTAAGAGATTGCTGAACTTTATTCAACTGTCGCTCCATTTACTTATTTAATCGTCCAATGTATTATATTTGTCACATTCTTTCATTCTTTATAAACTTTACTGCCAATCTCTGCATGGCAATTTTTAAAGCGTAATGCCAAAAATGGTAAGTGTTGCCACAATTTTGGCCACTAGTGTACTGCTCAAGATAGATGAGATGATCTACAAAAGTTATCTTCAACCTGCGTACATGCATTCTACCTTTGATGCAACCAAATGAGTCCTAGGACTATAGAGGTAATTTAACTGGAACTTTATCATCCAACCATGCAGCCAGCTCAGAACACCGCAAGTCACTGATTTTAGTAAGAAAGGCGTAAGGGTTTCTCGGCCCAAGATTAATGGGGAACAGATTTAGCAGGTCTCATCTTATAAATACTTAGCAACTGAAATAGACGATAAATTGCGTTTTAATTATTGTGCACAGATGAAGTGCAGGAAATTGCAACAGAGGATGTTTTTCTCAGAAAACTAAAAGTTTTTAAATTAGATATTATCATTCTTTAAGTATTTTACAAAGCTCTCCTGCAGAGTGTCCTGTGCTTTGGGTTAATTGTTACTTTTGGAAATATGCATGCACAGGACCGTAAGAAATTGCAGACTTTTATCAAATCAGCCTGTAGGGTCATTGGAGTTGACCAAGCATCTGCAGCCCAGCTGTACAATGAGCTTATTATAAAAAAGATTAAACAAATTTTATATGATCCTACACATCCTCTGTTCTCAAAGTTTGTTAGAATTATTAGGTGGAATGGCAGGATTCTGCAGAGAGTAAGCAGAACAACAAGGTTTTATAAGTCATTTGTGCAAACAGCAATTAGACTGCACAACAACAGATCAAGTATATCTGTTATAGCTTAATTTAACTGTGTCTATTTAATTTTATTTATTCGCTTGCCTTCTCTGTATTTTTCTTATATATACAATGTGGTATTTTTACTGTTTGTTTGCATTGTGAGACGTGCAATGTTGACCATATAAATTTCCCCTGGGGGGATGATAAAGTTTACCTTGACATTGACCTTGAATACCACAAACTTAAAATGTCCTTCCATTTTTTCCTGCTGTGACCCCATGTTTCAAAATAAAAGTCTGAAACTCCTGTTACAGATATTCCAAATGTCTGGTTGTGTATTTTCCAAAGCAAAAGCACATTTTATTACAGGTTGCTGAGAAGTAATATTTTGGACATGTTTGTCCTCCTTCCTTGGCTGATGGCATGGATCATAGCTTTAGGACCTGTTTGACACAATATCTTTGGGGCTCTAAAGTAGGAGAGCCACCCTATGATTTGTGGGTAAGTGTAGAAAGGGTATAAAAAGGTAATTATTGTGACATGGTTTGTACAAATTTATTACTGTGTGCTGTCTAGGGCATAACACTGGGTTGAACGCCCGTTTAAATGGGGCTGGGGGTGTTATATTAGTTGGTTTTGATTATTGAGGTAGTTACAACTCCCCAACCACATAACTTATGCCCATGCTTGTTGTACTACACAAAGTTCTATTGCTCATTGCAAACAGAGTGAAGCACGAAAATTAGCCTTTGTAGTGCTTTCAACAGACAAGAGCCTGCCTCTTCTCACTTTTCCGCATTGTTTGTTAAGATTCTTCAAGGAGCTTCTTGAAATGGTTACTCCTTATAGTCAAAACTAAAGTAGGTGTGGGCCTGTCCTGTCCGGGAACTTCCATAAACAGAGTTCCGTGGTGGTCCCCAAACCACGACAGGGGCGGAGACTCCTATACGCCACCAAGTGCGAGGCTTCAACGACCAACCAGAGCTGACAGCTGGCTTCTGGGAGATTTACCTCCAAGCTTCACTCTGTCAGATGTCCTCTGTGCCTCCCCAAAGGGCTAAGCCTCGACAAGATGGGCCCAGCCCATTTGTGTGCACACGCTTGCATACATGTGCGCATGAGCGCTTCTGAATGTTTATGCGGGCGCCTTTGTGCATGTACTGCAGATGTAGGCGTGTTTACGTCACTTCGTGAGCCAGTGTCATGAGTGAGTGCCCCTATGTTTGCGTACATCTATTTTTATTATGTTCAAGTGTTTGGAGCAAGGGGAAGTTCATCTGCTCTTTTAAGAATGATTTTAATTGATGGGGAACCGGCACAGTCTTAGTCTACCTTCCTCCTGCAACGGACGAGCCAGGACAGATTTAAGACCAAACTCTTTCCTCGCTCATATTTACAAGCATTTAACTGATTGTTGAGAATCAATAGGGACTTACATGTGGCCTCCAGTTGCGTGTCAAGTAGAGATGAAATGATTATTGATTTCATATGTAAGCCATGGTACATTTGTGGAAATGTACAACTAACTCCTGTTTTAAACATGCCACATATCAACACTGTCCTTTTGCCCGTTGTTTCTGGAATGCGCTCCAGACCCCATAGATCACGTGGGCGTACAGAGTGGAAGAAAGCAACATTGTGCACATCACAACAACATCAGTATGGCAATATCATGAAATTGGACCAATGTGTCGTATCGATTTACTGGTGCTTAGTTACACAATGTGTTGAGGCCAGTTTGCTCTGTGACTCATGTTGAGGTTTATACTGCGATACAGAAGGCATTTGTCACTTATTTACCCCCGTGCAAGTGTTACTTTACTGTTCTGTTGAATCAGTAGGGATTATCTTACAATAACAGTATCAGATGTTGCTCTTTATGGAGGACTTTCCACAGTGTTAACAGCTACCAGCAGTGCCTTCACAAAGCTTTCCTTGAATTTTGCTTCGTAGCCTGTAGCTTGTGTGTGTCACAGAGATCCATCCAGCTTATACATGACCTGCTGAACCTGTGCGTTATCCAGGGTGTTGCAGCCTCCAGCTAATCTTGAGCTGAGGTAAAGCCATTGTCTCATGTTGACATCCGTTAGCCAACATTTTCTAAATATACACCGTAATTTACGACACCAAATAGCTTTTATCGCCAGCTAATAAGCAACAGTGATTTACCGTGTGTCAGGTGAGTTACGTGATGGATTTCTTGTGAAAGGAATGCAGTTTTGCTAGAAGGTGACGTCAATCTTCTGTTGTATTATCTTTCATAATAGCTGTTATATAATATTTACATTATAATTTTCTTTTGACTGAGGACAGTTAAGGATGAGCTAGACATGCTTTGACACTGCTTTATGTGTGTGTATCAAAACAATCTATACATTGTTTTATTGGGATGTTTTCCATTCCATGCTCTCCTGTTTAGGGGTGTGTTGTGGAGCTTCTTATCCTAAGCAGTCACGCGTCTTTTTAGTTGTATGTGAAGTATCCAGTCGTGGAATTCATTTGGAATTCATTTTATTACAATTGTAATTTTCTTAGCATTTTTTGATGGCTTGAAAGTATCTGCATCGGACATACCTCATGGGGATTTTCTGTTTACTGGCAGTAAAATATCTAAAAAAAATAGCTTCACTGAAAAAGCAGCGTGTGTATAGCATATAGTCTGCGAGTGTAACATAAGTGAGGGTCTCTTTCATGGTTCTGATCTGTTTCTACCTTCAAGGAAATAAATGAAATAATTTAAGGACGTTGAGATTAAGCAGCTGAGTGACCTTAAGAGTTGAATCTCCAACCCTTTCAGAAGTACGTAGTTACCAATGATGGACTTGGTAGGTTAAAATACACAGTAAGGCCATCAGAATCTTACACGTTCTACTGCTTACAAATTATGGCAGAGATTACAGCTCCCAATAATAGAGCATACCCTTCTTTTCAGTGACTCACATTATATTTTTAATATATGAGGCACTAGTGCGCGGGGAGAAAGGTTTTATCATTATTACACGTTTTGAGTTTCAAGCTTTATTTGTGACATACATGATCATTTACTGCACTTCTGTGTAGTGAAATGTTTTTCCACCTACTTCACGAATTGTTCTTTAAAGGAAATATGCAATACAAAGAAAAGTAACATAATAAAAATAAAAAAAAGTTAAATAAAACAAATGAAAAATAGACCATAACATTAAATACGGTATGGAGTAAGAATACAACTTGAAACAGTTTATACTTTTAAAGTTTGATCACATTTCTCGAAATAGGAAGTGGAAATATGTTGTCATTCCTCAACCAGACTTTCTCAGGCTGTAATAGGAGCACTTTGCTCTCTTGCACTTTTTTTGGATACACAAAAATGCAACAACAATAATCAATTGCCGAGTGGTATCTTGTTACACGTGGTAACTCTCTAACATTGAATTTGCATTTTTATTTATTTAGCTGTCACTTTTTTTTCCCAAAATGATGAATAGTTGAGGAAGCAGGTCATCCAGTATCTGGAGTAATTGGGGTTAGGGGCCATTTCAAGGTCCCAACGGTGACATCACTCTGCCACACACTGCCCAGTCTATGTAATCAAAGTGTTGATTGGGAAGGTGAAATGTTACCTCTTTCAAGAACCTGTCAGGCTTGGTGCAAGTTTACCAGGAAGTTTGCGAGGTATCAGTCATGTTTTGTTGATGCCTTTGTACGCTTTGTTTTTGTCCATTGCCTTTGTCTCAAAGAACACAGCCTGTTTGAGATGGCATCTTACCGTAGGTTTCTTTTTATCGGAATCGCTAGGCTTGGCCCTTCGGAGTCAGCGTAGGATGGGTCACTGTTTATGTCGCTGTCGTAATGCCGCTGTCTGTGCCATGCATGCGTGCCTCTGCGTCACGGACAAAAAAATGCTGCCGGTTTAGGGAATGTCAATTAATGACTGGAGATTAGATTAAATGTATCTGCCTTCATCAGCACAACTTGTACAAAATGGTCGGAACACTTATCAATTATCAACTCATCATCTCGATATCTTCAAACTGCATATGTTTAAAAATATGTGTGAAATGATAATAAAAACAAACATTAACAAATGCTGCAAGTACCAATGTCAGTTACATGTAACACTTCGAAAAGATGGGTAACTTTATTTACGCCACAATTACTCTTAACAATGCACAGATAACAGTAAAACCAAAATAATTTCTTGGATATTTTATAAAATAAGGGTAAGTTTAACGTAATTTTATTTATTATAGTGTAAAACCTGGCTCACTTTACAGGAGGGAATAAATGTTAGATTTCAAAACATTCGTAACCTTTAGAAGCTACAATGTTTCAAAAGTTTTCTGCTGCTTAAAACTGAATTTGTCTGAATTATTACAAATTTTTCTGCGCCTGTACAATACTACCACATTACAGCACATATCAGTTAAATATGTGTAACTTCACTATTCACGAATTATAAGTAAAAATCAATTTCACACTGAACCACATCGAAAGGTCTAAACAGGATTTCCAGGATTTAGATTTAATTTTTAATGATACAAAATGTATCATTCAAAACAAACTTATATAAGGAACCACCCTCCTGTTTTTCTGGCATTAATAATAGATTGTGCAAAACGTGCGTGCGAATTAGTTCCACTTGATCTAATGAATCACTCCTTTGCCATCAGATTAGAGCCCTCAGACCGGTGTATACGTCACTCCTTATAAAGATCCTAGATAAAAACAATTTGAGCAGGAATAACAGAGACTGGGAATCCTGATAAGTCACTTGGAACAAAGTCAAAAACCCTTATAGACCAAGAGCTGAATGACTTGCAGAGAGCTCTGTGGAATGTGCTGGTGAAGAGGACAGATAGGCAGAACAGCGGGTGAGCAAACGCAGTCACGGATCTGATTTTCAGGTGGAATCCCTTTAAAATGCTTCTCATTCCCTTCTACCCCTCGAGGAAAGAAAAGCAGGTATTTGTGTCGAGAACACTCGTAATTTTGTTTGAGCAATGGCTGAGCTCCTGTTTTTGATTTTTGCCCTGAGGAAACTGCTGATGAATGTTGTTTATTTCAAAGTGGACGCTTCAGGCAGGGCCTTAGAAAAAATAAAATAAAAAAATAAGAACATAGCCAATAGCGGTTCAGCCTCCAACCTAAGAGGTTAGATTTAGGCAACTTTAAGAGTCTGGAAATAGAAGTTGTTTACCATTGACACGGAATGATTTTCAAGTCGCGCCATAACAACTGAACAATGCATATTACTCATCCGGACCCATGTGAGTCACATGGGATCAGTCATTACCAGCCAGGTTTGTGGACAGTCAGTCAGATTTATGCATTTGATTGACAGACATGCTTTCGGCTTATGTCCCTTCTAAACACATAGACGGCCTGACAAGCACCTGGGATCACCAGCGAGTGAAACAGGAATGAAAAAGCTCCACTGCAACTCTCACCCTCATTCGCCGAACCCCACACCACCTGCCGTAATATAAACATCACCTGAGTATGCTCTGAACTTGGACGCTAATCAAAACACAGACAGATGTATTTCTCAGCTTGAGAATGTGCGGTATGTAAAACACACTACAGATATGTAGAGGGTTCAGGAAGTGCTTGATTGTGACCTGTTTTGTGGCGAGAGATTAGGTTTGCTTTGAAACACCTGCCAAAGGCTTCTGCCTATTGGCGCCCGGATTGAGATGCGGAGAATGTGAGGGGAGGATATCTCATATCAAGGGCTCAATGACAGATTGAAACAACATAAACAAGGCCCAGCGAAAACAATAATCTCACGCACGCGGCTGATTAAGCTCATTCAAGGGACAGCCCTGGCTTCGTCACACCAGCATTCGCTGTTCAAGATTTCGGATGTGCCTGAATTTACTCACAAAATCATTACTTTAAAATAGTTTACATGGTTAATATTCTTTTTTTTTATGTGTTATTAGTACAAACTCAGGTATCGGTAAGTTCACTGAAGCTGAGGTTTATAAGCAATGAAAAGACTCATTTTAAAAATAAATAATTGCTGAGTATTTTTGGCTGATATGTTTCCCTGAACATACTATGAGGATGAGTAGTTATGAAAGGTGGGTTGATGCACGATGCTTCCTCACCATGAGTAGTTATGAAAGGTGGGTTGATGCACGATGCTTCCTCACCATGAGTAGTTATGAAAGGTGGGTTGATGCACG